>PVIA01002655.1:87010-199046 GCA_004024845.1 Tonatia bakeri | reverse complement strand
TCCATTCTAAATGAAAGCTTTGCTGGATAGAGCAATCTGGGATGTAGGCCCTTGCTTTTCATGACTTGGAATACTTCTTGCCAGGCCCTTCTTGCCTGTAAGGTCTCTTTTGAGAAATCAGCTGACAGTCTGATGGGAACTCCTTTGTATGTTACTGTCTCCTTGTCTCTTGCTGCTTCTAGGATTCTCTCCTTCATTTTTACCTTGGCTAATGTAATTATGACGTGTCTTGGTGTGTTCCTCCTTGGGTCCAACCTCTTTGGGACTCTCTGAGTTTCCTGGACTTCCTGAAAGTCTATTTCCCTTGCCAGATTGGGGAAGTTTTCCTTTAATATCTGTTTAAATAAGTTCTCAATTTGTTGCTTTTCCTCTTCCCCTTCTGGTACCCCTATAATTCGGATGTTGGAACATTTAAAAGTGTCCTGGAGGTCCCTAAGCCTCTCCTCAGTTTTTTGAATTCTTGTTTCTTCATTCTTTTCTGTTTGGTTGTTCCTTTCTTCCTTCTGGTCTACTCCATTGATTTGAGTCCCAGTTTTCTTCCCCTCACTATTGTTTCCCTGTGCGTTTTCCTTCATTTCTCTTATCGTAGCCTGCATTTGTTCATCTAATTTATGTCCAAAGTCAACCAATTCTGTGAGCTTCCTGATCACCAGTGCTTTGAACTGTGCATCTGGTAATTCGGATATCTCTTGGTCACTTAAAAAAAATTGGTTCTGGGGCTTTCAAATATGTTTGAGCCATCTTTTTTATTTTCCTTTGGTTTGGTTGCAGCTGTTTCATAAGGGCGGCGGAGCCTTAGGTGTTCACCAGGGCGGGGCACCCCAGTCGCTGGGTTGTGACGTTGTGGGGGCGGGGTCTGAGAGGGAACAATGGCGCCTGCTCCGCTCTCTCTAGGACTTCCGTCCCCTCCACCGCCTCCCACAAGCAAATTGGGCCCTTCCTGTGCTGGCTCCCGGGCGGTGGGCTGGTGCACTTTCTCGGACTCTGTGGGTCTCCCCGAGAAGTCTCCTGTGAGGCTGAGAGAGTCTCCCGGCCTCAGCTCCCAGACGGGGCTCTTAAGCTTTGAAATGCGGCGGCGCTGCTCATTTTCGCTGCCCGTTTTTGCTTAGTTTGTGCAAACGTGTGGCTGCGGACAGCTAGCTGCCTTGCGCCCCTCACTGGGCCTGCTAGTTGCCTCCCGCGCCCAGGGTCCGCCACCGGTCCGACCGCAGCCATCTGCGCCCTGCGCGCCTGCCAGCCAGCGTTTCTTCCAACAGGACCCCTCGACCCCTGTCCGCAGGCCGCCGACTCCGCCGCTCCTTACCGGTCTGGATGTACTGGAGCCCGACTTCTGTTCAATTAATTTCTCTCTGTTCTGGTTTATTGTTTCTCAATTTTTGTTGTCTTTAGTTTTGGTTGCGTGAGGAAGCACAATGCGACTGCCTATGCCTCCATCTTGGCCGGAACTCTAGTCATATCACTTCTTAATGAGTTTTTAAAGTAAGGAATGCCAGTGCTGTCGCCCCTGCTTCTAGAAGGGCCCTCAGCGGACGGGCACCCGTGTTCTCTCCCTGGTGTTTCTGTTTTCACTGCAGTGACACTCGCAGTAAAAAAAAAAAAAACCAGGCCAGACCTTCCAGGTCTGGCTCCTGCCGCGGAACGGTCCGTCCCGGGTGTCAGGGCCTCATTCCTTTTTTTTTTTGGCTGAAGAACACTGCGCTTTACCGGAGGGCCACAGGTGTGACGTTCCCCTGGCTGCTGGGCACGCGGCTGTTCCCGGTTTGTGGCGACCGTGAGCGCCACCGCCGAGGACGGCCGGGCACCCGTTTTCAGCTCGCTGGGTGTCTGTCCAGGAGCTGAATCACTGGGTCATACAGCAATTCCACACTGAACTTTTTGAACTTTTTTGTGTTTGGCACTTAGGTCGTCATGATATTGTACATCTGTTTTGATTTGCAAGTATTGCACTGAAATATTTTTCTTGATTTTCAGCGCCCCCCCGCCCCCGCCCAGCATTGTGCGTCTGAAGCAGTGCCCGCCCCCCCGCCTTGCCCCAGTCCTGGCCCTGCAGAGGGGGTCCAACTGGTGGGGAGGGGGAGTGGTCCAAGATGTTTCCGGGAGGCAAACTCACCTCTGTGGTTTTGCATTTGCTGTCCCCTTGTTCTAGAATGTCCTTCCACTTGGGGTGACTGACCATCTCAGTCTGTTTGAGACTGAGGGGTTCCAGGACATGCTGAGCAAACCAGGACGGTCGGTCGCTCTGTTCTCACCGTGTCTTTGCTGGCTGCTTCCTCTCGCCCTCTGCCCGTCTGGCAGAGCTGTCCAAGTCCATGCACCGCCCCCGTCCGGCTCCCTGGGCTTGCCCGCACCTGCTCCCGTCCCACCCTGCCCCAAACGGCCCCTCGCCGACTCGGGTGCCACTGGGGAACAAAGACGCAGGACCCACAGCTAAATCAGAATATCGGATGGACGACAGCTAAACTCTGAGTATAATAAGTGTGTCCCATGCAGTATTTGGGGCACGTTACCCTAAAATGTTATTTACTGTTATCTGAAATTCAGATTTCACCGGTGCCCAGCATTAGTAGGCAACCCTAGCGGTTGGGGTTCAGTGGGGCTTGTGGGGGCCCCTGTCCTCCAGGGCCGAGCCTCTCGTCACTGGGTGAGCTGTTCAGGAGCCACGTCTCTCTCCTTTTGGGGTCAAGTCCTGTTCCGAGGAAATGACAGGCCGCTGTGGGCACCATATGGTTTAAAAGAAGACAGATGGGGTGGGAGAGCGGACAGGAGCGTGAATTAGGAGGGAATCAGTGGACAGATCCTTTGCGGTGAGAGCTTTCTTCCCCCTGCCACACACTGACAATGCAAAAAAATTAAATTCTCCAGCCCTGTGATTATATTTGAAGAGGCAGGGTGACTTCCCAGAGGAAGGATATGCCAATTACCATCGCCAAGGCCATCTTTCCCAGAGCGCACAGCTGTCCCACCAGCTGCCCAGGTGGCAGCTGCCCACCCATTGAGGACCCCAGCCCCCACTGGCTGAGTCTGGGAGGAGGCCGTGCACAGCTGTGGGTGTGGGCGCTGCTGTGATTTGAGCACAAACGCAGGGGAGCAGCACCCGCCCCAGGGTGTCCCGGCCGCCGGGCTGGTCCCAGCAAGCGCTCATCCCGGAGTCCAGCCGAACCCGCTCCCCAGCCTCCAGGGGCCAGGGGGTTTCCGGCTACTCATCGCCATGTAGTACACAGCCCCCGAACTTCGTGATCTGAAGCAACCTTTACTTGCTCGGGGTTTGCAGCACGGGCAGGATTCGGCAGGGACAGCTCATTTCTGGGGCCTGAAGCCTCACCTGGAGGCTCAGCCAGGGCAGGTGGATCCACTTTCGAGACCACGGACTCACGGGGCCGGGCCGGCCCCCTCCTCCCCGAGGCTGCCTGCGGGGGCTTCCTCTTGGTCTGGGGCCCGAGGCCCGGAGGGAGGAGAGGCCTGTGCCTGGCAGAGCCGCACCCGGGCCCGTTTGATGGGCCTGCACGGTTACAGGGTCACAGGTTCCGCCCCCACACAGGGGCGGTGAAATGGGCCCCGCCCCACCTGTGGGCGGGCAGGTGTGGAAGCGTTTGTGATTTTTAACACTCCACATCTGTCACCCAGCTCCAGGGCTTCTCACTGACTCTTCAGACTCTTCTTCCGGACGTTGCTGTAGGCCCGTCCAGAGGTTATTTTGCTGAGTAACCTTACAGGTTTGAGGCATCAGATGTGCAGGGCGCGTCCTCCGGGACGCTAGGGTGGCTGCGCTCACTCACGTGTTACTGACACTCCGAAACCAGGCACCTCACACGTGCAGCGCGCACTCTTGTGGGCTCAGCTCACGAGGGAGGCCGTCGGAGCCTTCCTCCTCCCTGCCCGCCACTCCCATCGAGTCACTTATTATTCCGTGTGCATTTAGAAAATAAAATTATTTTGCCCTGGCTGGTGTGGCTCAGTGGGTTGAGCGCCAGCCTTCAAACTGAAAGGTCGCCGGTTCGGTTCCCAGTCAGGGCACATGCCTGGGTTGTGGGCCAGGACCCCATTGGGGGCGTGCGAGAGGCAACCAATTGATGTTTCTCTCCCTGTCGTTCTCTCTATCTTCCCTTCTCTCTAAAAGATAAATAAAACTCTTTTTAGAGATAAAAATAAGAAAATAAAATTATTTTGTGATGTTTGAGGGTTTTTCCCCCCTCATTTATTTTGATTCTCAGTAATGAAATCATAAGCAGAATAGAAACCGTCCAGGTAACAACGGGCCAAAGTTTTACCTCTTTTATTAAAAAAACAACAAACCACAGCTTCGTGGGTGGATAATGCATTCAAAAGTCAACACTGATATGAAAGGTACCCGAGAGAGACCCCCTCCGGTGTCCCCACCCAGCAGCGCTGGCTCTGCGTGGACCCCGCCATTCGAGGCTGCCTGGCAGGGCTTCCTGGATGCGGGCGCAGGGGCGGGAGCTGAGCAGAGCCAAGCAGAGGCGCCGTCCACCTGCTGGGTGCCATGCTGGTTTCCACCCCCCTCCCCCGCCCCGGCACAGGGAGTTTCCACGTTGGTATGCGGAGCGCAGCCTCTCCCTCTGTGCCGGACCACAGTGGTTCGGCCTGCCCCCTGCTGACGGCATCTGTCTGGGCCCTGCTTTCCCCAGGACAGCAGTGCTGCCTGACACCCTGGGGCCCGCCCTCTCTGCAGGCCTGAGCGTCCGCAGGCAAAGCACTTGGACTTCCCGTCCAGAGCAGCGGGGGTCCAGAGACAGACCCTCTTCCTGGCTGGTCCCAGCCTATGCACACCCCCACTGCAGGGGGCGGTGCCTCAAAGTCAGACCAGCCGAGTGGGGGCATCGGGGCTGAGTTGCGAGCCTCCCTTGGTTTCTTGGGCACCCGCTGCCTCCTGGTGGGAGCGCCTCCCCCACACCCCGGGGCCTGCCATGAGGACTCGAAGGGACCATGCAGGGAGGCGTTTTTATGTCTCTACTCTGGAAGCATCTCGGGGAGATGGCCCGGGACACGGCCCCGGGACAGTGCGGCAGCGCAGGGCCCACGGCCGCGGGAGGCGCTCCCCACCACCGAGCAGTCACGGAGGGAGGCCCCTCCTCTACGTCCTCGGGCTCACCAGCCTCCAAACACGGTGGGATCAACGGGAAAGGGGACATTTATGTTCATTTGCTATTTCCGGTTTTGGGCCATGAGAAGGCATTTGGTAAAAACGGTGATTAGCTTTAATAACTAACAGTGTCACAGTCACCTCCAGGTAATTCGGTCTTACCTGAGGCCTCGGTGCTGTCACAGGGGGAAAAGAGCATTTATTTCCTCCTTTTGAAAAACAGTTCAGCCACGAATGTGACTGTTAGCATTATAGCCTGTTAACCAAGAATGTGTTTCAAAATTATCTTGAACTGTTTCCTCTCCCAGGAAATAGTATACAGTAATGAAGTCACATTTTCATCAAGGATAAAATGTCCAGAAAGGAAAGTTCTTAGAAGGAGAATGAAGGACAATGAGACAGTGAGACTTGTGCCCTCCGAGGAGAGACCAGAGGGAGGGGGCCACGAGGGGGCAGGAGGAGGGGCATGCGGGGGGGGGGGAAGGTGTGGAGAGGCAGGAGGGGCCCGAGGAAACCAGCCGGCCCTTGGTCCTTGGCAGCCCAGCCCCGAGGGAACCAGTTGAGCTTCGGGACAGAAGAGAGCCTCGCTGCCAGCCGAGTCCAAGGGCACCCACTGTGCTGGTTCAGGTGCAGTTTGCTGGAGTCCCATTAGTGGCTGCTTTCTTTGTTCTGTGTCTCAACTACAATAATCTGGCTCCTTTGGCCACTTTGGTTTGATCTCCCTCCCCGGCCGGCGGGCATGAGAGGGTCCATTAGAGGCCCTTTCATCTGAGGGCTCCTTTGTGGATCCAGCCCCAGGGGCTGCTGAGTCAGGAGGGGCTGAGGTGGCAGGCCAGCCTCTGGAGCCGGGGTGGCCTGGGAGGGAAGGGGGGCTGACTCTTCCAAGGGGCAGGGCTTCCCCCAACCCCAGGGACAGAGGGCACGCTGATCAAATGCAGCAGATGTCTCGCTCCATCACAAAACCGGGTTGCCAGTTTGTAGCTCGTTGGAGAAACTCCCCCTCAGCTGGCAAAGTGCTTCCAGGTGGAGAGAGGGCACAGGGGCCTGCCACCATGTTGGCCCCACATTGGGCACCACCCACACGGCAGGGTGTGCTCTCAGCCCGAAAGAGGGAGGGAATCACAACACCCGCCGCGTGGGGGGGCCTGAGGACGTCAGCTGAGTGAGACGAGACGGACAGACGGCCAAGGGCAAACACTGCAGGACTCCACTCCTGTGAGGTCCCTCGAGTCAGCAGACCCACAGAGGCAGAACAGCGGCCGGGTGAGGGGGGAGTGGGTGTTTAGTGGGGACAGAGGTTTGGTCTGGGAAAACGGAACATTCTGGAGATGACAGTGGGGACAGTCTTAGAGCAGTGTGAGCGGGGGTGCTTGACGCCAGCGCGCCGTGCACTTAGAGATACATACATACAGCGGTCAGTTTTATGAGGCATATATTTCACCACGAAGTTTTAAAGTGAAAATAAATGACCAGGAAGAATAACTATCCTCAAAGTCAAGTAATCCTCTATGAATTCCCTCCTTCCCCCAAATAAAGGCGTTGGGAAGACTGTTTCTGCAGATTTCCAAAACCACCTTCCAGTCCCCGTCGTGCTCCCAGGAGAGGGTGGAAAGCGAGGGCAGGCCAGGAGCCGGACACGGCGTGGATAACCCGCAGCGCCTGGGCCCCTTAACGACCCCAGTGCCTCCCATTATCCCATAAACTCGCGCCTGCCGGAGAAGCACGAGGGTGGCGTGACCCCGCTGTCGGCGTCAGGCCCGCTGCATCAGGCCCACTGCGGCTGGGGCTGGGGCGAGTCTCAGGCCTGGGCGCTGTGGTGGAAGCCCTGCCCAGTGAGGACTGCGGTTCAGATCGGAGGCCCCTGAGCTCCCTGCCTCACTCCTGGCTCCTGCACCCTCCGTCCGAATGCGGGGTCATCCTGCTCAGACAGGCCCAGGGCGCAGGGTGTGGGTCACTGTTTTCGGGGGGTGGTTAGTGCCAGGGTTGGGCATGTGCCATTCTCCCAGGGTCCTTCTCCCTGGGGGCTGGGACCATGTCGAGTTGGGGACACACGGACGTTAGAATGGGGCAGGGGAGAGCTCCCCAACTCAAACCAAGTGCAGAACCTCTCCCTCCTCTCCTCCCCGCTCTGGCCCAACACCGACCCATTGGTCCCCAGCCCCCATCAGTATTCGGGCACCCGTCCCTCAGCACCATCTGCAGCCCCAGATCTGGGAGCTGAGGGCGTGCACGGGCCAAGGAAGGGAGACTACACCCCTGTGCCCATTTCCCAGCCTCCAGTGCTCTCACTCACTGCTGCCCCCTTCCTGCAGAAATGCTCACTGCCACTGGGGCCTGCCCAGCTCAGAGAGGCCGGAGGCCCACCTGCTTCTCTGCTCGACCCTGGTAGTGACCGACATTCAACTTCTTCCTCGGGGTTGGGATAACCCTGTGAGGCCACTGACGCCTCAGAGCCCCCAGGGCCCAGGCCGCGGCTCGCCTGGCCTCTTCACCAGCCCCGTTCACTTCCCTCACTTCCTTTCAGGTTTCTCCCTCAATAACCGACTGCCACAGGAGGGAACCCAGCCCAGGGCAGGAGTTAAAAGCCAAGAGTTTGGACTTATTCCGACTTGGGCTCAAGTTCTGAATCTTATAAACTGTGTGAGCTATCTGCCAGCTCAGTGACCCCATGTCCTGCCCTCTTCACCTGCTTGGGCTGGCGCCCAGCAGCCTTTTTGTGCCATGAGGTCCCCCCCCCCCGCTCCCCCCCATCAGGAGTTATGGGAGGAGTCTGGGTATGATGTCAGGCATCTCACTCATATTGGGTTCAGACCTCCTCCCTCAGAATTTGGAACTGGGACTAAGGTTGAGAGGCCAAGTCCGAAGAATGAAAGCTCCCTGCTAGGACTACCACCTCCTGCCCTCCAGGAGGCTGGGAGGGGACAGCAGAAGTGGAGCCGCAGGGCAGAAGGTAAGAGACCAGGGACAGAACAAGTGCCGGTGATTCCTATGTCACCGGCTGCAGGGCTACCTGGGGCCCTGCTGCTCTCTTGTCCCCGAGGTCCCAGAAACTCACCCTGAACAGCGTCTCCTTTTTAGCCTGTCACCTTGAGTCCGTCTCTTACAACCATCTGAGACTCCAAGTGACGCGGAGCCGAAACCATTAACCTGCTCCAGCAGTGAGGGCACAGAGGCTCAGGGAAGTTGAGTGACTTGCCAGGCATCACCCAGCCGGAAAGGGTGGAGCCAGGACTTACAGAACAGGCCCTCAGGTGGGGCGGGGAGTGCTGGTCTGCGGCACAGGTGGCAGGTCAGCCCGCCGCCTCCCCAGGCCTTCTCTCCCCCCCCACCCCTGGGGTCTGTCCTCCACTGGAGGCTGGCCCCCCTCTGCCACCTGCCCTGGATCACTGGTTTAACCCCGGGCAGGCGGGAGCCTGCTGAGAGAGTCTTTGGGGACATCGGCTCCACTTGCTCAGGCACGATGGCCCCAGGGCCAATGCCCAACATTTCACGGACGAGCGCTGTGGCTCCCAGTGGGAGGGGCCCATCCTGTCTGGCTCCTCGACTGTTCTAGGCTGACGGGGCCCTGGATGCTGCTGCACACGGCGTGGCAGGCAGGGCAGCTGAGGCCAGGCCCAGCGGCCGACCTGGCACACAGAGTTCCCACTGAACCCTTGAGGGGCCGCTGGCCTCCAGGCCCAAACCTGGCCCCCTTCCCACCGTGACAGGTGTCACCTGCAGCCACAAGAAAGTCCCTGTGTGGCTGAGACACAGAGGCAGACCCAGGTGTCAGCTCGGCCCCCAGGCCATTTTAGATCAGACGGGAGGAGGACCCCACCCGCCCGTGCGAGTGTGCGAGTGTGCACAGATACACAACCTGGCACGCACGGGTGTGGGGTGAGTGTTCATCCCTGTAAGCGCATGCACATGTGTGTGGTTGTGCTGGTGTCATGCATGTGCAAACGTGCCTGCATGTGTGCTAGTGTGCGTGAGTGTGCATGTGCTTGTCTCTGGGTGTGACAGACCCTTTCTGTCCCCAGGTCCTGCCTGGGGTCTCTGTCCCCAATCTCAGGATCCTGAGCAGGGACCTGCCCAGGGAGGGGCAGGGTGGGGTCTCCTGCATGTCACCTGTGCAGGGACTGGAGGTCTGAGGCTCTTTCCCTTTTCCCAACTGGTGGCCCTGCCGTACCCCTGGCGCCAGGGCCGCTGCCCACCCTGCCCCAGTCCTGTCCTCTTGCTCACGACTCACGTCCCAGCCTTCCCCGCAGCTGTCAGCCGCACCACTCTGGAGAACATACGAACTCAGTCTGCCAAATCGAATTTGACTTATTGGGTTATTTTTGCCCTTTTAAAAAAGCATCACCATGCCTGGTAGGGTTCCTAATTGAATAATATGTAGCAAATGAACTTTTATTTTTTTAAAAAAGCCAATTGCCTGAAAGCGTCATGAAGTGGGGAGATGCTTCTGCCTGCCTTCTGCTCTGCCTGGATGAGCCCACCCTCTCCAGAGACGCCTCCACACCTCACCGCCCTGCAGGCCACAGGGGGTCATTTAGAGCAACAAGGAATCATTCTGGCTAAAGACAGACCACTGCCACTGCATGGTGAAGGGCTGCTTCCTGGCAGGGGCGGCCCCTGGCCCCTCGCCCCCCACCCAAGGCTGGGCCCCTCTGGGGTGTTTCCCCGCCCCCTGTGGCAGGCTGGGCAGCTGGTCACGGCCAGGCCCCAGGGCTTTTGCAGAAACAGGGTCGCTGAACGTGGCCTGGCCACCTGGGCCGGATGCCCAGGTCCACCATCCTGCAGTCTTCGTCTGGGGCTGAAACCAACAGGTGTCTGCATCTCACAGGCCTGGAGGCCGGAGTCCGAGGTCAGGTGCTCTGGGGCAGTTTCGTCCCAAGGCCCCTTCTTTCAGTGGGTAGGCGGATGCCCCAAGAGCGCAGTGACCGTCTGAGCCAGCAGGAGCACGAGACAGCAGGCTCCCTGGGGTATCCTCAATGATGTCACCAAGCCCACGATGGGGCCCTGACCCCTCCCAAAGACCCCACCTGCTGCAAGTGCTCTCACCCTGGGTGGGGGGGGGGCGCCTACTCCGTTCAGAGCACACAGCCACAGCTACACGTCCCTGCCCCTGCGCTGTCCCTGTCCCCAGGAGCCACTCCTGCTCCTGTGGATGCCTGACCTGTGTGTTTGTCACCCCACCCCAGGGAGCCCCCAAAGGGCAGTGCCCCCCACTATGCTGCGGGCTCCATAAATCTCGTCAGGGCCTCTACTGAGCTTCTGTCCAGCCGGGCTGTGGCCTGGTGACGCTGCCCTGGAGACACCTGGGGGCCTGCAGCCCCAACTGGGGTCACAGCAGGCTGGGCAGCGGCCCCCCAGAGAGAGAAGCTAGGGACCCCTCCCACACCGACATCGACCGATGGCCCCATGCTGGAGATGAGGCTCCAAGCTGCCCCTCCATCAACAGGGGAAAGACCCCCGTAGCCTGTTCGTGCTGAGATCATCGGAGCCGGTGGGCCGACCCCTGCTGCCCCCCAATGCCCGGGACTCAGGCAGACGCCCTGGGGCGGCCGTTTCTGCGGCTACACTCAGGCGCTGGTTTCCTGTGTCTGCAGCCAAGACGCGGGCTCCTTGGCAGCTGTGAGTCTGAACTCCTCCTCGCCCTCCTAGAAGTGCGGGCACAGGCGACAGGCTGACCTGCAGGGCTGAGGCTACGCCAGGGGCCAGGCTCCGGGTGACGGCAGCGGGACCTGCCCCACCGCCTGTGCACGCGCCTCCAGCCACGCCATTTGCATTTTCATTCCTTTACTCGGCTCTCCGCGAGGACTTCAATATCCGAGGACGTGAAGGGGCATGGAGATTGATGCTCGGTCTGTTCTGGTGTCGCCTAACGAGATTTAAGTTCCATTTGACGCCATTAAAAGCACATCTCAAGACTATCTGCCAGAATGAAGGACTCGGGCTGGGAACATTCCGGAGCACCGGCCCCCCGGGGAGGGGCTCGGCTCCGAGGTGCCGCTGTGGCTTCACACCCAGGGTTTGTCTGGGCCCGTCTGCCTGGCCGGCTCCTCTCGGCAGAGCCCTCGCGTGCCCTCCACGTGCCAGCAGGGCCGGGTCTCCCTCCCAGCCTGAGGCCGAGCGGCACCCCACTGTGCGTGGGGGGGGGCACTCTCCACCCTCGGCGACACCCGGCTGCCTCCGTGTCCCATCTACTCCGAGTAACGCTCTTGTGACCGTGCCGGGCACGTGTTCCGTTAGCCCCGTTTCCAGTTCTTCTCAGTCTGCGCCCAGAAGTGGAATCGCTGGCTCACATGGCGGGGGAGGGCTCTATCCGTGTTTTCCAAGGAACTGCCCATCTGGCTCTCACGGAGGCGGCTCCGTGAGATGTGTGCACCGGCCGCCCGGGGCGCCCCGTCCTCACCGTCGCTTGCCGTGTTCTTTCCGTCCGTCCTCGCCCTTCCGATTCGGGGGTGGCATCTCCTCAGGGTCGGTCTGCCTCTCCCCAGTGGCTGCAGACGTGGTGCATCTGCTCACAGGGGGATCGGCCAGGCCACGTCTTCTTCCCAGAAACGCCCACCCAAGCCCCCTGCTCGTTTTCAAACCAGGTTGTTTGTTTCCTTGTTACTGTTTATTTACTTTATTCCTGTTGTGGCCAGTTAGCGCTCCACCGTGGGGTTAGGTCATGATTAGCTTACCCGATCACGGGGATGTCCGGGCTGTTTCTACTTTTGTCTCTGGTGAACAACACTCCCACGAACACTCCGGCACAGGCGTTCACGTGGACTCACGTTTGAGTCTTCTCGGGTCTGTCTGTAGGGCAGGCACCGCTGGCTCGTGTGGTGAACCCACAGTTAACCTTGTGAAGAACGGCCGGGCTTTCTCCCGAAGGGGCCGCAACCATTGCGCACTCCCGGTCACTTCATAACGGAATTCCACGGGGCAGAACGGATGCCTGGGTTCCGGCACGGAAACGGCCACGAGCCAGACGGAAGCCGCCTCACAAACCCGCACCCAGACATGGAGAGGACTTGCAGACCCTAAGAATAAGGAGAACGTTCCAGAAGCTTCCAGAGGAGAGAAAACACGTAGTCGAAACAAGAATCAGACTGACACCAGCCTCCGCCAGCGGCAGGGACGAGAGGAGAGGACGGTGACCTCCAAGGTCGGGGGGAACCAGCCCGGATGTGGGTGCCATGCCTGTGCAGACCGACTGCAGTGTGAACTTGACCCTGAGAACTCACAGCACACATGGACAAACACTTTGACACATTTGCTCAGTGACACGAACTTTGCGTCATCAAGAGACAAAGTAGTTGTCAGGAGACGCTCCAACACAGGCAGCTGCCAGAGGGTCCGAGCCGGGGCTGCGAAGCGTCCTACAGACCAGGGGAGATTAGCCCCGTCGAACAGGCATGAGACATGGGCGGACGCTTCCCAGGGCAGACAGTGCAGGTGGGGACAGACTCAGGGCAAATCTCTAGCAGCCGAGGGACCGCTGATCATGGCCAAACCAGACACCGGGTGACGTCTATTCGGTCCGCAAGATGACACAGAAACGTGATGACCCTTCAAGCAGAACAGGGGACAGGTCGGTGGGCCTCGCCCACTGCAGGTGGGACGCAAACCGTGATGACCTCGGGAGAGAAGCCCCTCGTCAGCGTGGACATCTGCCCGTGCCCCACCTTGCGGTCCCCTGTGGGGGCGCCTGTGTTCCCCAGAGACTCGCCCCAGAATGTCCACGGCAGCACCGTGTGGAAGAGCCCCCCTGGAGACGGCCCGAGGGCTGCACAGCAGAGCAGATGAGCCGGCTGAGGGCCAGGGGGGCGCGGCAGCTGTGAGCGGTGCCCGCAGCCCCTCAAGGGCTGGTGGGGACGTCCCTGGGAAACTGGCCGGCCCCGGTGGGAGGCCCAGAGTCCCTGACGTGGAGCAAGGGCCAGACCTGCACCTCCACTGGGGAGGTCAGTCCCGGGGGCATGGTCCCTGGACATGATAGGGGCAACATCCTGCGCCTGCTCTGGACTGTGGCCCACAGGCACCCAATGTGGTGGCTGCAGGCCCTACCCAGGCCCAGGACCCATGAGATCTGCCTTGGGCTCCCAGCCAGGTTGGTTCCTGGTCTCCCTACTGGGGTCGGGGTAGGGGTGTGGAACGCTGTCCCCTCACCTCCCTTGGCCTGTCAAGGAGCTGGGTGAACTCAGTGCCACCAAGGTCTCGCTCCTTCCCCATCTCTGGGTCACACACACCCCTCCCCACAGAACCTCGCCTTTTCCAGGGCCTCAGACGCCCTGTCTTGGCCCCAACCCTCCCGAGACTCCCTGACCCAGTGCCCTTCAGCTCCCTGGGATTATCCAGACCCTTGCCTTCAGTCCCCACGAGGCTGTTTGTGGGGCCCTGGGACTGAGGGAGGGGAGCCTGGGGTGCAGAAGTCGGCACCTCTCTTCCCCCGTGGGAAGGCCCACTGGCTGGGCAGCTGTTTCTGTGCCTCCTGTCGTGGGGGCCAGGGCCTTTCTGTGGGCTGTCTCATAGCGGGCTGTGGGCAGACGCTGGCCTCCCCCGCTTCATCCCTGGGGAAGAGTGTCGCGCCGCTCTCCTCACCCACGGGACAGGACACCCTGGGGGCCAAGTTGAGGAGGACGGCTTGGAGACAGGAGGGTGGGCCAAGTCTCCCCACCCACAATGGAGAGACGGCTGGTGTCAGGGCCACCGCTCACTGCTCTTCCCTGGGGAGACCTGGGACCCCTTCGAGGGCTGGGCCGGCCCCTTCTCCCCGCCCCTGCCCGGGGGACATGCACCTCAGGCCGGGCCAGAGGGCACAGGCGGGTCGGGCAGAGGCCCCTTGGGAACCTGGGCTCCTACTGGGTCCTGGGCCACTCCGGCCCTCATCTGGCACCACCGAAGGCAGGGACTATCATACAAGTCCTGCCTGGTGCGAGAACCCCCGGGCGGCCGAGCTCACCTGCAGGAAGGAACTCCTCTGCCACCAGAATCCCTCACAGTTGCCACGGCGATCTGGCTAGCAGGCTTTGTTTTCAGGACAACACCCCCAGAGGAGGTTCCAGAAACAAGTCGTTCTGGGACTCGGTGCCCCCAGCATGAGCAGCGGCAGGAGACCATGAAACTGCTGTCTGGCACGCTGACGCCTGCTCGATAAACTCATGTCTGGGCCGGGCTGTAAAATGTCACCTTGCAGGGTGGACATAAGAGGACACTGGGCAGCCATCTGGGCCCCACAACCCCAGCCTCAGCACGACCCCCGGGGCATGGGGCCAGAAGCGGGGCAGGAGAACGCCTCGAGGGGGACAGGTGTGAACTGGGCGGGGGTTGTGGGAGCTCGGGCTGTGCGCCCTGGGCCCGTCTGGAAGCATTGGCTCAGCGTGGTGGCCGCTCTGGCGCCACGCCTCAGCCGGGGGCGAGCTGAGAAAGCCCCACTCTGGCGGCTCTTTGGCATTACCTCCTTAATGGGCTTAATGTCCCGGCTGAACTCTAATGCGAGTAATTTTGCCTCCCACTCACAGATTTCAGGACAAAAGCATACAATGGCCCGAGTCCACTGTAGCCAAGAAAATAAAGTAGTAGAAAAATAATACTAAAAATTACCGTGCAACTTTCATCACCTTAATTTTTTATCTGCTCGTTTATGGTTTCACTCTCCATTTTCCTGAACTTCCAACAATGCAGGAGGTTACAGTTAATTTCCAGAAAGCACGACCTTTCTGGAAATGCACCCCTCTCCACAAACGAACAGCTGCTCGGTAATTCAAGCGATGCCATCCTGCGTCCCAAGTGCTCGTGCTAATGAGGCTAATTGCCCACAGCCGGCATTAACCATGATTAGTCAGAACATCTAATAGGCTCACTAGTGCCTGTAATTTTCTACTGGGAGGGCTGGCATCTGTTTCCAGGCTCTGTCTGCTTTCGGGACTCAAACCCCTGGCTGTGCACGTCTCCCGAAAGGATCCCCCTCTTGCCCAGGGAGCAACAGCCGGGTTCTCTTCTCAGAGGCGGAGAACAGAGCGCCAGGACAGAACGTTTCCCGTCGGCTGGTTTTTGAAAGGATGACGGCTCCAGGGTCACACAGGGCTTGGTGTTCACCCCGGGGACACCTGGCCTCACGGGTGAACCAGACGCTCAGCACTCACAGAGGCAGGACCCACTCGAGATCGCAGGCCGTGGCAGGCACACAGCTCAGGGGGCTGCTGGAGCCCGCGTCTCCGGGCAGCTTGTGCTCAAATACTGGGTTGGCCAACAAGTCCATTTAGTTTTTTCAGTAAAATGAAAGACATATTTTTTCATTTTCACCAATAACTTTATTGATCTGGGTATTTTGAGTATGTCAACTGTCTCCCACTATTAGCTGCTAGTGGGTGGAGGCCAGGGCTCCGCTAAACGTCTTCAATGCACGAGACAGCCCCACAGCAGAGGGTTATTTGGCCAAAGTGTCAACAGTTCCAAGACACTTCACCAACCACTTCTGACACGTCCCATCAGTCACAGCACCTTCTCCTTACATGGCACAAATGTGTTTCAGTTGTGTTTTTACCTTCCTTGAAATAATAAAGCACGATATGCCAAAAATGTTTCATAGCTTCTACCATGTTCAATATTAAAATAGCTGCACAAAAATTCCCCAATTTTGACAAGTTTTTTAAATGCGCGCTGGTATGACAGCCGTCACAATACATACTAACATTGTTTCCTTTGAGGTTAAAGGCCACTAAGCGCCACTAGAACCCCCGCGCGGAAAAAACGTAACGGACTTTTCCGCTAACCCAACACCTGCTTTTGAATCCCATTAGCAGTGTAAGATTAATTCATCTGGTTTCCCTTACCCAGCTGGCGTCTGGAGGACCCGGATTCTGCGGCCCTTGACACAAGTTCAAGGAGAGACGGGTAAGGGCCACGTGGCTTCCGGTTTGTGGCTTCTAAGGGTAACGGAGCTGGAGAGGAAAGGGTGGAGCAGCAGAAAGGGAAGCAAAGGCAGGGGGAAAAGAAACCGTAGGAAGGTGAGGTGGAAGAAGAGGAAGGGAACCCTTGCGTTGTGAGAGGACTCAGACACATCACCCGCGTTTCAAAAGCAAAGGTCAGAGGAAGGACCTTCGGACGAGGCCCCGCCCCCACCCCTTAGGCCCGCAGCCCCTAGGGGAAGGCGGGACTTCCTCCTCATAGGGCAGCTGCTTCCCGTGTAGGCCAGAAGTCTCTACAGAGAAGAGGCGGTGCGAGAACTGCTTGGCCAATGTGGGCGACGCCTTCCTGTAGTCCCGGACTCTGGAGGTCCCTTGCTCTTGGGACCCTGACTCGTGGCGTTTGGCTGCTAGACTTGCGTGTCCGCCCTCTGCAGCGACTCGGCCCATTTAGGAGCCGAGTGCGGCCGAAGGCGGCACGCTGGGGCCCCTGAACTGCCCCCGGGTGTGACGGTCAGGCGTTTTGCTCCCAGCATGCCCTTGGCCACCCGGTGGTGGAAAGCGTGGGG
Organism: Tonatia bakeri; assembly: GCA_004024845.1. NCBI lineage: Eukaryota > Metazoa > Chordata > Mammalia > Chiroptera > Phyllostomidae > Tonatia > Tonatia bakeri. Next base: position 182,499 of record PVIA01002655.1, on the reverse strand, counting down.
AGGCAGCCAGGCCAGGACGCTTTCTTCTAGTGCAGGCGACGGCGCGGTGCCGGACAGGGGGCAGAGCCAATGGCTGCAGCAGGAGCTAATCAGTAAGCCTTCCTTCTGGAGGCTGCGGAGAACGCAGCGGCTGAGATTGAGGACACGTGGAAAATAGGAGGCAGGCGGCCTTGCCATCAAACCGCAAGTACAGTTGAGCGTGTGGCGCCGTGGGCTCATCACATCGATGTGGCCTTGCTTTTGACGGTGGGACTCGGGTTTGGAGGCAGAAATTCATGGACGATGTGACGCCACAGGTGCCCAGGCTGAGGCGGCCCCAGGTCGCGTCGTCGGACATGGAGGATGGTGGCAGGTCCTGACGCTGCCCGTGAACGCGCAGAGGCAGCGATGCCGCGACTGCGTCCGGGTGGCGCCGTTGAGGAGTGAAGACCCCAGACCTGCGGTCTGCGTGTTAAAACGCGTTTGCCGAGAAGCCGCTCAGAAGCGCTCCCGTGGCGGTCGGGAGCACGCGGAGCCCAGGGTTTCCGCTTGCGAAACCCTGTAACCGGCACACAAGACCGCTCAGCACCCAGTCGCGTCCGGCGCAACTGCGATTACTCACTCCACCGACTGGCATCGACTGTGCAGAAGGTTCCAGAGGTTAGAAATTGGTCTGCATTACTTTTTTAGTGATGGGGTTGAAAGGTGAGTGTGGTGAAATACCATTTTTCCTGGGAGACGTAATTTTTATAGAGTGAAAATATGGCTGTGTTAAGGTTATAAACAGATGTGTCCTAATGCTTAAGGAAGGCATACAAGGTACTATAAAAAAATGTTCTCCTCTATTTCTAGAAAGAATTTCTTTTCTGTTGTTTCTTAGCTGTTTTGCAAAGCAAAGTACGTCCTTATGTTTTGTTTGATGTCATCTGTGGTTTGTGTGTATGATTGATAATATGAATAGGAGTTAGGAAAAATCTAAGTTTGAGTCTGGCTTGGGTGGCACCCCATGTTCTAGCCTCTAAACCATCTGTTTCCTTTGCACCTTGTATCTGATTTCCATAAAGACAGTGGGACGCTCCCCTCCCCCCGGACGACACAACACACCAGGTTAGAGAAAGAAAGGCCTAAAATCCGATCAGCTCTTGAGGAAAGCAGAGGAACCAAAAATATATTTTTATACCACCAGCAGCTCTTTGACAGCAAAATCTCCGAAGTCCCCATTAAGGGAGCCTGTCACTCAGCATCCCCTGTGAAGTGGTCTCTGCTCCCCAGCTCAGAGGGACCCTGGGAACAGCAGGGCGGGGCTGGCGGGATCACGGAGAACAGAAGCGTGGTGCTAATTTCGTGTCTGGGAGGTGTTGCCCTGGCACAGACCGGCTGCCAAGTGAGATCCGCTAAGCCAGAGCCCTCCGGTCCCCGCAGTCCCGGGGACCAGATTCTGAGGCTTTTCCGAGTGGAAGCGTGGGCTTCCTCTGGGTTGAGAAAGAGGCTGTCCCGAGGAGAGCGGGAGGAGGGCGACAGCTTGCACAACGGAGGTTCCCGGGAGGAATCTCACTCCTGGGAGCTTGATCCCGGGCCACACCGAAGGCCAGCCAGAATGACCCTTTCTCGCCACCGTGGAGGCTGCTGTTGGTGCTGTCCAGATCTCCCAGCCAGACTGGCGGCCCAGCTGCTGAGCACGCTGGGTGTTCACCTCTCCCTGCGGCCCGTCTCTGTAGCAGTGTCCTCACCTGGGGAGGCGCACGTCACCCAGGGCTCTCGGCTCCCGGGCCCACAGCGGTGGCGGTGGGAGCCAGTCTCCCTGGCTCAGGACGGCAGAGGGGCTGGAGATGGAAGGGGGTTATTCTGGCGGCCAGAGAGCCACAGATGCGGAAGACCTAGAACTGAGTCGGTGGAAGGAACTTCTGGAGCCCCAAGCAATTCCCCTTAAAGAGCCCACACAGGGACCTACTCAGACTCACTCCCTCTGAGCTCCAGCACCAGTTTTGAATTAAAAAAACAAAAACAAAAACAAGCAAACAGACCGAATCATGGACAGAGAGAGCACTTTGGTGATTGCCGGGTGGGCGAGGGGTGTGAGGCTGTGTTCCGTGTGACTCCCTCAGTGCGTCCGCCTCCACTTCCTCTCCACGATTTACAGGCCCACCTGATGCCTGCTGAGTGGTCAGCAGTTTCTGACCGCAGCAGCCTGCCCCCGTGCCCCACCCTCCCTGTTCACCTGGTCTCGCCCCAGGGGCCATTTTTTGGTTTCCCCGATGAAAAAGCCCTCAAAGGGAAGCGTTTTGCGGACATGGAAGAGGCACAACAAAGCCGGCAGAAGCACGAAAAGCCGCCAGGATCGGCGAGTTCGAAGCCGAGCAGTGGAGAGAAGCCCCGAGGGGCGCCTGCGTCAGACAGAGAGGGCTTCGGAGGTGGCTGAGGTGTGAACGTACGAGAACAGGTGCGCAATTTTTTATAAATAGATCCCATTTTTTAGGGTCAGCCTTGTATTTTTTTTTTTTTTTTTTGAATGAGGAACCTCTACACTTTCCCGTAGAGGCTGCCCGGTTTTACCTTCCCACCAACAGTGCACGCAGGTTCCAGCCCCTCCGCGCCCTGGAGGACCCTGGCCTTCCGACGTCTTCCCCACAAGCGCCGCCCTGCTGGTGTGAGACAGCGTCGCGCTGGGTTTCGATGGCGTTTCCTGGACGGGCAGTGGCCCATCGGTCACCTGTTGGCTGCTGTGCGCCTGCCTCAGGGAAACGTCTGTCCTGTCATCTGTTCTGACCCAGGCTGCTTTCTTTAACCATGGAGTTGCGGGAGTTTCTTGTATGTTCTGGAGAGTGACCCCTTGTCAAACGTGGTTTTGCAAGTATTTCCCATTTGTAGGTTTCCATTTCATTTTGTTCAGTTTCCTTAGTAGAAACTTCTTGTTTTTTTAAAGTTATATTTTATTGATTATGCTGTTACAGTTGTCCTGATTTTTCCTCTTTGTCCCCCTCCACCCAGCACCCCCATTCCCCCAGGCAGTCCCCCCACCATTGCTTATGCCCACAGGTCCCATGGGTCGCGCGTACAAGTTCCTTGGCTGCTGCATTTCCCACACTGTACGTCACATCCCCGCAGCTACTCTAACTGCCTGCTTGCACTCCTCATCCCCTCACCTCTCACCCATTTCCCCACCCCTCCCCCATCAAAATGCTGTCCGTATCTGTGATTCCGTCTGTGTTCTTGTTTGCTTAGCCTGTTTTTTACATTCGAAACTGGTGCTGGAGCCCAGGGGGAGTGAGTCCATGTGTAGTAGGTTCTTTAAGGGGGATTGCTTGGGACTCCAGAAGTTCCTTCCACCGACTCAGTCCCTGCTGGTTTTTGCAGCCGGAGGTTGTGGGGAATTTCCTTCCTGGCACTGGAACCCCGGCTCTGGGCTGGATATCCCTCCCGACCTTTCTCCACCACACGTGGGTGAGGGACCAGCCCACTCCCTGTCTGCGCCCCTCCTAGCAGTCTGGATGGCTGTGGTTTCTGTAATTCTGTGCTTGTCAGACATCCACTCAACTCAGTTCCTGCTGGTTCCGAGTGATGGCCGCAGCGTGTTTCAGTTGTGATGTTGATGTGGTCGTGGGAAGGGGCGCCGTGGGGTGCAAGTGGGACTTCCCGTTCCTGTTGCCTGTGCTGTGGGCGTCGAATCTGGGAAACCGTTGCCAAGGCCGGCATCACGAAGCGTTCCGTGTTTTCCTCTAGGATCTCACACGTGAGTCCTATTTTAGCATTGGTTTTGTGAGAGAAGGGTCCAGCTCCGCTCTGTCGCGTCTGCAGGCCAGTTTTCCTGACACTACCTTTAATCCAAGCGTGTTTCCAACGCAGAGAGACAGTTGCACCCACCGTCTCCACCGCCGGCTCCCCCTGGCGCTCCGGCCCTTGCTGCGCCACCAGGCTTCCATCCGGGGGAGGGGTTTCCTTCTGCCAGGAGACCCCATTAGTGCGACTCTGTTGAATCTCTGTTCTTGTTTTTTGGAAAATATTTTTATCTTACTCTCAGTCTGGAGGATAATTTCTAAGTGCAGAATTCTAGGTCGACATTTTTTCTGCCCGCACACAGAACACCATTCCCTGTCTTCTGGCTCACGTCCTCACCGCCGCAAATGCCCTGCAGCAGAGCCCACAGAGCCGTCTGCGGCCACGTGCTGGGCCATGCAGCAAGGGGCATAAAATCATGATTCCAAAAAAGAGGAAGAAAGCGTTCCACACACAGGTCTTCTGGAGGCCATGCCCTCTGCTCTGCTGCCGTTAGGTTTTCTCTCTGGTTTCGAGAGCTGGCCAGATGCCGCTGGTTGTGGCGCTCCCTGCGCGTCTTCCTTGGCGTCGGCCGTAAGCGTTCCCGAGCCTGCAGCCTAGTGCCCTTCGGTTCATCTGGGGAAATTCTTCTTCCTGCTCTTCCTCCTCCCCTCCGGGCTCCACATGCAGCTGCGTTACTGTTTCCCTGCATCCTCTGCCTCTCCAGGTGCTTTCTGCACTCTCCACGTTTCTCCTCTCCGTACTTGTCTGAGTGTTTTCTACAGACCTATCGTAAGTTCATAAATTTATCTTCTGCTTTGTCCAGTCTGCTTTTAAATTCATTTATGGGCTTCCTAATTCCAATTACTATGTGTTTCAGTTTTAGAATTTCCATTTGAAATTGTTTTGTAATAGGATTCCTGTTCTTTGGTGAAAACCTCCAATTGGTTATCTGTTGTCTTGAACATACGAGGTCTGTCCAGGAAAAGTCCAGCCATTGTTACTATAACAAGAACAGTTTGCACGACATCGATGTAACCTGGCAGCCAAGGAGAGTGGACTGGAACGCGCATGTGTGAGCAATGAGGACTCCACTGTACCGGTCAGTGGGGGCGGTAGATGCTGAGTGAGCACGTGAACTGTGTGACCACATCCGAAATGACTGAGCAGAGTGCGAATCTGCGTCACTTTTTGTGTTAACAGCTTAAGGACCACTCACGAGTTTTCTAGGGTTTCCCACGCCTCAGTCCACAAGCAAAAATGAAGTATAAACAGTTTCTGCTATCAGAAGAGTCTCACAAACAATGGGGAGACAAAGAAACAATTCCCAAATGAAAGGAAAGGAGGAAGCCTCAGAAAGAATGCTAAATGAAACAGAGGCAACTCAACTGTCAGACACTGAGTTCAAAGCGATGATTGTCAGGAAGCTCAGTGAGCTCACAATGAGTTACCAGAAACTACAGGGAAGCTACAGTGAGCTCACTGCAAACTACATCAACATGAAAAAGGAAATAGAAACTATCAACAAAGGCCGAGAAGAACTGAAGAACAGTTTCTGCTATCAGTGGCGAGAGACTGGATAACAGATGACAATAATGAGGGCTCTCCAGGACCAGAGACAAATCTGTCCAGCCCTTCCCCTGGGGGTGCAAGGAGAGCACCTCGTAAAGACCCACCCAGAAGGCTGTCAGGTGATACGGAGCAGCACGAACCTACGTGTATTCCAGCGAGTGGAAAGAAACATTTCCTAGGAGAGCCTGCAGAGTTTGTGCCGCCCATGGAAAAAGGAGCAAATCTAGATACTTATGTAAATTTTGCTTGGTCCCTCTTCATAGAGGAAAATGTTTTACGCAGGACCATACGTTAAAAAACCACTAGGAACTTTAATTGTTTAATTGTTTTTGTAAATAAAAATGTAAATTATTGAAAAACAACACCTGAAGTTCATTATGATCTGTAGTTATGATGATTTAAATAATGTGCAGTTTGCCCAAAAACGTGCGGTCCCTGGCGTGTGTCTTAGAGATTTCTATGTGGTACGCATTGTGCTAAGATTGCACATCGCTCCTCAGAAGCTATTCGGGTGACTCAGAAGGCTGCAGCTGTGGGCAGCTGGTGACTGGCAGCTTCATCATGACAGCACGCCCGCTCGCGCATCATGTCTCGTGCAGAGCTTTTTGGCGAAACATCAAATCACCCAGGTGACTCAGCCCCCTACGGCCGAGATTTGCCACCCTGCGACTTCTGGCTTTTTCCAAAATTAAAATCACCTTTGAAACGAAGGGGATTTCTGACCATCAAAGAGATTCAGGAAAATGTGGCGGGGCAGCTGGTGGCGATTAGAACTGTGTGAGGTCCCAAGGTGCCTACTCTGAGGGGACTGAGGCGTCACTGTCCTGTGTAGTGTTTCTCATGTCTTGTATCTTCTTCAGTGAAGGCCTCTATTTGTCACAGAACGTGGCTGGCACCCTCTGGGCAGCCCTCGTGCTGGTCACGTTGTAAAGCCCGGAAGCCCCACGTCTGGATGAACTGTGCTCTCTCGTTTGCCGTCCCTGGGCATTTTGTCTGCTGGCACGTGCAGGAAGCTTCTACTTGGTGCCAACACTGTGTGTGAGAAGCAGCTTTGGAGAGGGTTTTTCTGGAGGGGAGACGGACCCGTCTGGCGTGCCCTCCCCCCGCAGCCAGGTCCTGCAGAATTTCGATGTGTGTCTGGCGTCCCTCTCCTTGGAAACCCCTGGACTCCAGTTCCCGCGGCCCCAGTCCGTCAGCTGAGGACTTGCACTAGGCTTCCGGGCGTGTCTCCCGCACAGCTGAGGGGTCATCAACGCCTTGAGAGGGACCGTAGTGGACGTGAGGCTCACTGCTTCGCGGTTCTCCTTTCCCCGGGGTCTTGGCCCTCGACTCCAGGCGTTGCCCCCCGTGCCTGTGAGGTGCTGAAAGCCCGGGGCCCATGTTAGCAACAGAAGCCGTGAGGGGGACGGTGGCTTCAGGTACAGGTTTGTGCAGAACCTTTCCTTCCTCTCTGACCCTTGGCCCTTGGCGCACTGGCCTGCAGCACCTGCTTTAAGATGTCCCGGATGCCGGCAGGGCAATGGATCCGGGAGGGCCACTCCACGGCTGGACACAAGCCGCCTTCTCGCATTCCCAGCTGCTGTGTGTGGTGTGATCCAGTCTCTTAACCCTCCACGGTGCTTTCAACCTCACATTCCGCTTTGCCTGGCACTGTCATGTTATTGTTTATTTGCACTTCTCTTTGTTTTCCTACGTTTATTTTTGGCCTTTGTCACTATTATGGCGTTCATATAAACAGTGTATTGCTGGGTTTTATTTTCAACCTGCCTGACCATCTGTCTCTGGAAGAAAATCCAGATTTACTGGAACCGCTCGTGTCTTTTCCTGTTTCTCTTCATCTGGGCCGGGAGCTGGGGGAGACTGCACCGGTTCGGGAGTGAGTGAGAATTGGGGTGTGGGAGGACGGACAAACCGGGTTGGAGAGTCCAGCCCCAGACGAGCGACCTGGCAGCCTTGCAGACACCTCCCCTGACCGAGACCCAGGGACGCGCCTGCAGCTGGCGGGGCCGGACACCCCGGGTCTCGTCCAGGAGGACACGCGGCTCGTGCATGGACAACAGGCCAGACACACTCCTCGGCCAGCATGGGAAAGGGCGCCCGAGGCCTGGGACCCAGGGGACAGACCCTCCCCAGACGGACCCCTGAGTGCGAGTTGGTCCCCACAGAGCACGAGGCCGGATGGCCCTGGCCCTGCCATCCGCGGGGTGGGTGCTCTGACCCGGTGGGCTCACTGCTAAGTGTGGCCAGCCACAGGGTGGGAATCAGCAGAGGATCCCGACAGCCCTGTCCCACCTGTGTGCCACCCCCGCACCACGGCTGCTGCTCCTTTGTCCTCCTACAACAGGAGGCCAGCTGGCCCCTCCCGGCCCCCAAAGCACCCCTCTGGGGAACGGCTCAGCAGATGGATGGATGCCAGACACTCCTTTCCTCATGACCATCCCAGAGGTCATGGCCTGGCCGCTCCCTGACCCGGGCTCGCTGGGGTAGACAGTGCGACCTGCCTGCTCACAGGTCTCACGGAACAAATGTACCTGTCCCCACACAGGACAGGACTCGGGGAGGGAGACCCAGCACGTCTCTCCTGCACGGGCAGGCTGCTCCAGGTGGGGTCCAGAAGCACCACCTCACGCACACGCGGGTCCAGTCCCCAGCACTGCGGTGCCGGCCCCACAAGACGTGCACGCTTGTCATCTAGACACTCCCCCGCCCTCGAGCGCCAACCCTCCCTGTCCCCCTGGGCCGGCTCCAGGCCCCACGGCACTCGAGGTGAGCACTCATGTGTGCTGCTCACGCGCACGCTTCTGAGAGCGCACACGTACTGGAGTTCACTCTCGTTCACTGCTGAGGGACACTCCCCCGTGCTGCCACAGTCTCACCCATCTTCCCGTCGGGCGTTTCTTACCTTTCGCCCTCATGAGTACAGCAGCACCGGGCGGCATTGCATGACTTTTGCGGACACACATGTTCGCCTCTCCAGGAGGAGTGTCTGGTGGAACTGCCGCGCCTCGAGGCAGCCATGGGCCTGATTTGGAGGCGGAAAGGAAGCGTGTTTCCGAGTCGCACCTGTCATCGCGGACAGCCCCACGTGAGCTCCGGCGCTCCCGTCCTGGACGCTCGGGGTCGCTGCTCCCGGGCCGCTCAAACAGCCGGGGCTGGGTGTGCCTGGTTTTAACCTGCGTCCCTGCGACTGACCCTGGACACCGGTCATGTCCGCACCGGCCACTTGTATCTTCTTTGTCACCGCCTGGCCCCATCTCTCGCCCACGTGTGGAACTGGGTTTCTCCCCTTCTTTTTGATCAGCATTCCCCTGCTTCCAGAGCCGAGTCCTTTGTCAGGGCTCACAGGTAGTGCCCCCTGGCGGCCAGGGCCCGCCTGTGTTGTGAAGACCAGGAAAGTTTAATGCTGATGGAAGCTCTTTTTGGTGGAGGTTCTATTACAGTTGCCCCCATTTCCCCCTTTGCTCTCCCCTGCCCTGCCCCCCACCCCTGCCCCCACATTCTGTCCCACGCCGCTGTCCGTGTCCCGTTCGTTTCCTTGACCAGCCCCTTCCGCCTCTTTCCTCCCTCACCCTCCCCTCCGGTCTCCGTCTGTTCCTCGTTTCCCTGCCTCTGGTTCTGTTTCGTTGGGTGGTTTTGTTGATTAGGTTCCACTCGTGGGTGAGGCCATCCGTCTTTGTGTCTCCCCGCCTGGCTGGCTCCGCTGACCAGCAGTGCTTTCCGGCCCGTCCACGGTGTCGTGAAGGGTAGGAGCTCCTTTCTCTCCGCTGCGCAGTGTTCCACTGTGTAAACAGACCAGCTCTTGGGTCCTCCCCCCCACGGAGGGGCACCCAGGCTGCTTCCAGCACTTGGCTGTCATACACAGCACTGCTGTGAGCACCGGGTTCACAGGTTCTGTGGTTTGCATCTGCCCTCCTAAGTCATGGCTTGTTCCGAAGCTACTCAGATGTTTTCTCCTGGAAGTGCAAGTGTGCACACTCAGACCAATGCCGTTCGGGTGTTTGTAGACAGCGTGTGGAAGGGGTCGAGACTCACTTCCCCCGCCAGCGGGTGGCCGAACCCGCCCCTCCCCTCCCCACAGGACTGCATCGGGGATGTGGTTGAAACTAGCAGGTTGTGCACGTGTGGGTCTGGTTCTGGGTTCGAGTCCATTGTGCTGACTCGGGAGTTGGTGACCTTTTTCTGGAGAGGGCCGGGCAATGAGAGGTTTGCAGGCCTCACAGTCTCTGGAAACCACTCCGTGTTCCAGGAGAGCAGCCAGTGGGGGGGCAGGTCCCACAGGTCCCTCAGAGGTCTCTATTCCTGTAAGCTTATCACCCAGAGCGTGAGAATTCACGTACACGTTGGTTGTTCTGCGCCCCATTCGCCAGTCTTTGCTGCTATGGTCTCACAGCGTCCTTCTCTGGCCAGCGAAGACCCCGCGCAGCCAGTCTCCACTCACTCGCTGCACAGCCGTGAGACCAGATCTCAGAGTCTTAAGGAGACACAAACACCGGAAGGGTTTGGTTGGGAGTGTGCTGTGACAGCAGCAGCTGGAGCTGCGCGTGCAGGCAGGCAGGCATCGCCCTGGCCCGCGTTACGTGTGCTTCACTCAGTCCTCACCGCCGTCCCCTGCTGGCCGGCACGCTGGGCAGACCACTGGGCCTGTGTCCCCCGTGTGCGAGTAAAACGGGGACGGCTATGTCCTCCCAACTGCTGAGAACAGCGCCCGGCACAGAGTGAGAACTCCACTTTGCGCTAACAAGGGAAGTGTCCCCCAGGGAAACAAACCAAACCAGCCCACACCACCCCAGCGCCTCGCAATGGCAGTGGGACAGCGTTGGCTGCCTTAGAAACCTGTCTGGCTTAGTGGCTCCAACGGTGGCAGTGCCGTCTGTTAGGCTGGCGCTGAACAAGGGTGCGGGCGCCGGACCCAGAGGGCGGAAGCTCCGCCCAAGCAAAGTGAGAGCACAGGCCGTGGAAGGACTCGCCACTGCGCTGAGGCCACCAGTCGTGTGCAAACGGGGGCCGGTGAGTGCCACAGGAACTCCGTGACCAGGGGGCGGGCCAGGGCTGGAGCTGGTCCTGCAGCAGAAAAGGCACTGAACCCACCTGGCTGGAGAGAAGGCGCCCGCATTTTCTGGAGGTGCAGGTTTTAGATCAAATGGTGGGCCAAGGGCCAGGATTTAGAAAGGCAGGTAGGTGACATTATGGGATGAGAGTCACGCATGAACAGCTCATATTTACTAACGACCCCCCACAGGGCAAGGACAGTTGTACTTTGCGCCCAGGGACCCTTTCCTTTGGCTTCCCCCACAGGAGCTGAGATGAAAAGTTAGCCACCCGGTGCAAGGGCAGGGTGCAAGCTCCGGGCCCTGGGCGCTGACTGCCGGGGTGAGAGGTGGGGGTGGCGGCTGCAGGGCCAGGGCCCCAACGAGCACCCAAACCAGCACAGGGAGACAAACCGGCAGGAAGAGGAGAAACCAGCAGTTGCCACGTCTCAGATGTCTGTGTGGAACGGGTGAGGGACTCTACTGCCAGGGGCTGGAAGAAAAAACCACAGCCCGGGAAAGAGCTGCTCAGGGAGGCCAGGCCAGAGGCCTGGAGGTGCCCTTGGAAAACAGGAGCCCACCGGCACCTGTGGGCCAGGCACGGGGCAGCCCCGCCTGGGCACTACTGCAGGGGCCAGGCCGAGCCCCGGCCCCGTGGTGGCATCCTCCCAGCCTGGTCCGGCCCTCACACGGGTCGGGCCAGGACCCCGCACACGCCAATGGTGGTTCTCTAGTCACAGCCCCCTTGCCCCCCTCTGGTTCCTGGATCCCACACAAGGCACAACAGAAGGCTTCTGAAAACAGACTCGGGCTAGATTCTTGTTCTTCAATGCAGGCATCGTTCCGTAGCGCGTCTCCAGGTCGTGTGGCCTGCCTGCAGCAATGAGGAGTGCGTGCTCACGCTGCCCTGGGCTGGCCCCCGCCCCCGGGCTTCCTCCTCGTGCTCTCCCTGCCGCTCCAGACGAGCACACAAAACACGGCCCCAGAAAACCCCAGCGCCCTTCCGTCAGCAGCCAGAGGCGCAAAGTCAGGCGTCGTCACCCTGGGGGAGTGGAGATGCCGACTAAACCCACACCACACAGGCGGCCCATGCCCCCCCCCCCCCCCCCGGGAGACAAGCTCTCTACCAGGTAAGACAAGCGTGTCACCCACAGCAGGCCCTGCGGTGCCGTGCCACCGAAGCCAGCGTCACTGAGACAGAGCAAAGGAGCCCCATTCTCCGGTAGTGCTGGGTTCCAGAGGGGCCCCCACGAGAGCCACTTGGAACAGGAGCTGACACAGAGAGTCCCCCAGGAGGCGCAGAGGCCAAGGGCACACGCTGACCACGCTGTCCTTGAGTGGCCGGCTCGCCCCGCCGACCCTGTGAGGAGCTTCCGCACCGCTCCCGGTGGAAAAGCAGACGCGGAGTAAGGCACCAGACATTTGATTCTTTTATTTCCATATGCGGTGTAATGTTTAGGCACGCTGCTCGGGATGCTATTTTCTAAAAAAATCGTTGGCCATTTTTCAGAATATCCTTTTGGTTTTAAATACTGGTCAGGAAAAACAAATGATGTAAAAATAGGTGAATAATTTTCTATTACAGAAATGAAAAACTGATTTACATCTAAAATTGCAAGAGGTGAAGTCATTTAACCCTTTCACCAGACGGCACGCAATATACAACATATTGCTTTAGCTGTTTGAGAAGGCTGTGATGGATTTTTATACTGACATAGAAAATTATAAATTACATTGAATTAGTATCCATAATCACTATATATATACACAAACCAGTTCTAAAAAAGCAGACTGGCTGAGAATTTACAAGTGAAAGCCCCACGGGGTGCAGGAGAGCAACACGCCTGGGCGCCAGAGCCCGGTGCCTGGTCTCCAGGCGCAGCCGGCCGACAGACGCACCGACCCCCACGGGCAGTGCGGGCACCTGTCGGCCGCCGGGGGGGGGGGGGGGGTACATGTGCAGGCTGCTCTGAAGTTCTCACTGGTGATGCCTGTTAACAAGTTTTGGTGAATGGGTTAAAAGGCAGATGAACTACTGAAAGAAAACAGAAAACGAAACAACGAAAAACGGAACCACCCAAACCACTAGCCGTGTGCACTCCAATGTTCTCGTGTTTCACCTGTGCGAACAGTCATTCCGGCAAACCAGACTCGAACAGAACGTGTGGCTTTACAATAACATCAATTTATCAACTAAGCTGTAGCAATAAATACTTAATCTCTACCAATAGACTTACATTTTTGATCCGTTTTTAACAATACAGAAAACAGTTACCAATCAAAAACTGGTTATAAAAAGAACACCAAATATTTCTTATTCAAAACCACTTCTGTAAGTCAGAACAACCAAAAGGACACAGAGGGCATCTCGGTCCGGCTACGCCTTGCCAACCTGGAAGAAAAATGAATTCAGAATTTTGTACAAGGTGAAAAAATGTATGAAAACTGCCTAATACTTTGGTCACACTAATAATTGTCAAATAGTTGTTTCAAATACAATAGCTCTGTGTATTCACTTTTATAAAACTATTCTTACAGCCATTTTCACTACAGCATCACTGCTATTATGACATGGGCGGCAGGGTCTTATTTCACAGGCCGCCCATTATTTAGAACAATACAATATAAACATACGCAAAAAATTCTTGGTATTTGTCAATGTGCAATATCGGTACACGTCTGAATCTCTCTGTACAATGTCTCGCGTCTAGAGTAGAAAGGGTGCTGGTCCTGATCCCGATCCCGTGCAGAGTGGGGCCGCGGGGGCGGCGGCGTGGCGGCCCGCTGGCACCCAGAGCCCTGAATGGTGGCGGCCCGCAGTCCTCAGTCAGCAGCAGAGGTCGCTCATCATACAGGGCCATTCACTGACGTGTCACCTGGCACGCTTGGCTGGTCGGTCCTGCGGAGCAAGAAAACAGACACCTGAGGCACTTGGGCAGAAACTCAACGGGAAATTAACTTCACTGAGCTCCCCAAGGGTGGAGAAGGGCTATTTTGATACTGTTTATGCATGCCTAGCACTAGGCCTGGCCCTTGGTACAATTGTTGCATAATGGAACACTTCACAAATGCATTTATCTAAAGCTCCAGAAACTCGGGCTGAAGGGCCTCTAAGCGTCATCCTTAGCCTCAGTTCCCCGGCCATCAGCCCCCCGCCTGCGGATGAGCAGGCGCCATAGGGCAGAGCCCGCACCCCTCCAGCCTCTCGGGAGCACAGGCCAGGTCAAGGGCCACAAACAGTTGCCCCCGAGGCTCATCTCTCCTTCAGTCCAGCCTTTTATCTGTTCTGTATACTGGAGTCCACACAAAATTTCACTTGAAAAATGGTTCTGCCACTGAGAGGGGGAAAAAATAAACAAAAAAAGAAGCTTGTCAACAGGACTCCTGGCAGCAAATGTAGGTGCAAACTGTAACCGATGAGCCCCTCACAGCCGGGGGTGGGGCTGGGGGCCATGGGAGGAGGGGCGGGGCTCCCCGCAGGCCCGGCATAGGTAGACGGAGTCCGTGAGGCCTGCCAGCCAGCCAGTGACAACCTGAAGGTGCAGGACATTCCTTTGGCGTTTCCCAGATCACACAGAGAAGGCAAGGAGGGGCCTACAGGCCCAAATGGGAAGCACACAAGAACGGAACGAGCATCAGCACTCACAAACAGCGCCAAGAAGCCGCCCGCACACAGGGCAGCACCGACAGTGGGGGGGCTCCCTGTGTCAGAGCAACAGGACCGAGTGCTCTGGGACCAGACACAACCAGGGACATACCGTCTCTGCTTCCACCACTTACACGCTGTGCAACCTTAAGTTTCTTTCCTTAAGAAAAGTCTATTTTCTGAGAGAGGGGAAGGGAGGAAGAGAGAGAGAGAAACTTCAGTGTGTGGTTGCCTCTCATACACCCCCTACTGGGGACCTGGCCTGCAACCCAGGCCTGTGCCCTGACTGGGAATCGAGCTGGTGACCCTTTGGTTTGCAGGCCAGCACTCAGTCCGCTGAGCCACACCCCCCCACGGGGGTTTGTAACTCTACAATGTGCAAAGTGCTCAGCATGCTAGCGGGCCAGGTGTCGGCCGGACTTGGTGGACAGCAGTGAGAACTGAACTTCCGTGGCACCGCCAATCTCCAGGGGCAACAGCACACGCCCATCAGCTTTCGGCTGAGGCAGGAGCCACATGGGCGGACTGCACACACACAGCCCCGGTGGCTCTGTTGCCAACACTGCCCTGAACTGCTTTAAGAACACAAGTGTGCACCTCAGAGCATCTGCCTTGTCCCTGCTGTCACCTCAGACGCCGTGCCCCTCCGCCCCACCAAAAACGGGCACTGGCTCCCTGGCCTGGCTCCACACCCTCCAGAAGCACCTTCCCCATGCTCCTGCCATCTGTCCGCCCGCCCTGCTAGCGCTTTCTCATCAGGCCCAGGCCAGCAGCCGGCACTGAGCCATGCGCTGAAGGAAGGACAAACACACTGGCACAAACAACACCCCACTTCTCTCAGTGGTTCACCCCACTCTGTCCTGCACCCCCTCAGCCCTGCAGAAAGAAGACAGGGATCTTTACACCAGTTGGTGCGCGGCAGGGAGGAGAAACAACTCTGTGCCCCAGAGAGCCGTGGACACGCACCGTCCTGCCTTGGAGGCGGGTCTCCAAGTCAAAGAAACAAGTAGAAACCAGGGAGGTGACATCGACTAGGAATCAGACCTACGAAGGGCCTTTATCAAAAACACACTGAAAACCCAGGCAGAAAAAGTGACTTGCCCAAACTCAGCTGGGGCTGTGTCCCCCAAAGCCGGAGTGCCCCCTGCCTCTTCCTCTGAAAGCCTTCACTAGAGCTAATGTGCCCGAACGCTTCTCATCATTTCTTTCATGTGCAAAATATGCACATACATTTATATATTAAAAATCACATTCACTCTGGCTATAATTTCCACAGGAAACAAAGGCAGAGTTTGCTAGGAATGGACAGGTTTGCTAACCAGTGGACAGAGTGCCCCCTGCTGGTCCCACTGGTTACATTACCCCTGATATGCCTAGAAGATTCCAGGGACAGAAGGTCTGGCAGGAGGGAAAGGACAACTTTTCTGAAATGCCTCAAAGCTTGCTTTGTTCCTTGGGGAAGGAACGTTCAGACTGAGAAACATTTCACACAAGTTAACTCTGCGAAGTGCTGTGACCCCAGGACAAGCCCCCCTCTTCCGGTGGGGTCCCCAGGGGGCCCAGCCACCCTCGCACACCCTCGAGGCCGAGTGGCGGCGCTGGGGCTCAGGTCTGGCCTAAGCAACAGGTGACCAGGATGGAAACATCTGCTGGTGGAGGGTTTTCACCCTCAGGTGTTTTGCAGAAGCTGAACCGAACAGGGTGTCACCTGAGAAAATGTTGAGCTCCATGTACGAAAAGGTCTGCAGCCAAGTTCTCCCCGTGTGTCACGTGGGCATGTCCCCAGGAAAACAGGCACCGGGAGCCGCTTGTGTCTAGACCTGGCGTGACTCCACAGGGCCCATGAGAGCCTGGCTGCCACAGTCAAGGGGACCCAGTCTTGGAGTTTCATCAAAAAGGGGAGGGGGGCGCAGTGCCTGTATGAGACAGACACGCTTCCACTCCCAGTAATTCCTGAAGAGCCAGCGATGTTACTGAACCTGTTTCCAAGTCCTGAATGCAGTCACCCTGACCCCACAGGGACCGAGGAGGCACCGCTGTGCTGAGTACGTCACGGAATGCTCAAGGACGAGTGATGCCTCCCTCACTCTGGCCCCCGCCCCCCAGTGCTCAGGAGACAGCAGGCGAAGCCAGAGCAGGGCCTGGGCAGGCCCGAGGGAGCGGCCCTTACCTCTGCTCAGCACCACTGCCGGGGGGCCGGGGGGCCGCAGACTTCGCCTCGGCCGGCTCGGGGGGCTCCTCCGCATCTTTACAAGCAGCATCCTGAGAGGTAGACAGTTTTCCTTCCTCGCTGCAGTGGAGAGGACCAGAGGCTGCATTAGGTCCCTGAGATGTCACCGCCAGGCGGAGGATGAGGGCACATGCAATGGCTCTGGAGTCATGACTGCCATGGAATTAAGCCCTGGGGCTGAGCATGCGCAGGTGAGGGACACGGGGCCACAGACAGCGACCGGCAAACCACAGGAGGGAAGGACCACGCAGGAGGGAACTGGAGGGACGATGTGATGCAGCTGGTGTGGATCAAGAACGGCCCCAGGACGTACATACCGATAGGATTTCAACACTCTGACGCCCAGTGTGCAAAACAGAAAAGAAATGTACAAGAGTTTCAGAACACTCCTAGAATGAGGGGTGGGGGTAACATGCCCACGACTGTGCTTAAGCAAGTCTGCAGACTCGGAGGAGGTGTCAAATGAACCTGTTTGAAGGAACGAGTCTTTAGTTAAGCATTTTGCTTCTGGGGCTGAGCCCACCACTTAAACAGTAGGACAGACCCCCACCAGCTTGCGGGCTGAGGACATGGCAGCGGGGTTCTGTGGAGCCTGAACCAGGCCTGTTTCCCCTTGGGCGGCTCTTGGTGGAGAGGGACCGGCTGCAAATGCTGTTAACTGTGGGCTGGCGACTCAGACCTCTGTCTGGGTCTCTGGCTTGCTGCGACCAGGATGGTGCTGACTGCAGGCTCCGGGGCAGCTGGAGGCTCCCCTTGGGCAGACCCACCGCACTCGGAGCTGGGCCCCGTCCTGGGCTTACTTAAGAAAAGCCTAATTTTAGGGTAATTTCTTGGGTGGCTTTCAGATGGACCTGGCGATGTATGGAGGAAAATGAAGTACGGTACAAAGGTCTGTGGGCGACCTTAGCAGCTGGGCCCATTGCCCTTTGTCCCCACCCTCCGCACCCCACTGGCCAAAGTGACCACCCTGGGTCACATCGCATGTCCAGGGCGGGGTGAAGGCAGGGCTGCAGTCGTTCGTGTGGAAAACAGCACAACAAACGTTAAGAGGAACAAACTGCTTTGAGCACTCACAACCGTCAACCTGTCTCCACCTCCCCCCCCATGTCTCCTTCCTGTGGAATGCAATAACAAAGACACGCTCCGAGTCATAGAACCAGCACCAACTCGGGCAGTGTGCAGAACTGCTGGCACTGGGGCAGAAGGCCCGTCTGCCCCACTGACGGTGCCCCACGGCGTGCACCGCCCGCTCTACCTGCCTGTCACGGTGCCCGGCGCCCACCACCTGACACCTCTGTGCACACTGGGGCACTGTGTGCCGCGTGCAGGGCCTGGGGCTGCCCGGGCACGTCTCAGCTGGGAAGAGGCGCTCATCCTTCTGACTACAAGGACACACAGGTGGCGTCCATCACCTGCCTCACCCCCCACAGGGCAGCAGGGCCGTGGGGCCCTAGGGCCCCCAGCCCTCGGCACCATCCACCTGACTCCTGTCAGTCTCCAAGAGCAGCCGGGTGGCGGACATGCTTCGAGCATTAGTGCTTTTAGCCCTTTTGGATTTCCTTGGCTCTAAACTGCCTAGGCTCTAAACTACTGATATCTGTTGCCCACTTTCTGACCGGGGTTTTCTGTCTTTTCCTTACTGCTTTACAGGAACTGAGCAGTGTTAGCTCCCGTTGACCTGGACACTGTACGCGTCAGCCCCTCAATTTGCCATCTGCCTCTTAATTTTGCCTGCAGCATTTTGTCAGCCTGAAATTCTTAACTTTGATCCAATCCAAGGCTGTCCTTCACATTGTGGTTTATGCTTTTGAAGGTTTTCTTGTTTTACTTTTAAAAAGGAAGTCCCTTTCTGCTCCCAACCAGGAAGACACAGCTCATCCTTCTAACCGCCACGGGGCTCCGGCCACACCCCTCGCTGACGCGCCATCTCGGGCACTCTGGGAATGAACGGACGGTCAGGACACGCGAGCCTCGAGAGCCCGGCTGTGGAGAGCAGCCTGCACATGGCCTGTCTCCCACACTGATCTTCAGCCCACCAGGAGCCACCTTCAGACGAGGTCAGGAAGGCTCAGGTTTCCCTGCACACCCACAGAGCCACCCCGTGGGTGCTGGTCCCTAGCCTGAAGTGCAGGCTGATCTCCCGGTGTGAATCACCACGACTGCGCAGCGTGACCAAGTACGTGCCGGGGAGTCTCTCGTTCTGTCTTCCCTGTTCCTACCCATCTCGGAGCCCCACGAGCTTCTCGTCCACATCTTCTTCAGCAGCTTTTACTGGCTCTTCCGCTCGCATGCTCCCAAATTACTCGACAGTCCGATGCATCTTGTGACTGCTTTGCCTTTCATTATACTCCTACGTGCTTGCTACTGACATAAAGAAAGGCTGATTTTTCAAAGTGACCTCTTACCGAGGGGCTTGGCTGGACGTCGCTTAGGCAACAATCAGTCATTATAGTCTGCGAATAACAGGCTCCCCGTGTCCGGCACAGCCTCCTCTCCTGCACCTGTCTTCTTCCCTGGTGGCCCTGCCCAGGGCCTCCCGCACAGGGGCGGCGAGGATGGACACCCTGATGTGCCCCTGACCATGAGCGGCCGCTCCCAAGGGCCCTCCTGGCGTGCAGTCCGTGCCACAGCACCCTGAGGTTGAACTCTCACCAAGGTCAGGAAACCCGCTTCTGCCTGCTCTGCTCAGGGTTCCGGTCACACACAGGCACGAGCTCCACGGGCAGCTCTGTCAGAACGTCAGGGGAGTCCTGTCCGCCCACTGACACGGGGCCCCGAGTGGGGGCAGACGTCCGACGCTGAAGCCCCTGGCTCCGGCACAAACTCACAGCACCACGAGATACCCTGAACGTGCCGCTGGAGTCCGTCGGCGAACCCCACAGACGGGATTTTGACACTCAGTTTCCTTGTGAGGGATGTGAGTGAATGGTTTTCTGTGATTATCCTTATCTGGCTCTGGAATTCAGTGCCTCACAAAGGTCGGGGCACTTTTTGCATGGTTTCTGTTTTCTGTAACTTGAGACAGAAGCCAGTGGACTGAGATGCGTGGACAGCGGTGCAGCCACCGTCACCCGCTCCTGCTGATGGGCCGCCCTGCAGTCAGGGCTGCTCCCTGTTTCCCTCCTCCCAATGGAGCAGCTTGTCGAGCGGCTTGTCTGTATCATTTGTCCATTTCAAAAATTGTTAGTTTGTATCTTTCTTCTTGTCACTAGGTTCTTGCTCTTTTATCCTTCTACTGAATGTTTCTTTGTTGACTACGGGTTTTCTTCCTTTTTTGGCTCTCTAGGTACTTTTTTCTAATTTTAATTGTTGTTCAGGTACAGTTTTCTGCCTTTTACTCCTATCCCAGCCCACCTCCCTCCCTTTTCTAATTTACCCCATCTTTTGGAATATTAGAAATTTACCAAATTTCAAATTTATCAATCTTTTCCTTCCTTTATGGTTCGGTTGTTTTTTTAAAATCTTCTTTTCCCTTCTTTTTTTTTTAATGGCTGGCTTTATCTCCTTCATCTCCTTCCTGATTCTAAAGATACTATTACGGAAGTTTTGCATATATGTTGAGATCTTATCTTCCTCCAAAACGGACAGTCACTATCTGGAGCCCACTCTTCCTGCTGGACAGATGCCATTCACTGACACGTACCAAGTCCACGCAGGTGCGGAGGGTCAGTGTGCACGTAGCTCCAGGCCCACGCCGCACCTTCTCGGAAACCGTGTTCCTAAGGAGCCCGCACACCTGATCTGGTGAAGTCCCGCTTATTCTTCGAAATGATCTGCGCTATTCTTGGCTCCCGCTGGTTTTCTTCACGAGTCTCAGTCAGCTTCTAACGTGCATTAAAGATTGCACTGGAGAAACACCAGAGCTATCTTCCCACAAACAAATATGGCGACCCTGGCTGGAGTAGCTCAGTGGATTGAGTGCGGGCTGCGAACCAAAGCATCGCAGGTTCGATTCCCAGTCAGGGCACATGCCTGGGTTGCAGGCCACAGCCCCCAGCAACTACACATTGATGTTTCTCTCTTTCTCCCTCCCTTTCTTCTCTAAAAATAAATAAAATTTTTAAAAAAACAAAACAAAAACAAATATGGCGTAGCCCCCCATTTACTTGGGTCCTGATCATCTCCTTCCATCTCAGTCATCTCATGGAAGTGGCTGAAGCTTCAATTACTTAAAACGAGGGACACGTCTAGGACGTCTTGTGCCAGCTCCCAGGACACAACCGATCTGTGTGTGTGTCTGGTGAGCTCCCCAGTAGTTCTGACACGTGTCTGTACGCGCAGTGGGAAATCTTCGGTAGAAAATCATGATCTACAAACAACAACAATCACTGTTCCTTTCACACATTCGTGCCTTTTACTCGGAGTCTGCGCAGTACCTGCTGAGCCGCCAGCACAGCGCTGAAGAGAAGCAGTGATCACAGGTGCCACCACCAGGGCCACCCTTTGAAGGGGACACTCCTGACACGCCCGTTCAGACTGTCACACTCAGGAGGTTGGCGGACAATGCCATCAGGTGCAGGGAGCCACTTTCTCTGTCTAGGCTGCTGAAAACTCCTGAATGGGTTTGATTTTCACCAGTTGCTTTTCTCCACCTACTGAAGGTCCAAATGGCTTTCCTCTTCTTGCCCACCCACGGATCACTGTCTGAGACTCCACGTTACAACACCCTTGCGTTCAAGAGATACGTCCTCAAGTCCTGCCGTTGGTCTCCACGAGAGGCGGCTTGCTCGCTCAGGTCCTGTGTGCACAACGAGCCCACATGGGCTGGGAAGCTTCCCTCCAGCACAGCACAGAGACCTAAGCTCCAAGCACCGATGTCACTGTAGTCTACAAGTTTTGACAGAAGTTTCTCATCCTTTTTCTTAAAGCCATCATGTTGCTACTGAATTCTAATGACTGCATGATACCTGAAGAAAATGATCAGTATGATACTAAACCTTTGGTTTTGATGGGCTAAGCTTTGTAGCTTGTCTACGAGTTAGTTTCTACAATGACTAAAGACTGGAAGACTGGTCAATTTTTATGCCCATGTATTTTAAATCTGCTAGCCTACACTGCAGTCTCCTAAATACTACCAAAAAGGGAAGGGGGGGGAAGGTGTGCGCACTTAGGAACCCAAACTCTTCACCTCTTCACAGGTTCCTCGAGTCTAACAGAGACACCAGGAAGAGGCCAGGTGAACGCCGGAACCCACGTCTGAACCAAGTTACAGACACTACCAGTGGAGGCTCCCCTTGTCCTCCCCAAGCTTGAGGCCGTGAGCCTGCCCCGCCCGGTTACCTTTTGAAGACGGCAGTCTCTGTCTTGGCGTCTACAGTGAGGCTGAGGGTCTCCTTCACGCCGCCATTCATCACTGTCTCAGTTACCTTGTCTGTGCCTTCTGCGTCCTCCTCTCCATCGGAGCTGGCCTCCATGGCCACGCTGCCGGGCGCTGAAACAGCACACACCGAGCCTCTTACTCGCAGTTCACCCCCACCACGCCAGCAAGACTCTCCCGTGCGGACCAGCCCGCAGGCCCGCAGGACAGCTCCTGCCTGGAGACTGGGAGCCGGCTGGCCTGTGTCAGCTGAGCCGATTCTGGACAGGCCCACGGGAGGGATGTGCACGGGTTTCTTCCAGCACAGGACCAGTGCACCCCCCCACAGCCCCCCCAAGCTCCCAGTCTGCCCCCACAACCACCCTTCCCCCAACAGACTCTGCTGTTCCTCGTGGTCCCTGTCCACAGCACAGGCCACAGACGGCAAGCCGCAGAGTGAGCCGCCCCCCCATCCACACTCACAGGCTATCTGTGCCCTGTCCTCACCCTCTTTCTTTTCTTAAAGTCTCTTACTCGCAGTTCCTTGTGGATGTCCTCCTTCTACAACAGGAAGCCATCTGCTCTACTGGTTGTAAGCCTGGGCTCCAAGACCCAATTTCCGAATTCAGAGCCCAGCCTCACCACTACTACCTGTGCAACCCTTGGGCAAGGTGCTTAAACTGCACCTGAATCTCCTCAACCACAAAATGGGGATGAAGTGAGGTCGCCTCTACAACACGGCTGACAGGACGATGACAGAGCCAGGGAGAGTGCTGGTTCTCCCTGGCCCTCGGCTCCCCTGCCCCACCCCCGTGCCCTCATTTCTCTCTAGGGGCTGACTCCCTCGTGCCCTTTCCACACCCCCAGTTCTTCCCACCCCTCCCTGCCCTCTCGCCCTGCCTCCCAAGTGCTGTTCTTCAGGCTGAAAGCAGTTTAGGGCCTATGCAAGGAGCAATGTGCGTATTTTGAGTAACAAGATGACTCACTGGACACCATTAACCGTTTTGTCCGTTCATAAAGGTGAGAAAAACAATAAAGAGCCCACAGCTGGAAACACACCCAGATGCATGCACACTCACTCCAGCACAGTGAACTCCAAGAGACAGAAGCACAGGGTGCAGGCTGGGTGTGGGACTCATGAGAGCCCTGGTTCTAGTCGCCCACACCCCCCGGGCCCCGCACTCCTCCCCTGGGCCCGTTTCCTCCTCTGTGCACTGACGAGGCTGAACAGCCCTTGTTCCTTCCAGAACCGACACACGGCGGCTCCGCACGAACTCAGCTTGTCCTTTCCCGCGGTCCGTGCACCTGAGAACCAGCGTCTCCCTCTCCTGGCTCCTCCGAGCTCCAGAGCCCGAGAGTGGAGAGAGTCCGAGTCTGGTTCTGAGTCCACAGCACGATCGAGACACCCTTTCCACTCTAGGGAACGCCAAGGCTGGATGAGCCACGGAACGATGGCCCGCAGGCTGCGCCCCGGCTCTCGGCACCCACCTTCGGGCGGCACGGCCAGTGCGGCGATGCCGGGAGTCAGAGGGTCCATCGGTTCAGTGCTGGTTTCCATCTCCACTGGAGAGTTACTTCTTAAAGACTCTTTCGTACTTTTAGAAAAGAGAAAATTCAGATGTTACTTAGCAGAGAGTAAGAGCCCTCAGGTACGATTATTCACAAAAAGCCTTTGGAAACCAGTTCTGATCCACTGGGGAGATGCCGGCAGCTGGTTCAGGCGCCAGGGACGCGGGGATCCCAGTGTGGACGGTACGCATCCTGCTGGCCCAGCAGGGCAGTGGCTGGGGCTCCTCGAGATTCAGAGCACGTGAGCCTCACCACAAGCCCAGGCTTGTGGGTGTGTGCTACACAGCATCGAGGGGACCTCCATGCCATTTCTACCGAAACCCCAGCCTACGCAGAGCTGCCACTGACTGAGCAGTTCCGACTGAGGGAGCGCAAGCAGTGCGGGAGGACGGGAAGTGCAGCGTGCCCCGACAACGCTCTCAGAACCAAGGACGCTCACCCCTGCCAGGAGGGAAAGGCAGGGAGAGTAGACGTGGGGACCTGGCCCCCTCGGCCGTGGTGGAGTCGGTGAGACAACGCGTGGCGTTGCGGAGACATTCCCCGCTCGCTCACTTCTCCCAAGTAACCGCTCCCGCACCGCTACCACCGGAGCTGCCGCAGAGCACGAGGGTCCGCGCCTGCTCTGTGGTTTGCCTGAGATGGTAACTCTTATGCACCTTTTCAGGGGACAAGGTAAAACAACGTTCTGCAAATCAAACTAGGCCTGACAGGACATGACATCCATGGTTAGTGCTCAAAGGCTGACGACAGTATTCAGGAAAATGTCAAGTGACAGGTGGCCGCCATGGAGAACACCAGTAAGATTACCGAACGCCTGTCACACCCCTTAAGTGAACTACGAGGGAAACGCAAGTCCGCAGAGGGCCGTCAGTTCCTGGGCGCCCCCCACCCTACTCTCTGCAGCCCAGTCCTGAACACTGGCTGGGGGAGGGGTGGGGTGTGAAACAGCCCCAGCAGACTCCGCCTTCCCCCACACTGCGCCCACCGGCTCCCTGGGGCCGCCCTTTCCCAGGCTGCTTCTCCCCGATGTGCTGCCCCCGCAGCTCTCCCTGGGGAGAGGAAGGAGGGCGGGGCACCTCCACTGCGTCACTACGCCCCCCATGCAGGTTGTTCATATTCAACTTGGAAGTCAGTCACGGTGACAGACGGCACCAGCCCAGGCACACGCTGCCACCTCTGTCCTCCGGAGATACCTGGGAGCTGGCTCACCTCGGGCAGGACGGGAACTCTGAGAAGGAGGCCCACCCAGTCTCCTTGGTCGGCATCGGCTCCTCCGTGCTCCAGACGTCCGACCCCACAGAGTCTACGGGAGCGCCGTGGGCGGTCTCCATGGGGACGTCAAAGCTGGCTGACCAGTTGGGCGCTGGAGAGGGAAGCAGTTCAGTCTTGAGAACACTTGGGTAACACAACAGGAGACACGTGTGAAACACGGACGCGCGGCGGTGCCCGTCCCCCACACCCGCTAGGCAGGAGCGGGGGCGGCGCCCTCACAACACCCACCCTCTTACAAAGCTGCACGTGTCTTTGGACCCTTAGCACCTCCTGTTCCCAAGGTGCTCTTCCCAGTAGAAAATATCACACACAGACGCAAAGCTCCATGTGAAAGAACATGCCAGTGTTAACTCCTCAGTTTCGGCAAGTGTGCCAAGGCCACACTCACACTGGAAGGAAGATGGGTGAGGGAAGCCACTCTCTGCAAAATCTGCAACTTTCCCGTAAATCTAACATTACTGCAAAATAAAATGTTTATTTAAAAAACTGTTGGCTACTCACTACAGTAGGAAATGCAGTGCTCCCCCTCCCCCCATCATGGGTTTCTTCCATATGCTGATGAGCCAGTGGGCTGGGAAGGGGGGGGGCTGGTTGCCAGGGGAACCGGCTGTGCTGGAGGGTGCGGCTTCCAGCCCCACCCTGCCAGGAGGACAGACCGCCGAAGCCCAGCTCACCACTAACAGCCATGCTTCAAGGGGTTGCACCTACTCAACGAGCCTGTAACACCCGAGCTGCTGGGGCCAGAGCTCCGGGGGCAGCGAGCAGAGGTGGCACATGATGAACTTCTTGGGGACACACCCTGCCCTGCTCAGGACCCTTCCAGACTGTCCTGTTCATCTTTTCACTTGACTGTTCATTTGTATCCTTTAAAATATCCTTTCTAATAAATTGGCAATAGTAATCAAGTGCTTTCTGAGTTCTGTGAGCTGTCTTAGAGAATACTGGAACCCAAAGAGGTCACAGGAACTCCCCACTGATAGCTGGTTGGTTGGCAGCACTGGAGGCCCCGCCTCTGACGGGCATCTGAAGTGTGGGCAAGCCCTCCCCACACTTCTCCCTGTGAGAGCCAGCCCCAGCCCCAGCCGGACAGGACCCAAACGGTACTGCAGGACCCGCTGGCGGCGGGGACCTGGTCCATGCATGGAAGCCCAGACGGTTGGTGTCAGAGGTTAAGCTGGGGAAAAAGGGGCAAGTTTTCCTTTTTTCTTTCTAAATCCCATGGACACAGGGTGATCGCAGAGGATGACTGGGCTCGGCATGGGGCATGGGATTCCTGTCGTGATGCCCATCACCATGCCACCTGCCTGCCAAATTTGGATCTGTCCTGCACATCTCTAGCTATTTGGAAGGTTGTTCTAGAGGCAAAGGACTGAGCAGTACCTGCATACAATAGGAACGTTCTGGTGTTAAAGACCGCTGTCCCTGTGGGCAAGTTATCTACGTTCCCCAAGCCTGGGTTTCCTCACTCTTTTTCTTTTTTTAATTTAAGTATATTTTATTGATTAGGCTATTACAGTTGTCCCACTTTTTCCCCTTTGCCCCCCTCCACTCTGCTACCCCCTCCACTCTGCTACCCCCTCCTGCAGTTCATGTCCATGGATTGTACATACAAGTTATTTGACCTCTGTATTTCCTACACTGTTCTTAACCTCCCCGTCTACTCTGTACCTACCATTTACGCTTCTTATTCCCTGTAGGTTTTCCCCCATTCCTCTTCTCTGCTGATGACCCTCCATGTGATCTCCATTTCTAGCATTCTGTTCCTGTTCTAGTTGTTTGCTTAGTTTTTTTTTTTTTTAAGATTCTGTTGTTGATAGTTGTGAGTCTGTCATTTTACTGTTCTTTTTCTCAGATAAGCCCCTTTAACGTTTCATATAATAAAGGCTTGGTGATGAAGAACTCCTTTAACTTGACCTTATCTGGGAAGCACTTTATCTGCCTTCCATTCTAAATGATAGCTTTGCTAGATAGAGTCATCTTGGATGTAGGTCCTTGCCTTTCATGACTTGGAATACTTCCTTCCGGCCCCTTCTTGCCTGCAAGGTCTCTTTTGAGAAATCAGCTGACAGTCTGATGGGAACTCCTTTGTAGGTAACTGTCTCCTTTTCTCTTGCTGCTTCTAGGATTCTCTCCTTATCTTTAAGGGTTGGCATTCTAGTTATGATGTATTCTGGTGTGGCCCTCTCTGGGTCCAACTTCTTTGGAACTCTCTGAGCTTCCTGGACTTGCATTTTTCTCCTTCACTGGAGGAGTTTACTTTCATTACGTTTTCGAATAAGCTTTCAATTTCTTGCTTTTCCTGTTCTTCTGGCACCCCTATAATTTGGATGTTGGTATGTTTAAAGTTGTCCCAGAGGTTACTAAGCCTGTCCTCGTTTTTTAAAATTCTTGTTTCTTCCCTCTGTTCCAGTTGAATGTTTACTTCTTCCTTTGGTTCCAAATCAGTGATGTGAAACCCAGCTTCCTCCTCTTCACCGTTTGCTCCGATATTTTTATTTCACTTGGAATAGCCTTTGCTTCTTCCTTCATTATTTTGTGGCCATACTCTGTCACTTCTCTGAGCATCCTGACCACTGGTGTTTGGAGCTCTGTGTCTGACAGGCTGGCTATCTCTGTTTCAGTGAGTTCTTTTTCTGGGATTTTGGGATTTCCGTATTTGTCCCTCAATTTGGCAGCCTCCCTGTGTTTCTGTGTATCGGGTAGAGGTGCTTACGCTCCCTGTGCTGGTGCGCCTGTTGCGTTGTAAGGCGTGGAGCCCTAGGTATCTGCCAGGGCAGTGCAACCTGCCTCACCTATGGTGGCACTGTATGTGGGGGAGGGGCCAGAGAGGGAACAATGCTGCTTGCTAGGCCCTTGCCCTGTTTCCCATCACTTCCCCACTTCCCATAAGTGACTGGCACCCTTTTAGCTGCTGCCCTGGTGCTGATTCCCAGAGTGGGTGGATTTGTGTATGCTCTAGGACCGTATGGGCCCTTTAAAGACACTCTCCAGAGAGACTGGCAGCTTCTGCTGCCCCAACCCCCAATGGTTTTTACAGCCAGAGGTTGCACGACTTATTTTCCTGATACCAGAACCCTGGGCTGTGTGGTTTGGCCTGGGGATGGGATCGCTTGCTCCCCAGTTGTCCCTCCTGGTTTTTTACCCGCTGCACGTGAATGTGGGACCGCCTGTTTCACTGGCTGCTGCTATGTGGCCACACCACAATGTGTCCTCTCCTTCCCTCCTACCTGTCTGGATGAGTTCTCTGCAAAGCCTTGGTGGTCAGACTTCTATGCAGTCTGACTTTCTGGCAGTTGTTTTTTGTTTTTCGATTGGTTGTTTTTCTTTTGGTTCTGCAAGGAGGCAACGTAAGTCTACCTATGCCTCCGTCTTGGCTGCAAGTCCCCTCATCTGTTCAGTTCCGATAGGGACCACCACCATTGTGGTCCTGCTGAAGATGCACCAGGCCTGCCTGTCACAGGTCCTGAATGAGAGTGCGACAGGGCTACACCAAGAGCAGAAAGGATGATACTTGAAAATCTCACCTGAAACTCTTAGACGGTAACAGTATTTTTATTAAAAATGTTTTTTTAAACTTCACCCGAGTATATAATTTTAATGATTTAGGAAGGGGAAGGGGAGGGAGGAAGAGAGAGAGAGAACAACGAGAGAGAGAGAGTACGCTCATGCACGTTTCACACCAGCCAGTTGCCTCTGGAACACGCAGCCTTTTGGCGCACAGGATGACGTGCTGCCCAACTGAGCCACTGGCTGGGGCAAGGGGTTGACAGCATTTGTCACTGACCAGCTAGCAGGACAGAAGCACTTAGCAAGACCAGTTTTAGCATTTCAAGAATCACAGAAAAACGCTCGAAAACCCACCAACATTGCTTCAGCTTTCAGGGGTTCCCTCTGGCCCAGTGAGTGCTCGACTCTCCGACTCACGACACTCCCCACCGGCCCACGGTCTGGGCCTCTCCCTGCCTCGCCGGCACCAGGGACCTGCCCACAGTCCGCCCCGTCCTCTAGCCAGACGCACACAGGGGTGTCCGCATCAGGAAGCGGTGCCACCAGCAGTGGTGTGGCTTGCCCCATCCCTCAGGCCCAAATGACACGCGTTTCAATGCCCCTTCACAAGTCACCTCAGACCCTGCAGACCAATTCGCCTCTTTTTAAAACCCATTTCCGACACAGAGCAGGAACACGGAGAGTAAGGTGACTCACGCTCACTGAGGTCCACTTCCATCTTGTCCTCTGTGTGGGCACCGCTGGGGTCGAACAAGTCCTGTTTGGCTCCGTCCTCGTCCTCCGAGTCCGTGCTCTCCTCGCTGTCGGTGCTCCCCGAGCTGAGGAAGAAGGACCGACACTGCTGATGCTGAATTATCAGCCAACAGCTGAACCCGGAACACTCCGGTCACCCGACAAGAGAAAAACCACACTGCGCTCTAACTGGGGCACATCTGACTGTCGTTTCATTAAGACTCTGCTCTTTCTGCGTTGCCTAACCCTCTGCTTAAAGATGCAAACCACAACCTAAAAGCTGCCTCCCAAAGGTGAGCAGAGGCACCCTGTGGTGGCGCCACCCGGCTTTTCCCCGATGACCAAGGGCGCCGAGCCCCTGCCGGTGTGACTCGGCCACCCACACACGTCTTTCCTGGAGTTTTTCCTCCTCTTCGGTGCATTTAGGAACTGGGTTACTGTCTTTCTTCTCATGATAGTTCTGAGAGTTCTTTGTAGCTTCCCCTACAAGTTTCTTTTTAATCAGCTACACAATTTGCAAATGTTTTCTCCTAGTGTATGCTTTGTCCTTTCATCCTCGTAAGTGTCCTTTCCGAAGTATTTAATTTGACCAACTCAAACTCACTAGAAGTCTTCTACCATGTGTAGTGTTTTTGGTGTTGTATCTTAGAAATCTTCGCCTAACCCAAGGTCACAAAGGTTTCTGGCATAGGTTTTGCAGTTTTACATGCAGGTCTAGGGCCCGTTTTGAGTCTGTGTGTGTATGTGGTGGGAGGCACAGGCTGAGCTGATTTTTTCCCATGCCAATGTGCAACTGTCCCCAGCACTGGCTGGTCCAAAGCCTACCCTTTCTCCACAGAGTGGCCTTAGCACCTGCACCTAACATCAGTTGTTCACATGCCTGTGTCTGGGTCTCACTCTGTCCCTCAACCTAGTCCCTGTCTCACTTATCCCACTGTCTGAATTCCCGGAAGGTACGTGGTGCTGGCCCTCCAACTGTCCTGTGTGAACGCCGTTTTGACTATTCTAGGTCTTCCGCATTTCCACGTGAATTTAAAATCAGTCAGTCAGTCGGCACCACAACACTTGTTACGGTTTTGTTTGGGGTTGCACTGAACCCAGTCCTGTCTAGAGAGAACTGGGTTCTTAACAATCCAATCGTAAACATTCATCATTAATCAGGTCTTGGTTTCCCTCAGCTACTTCGTAATTCTCGGTGTGCCGGTCTTATACACATTTTGCCAGATTTACCCCACACCCTCAGCACTCTGGCCGAACTGCGAACAGCACCAGGCGGTTGTCCCCACCGCGGTTGTCCCCACCGGGAGGCCCGTCGCAGTGTGCTGAGGCGCAGGTGCACTGTCTCGTGCTGCAGACTGGCTAAGCCACTCGGCTGTCCTGGACGTCGTTCAGTAGGTCCCAGTAAACTTTCTGCACTGACAGTCGTGCTTTCTGTGGATAAAGACAGTTTCACCTTTTCCTTTCCAATCCAGATGCCTCTTACTTCTCCGTCTCGACTTCCTGAACCAGCCACAACAGCCAGCACAGTACTGAGAACGGTGGTGACGACAGACACCCACCTCCTGTCCTGATCTTAAGGGGACAGCATTTGGTCTTGCACCATTAAGAACAGTAACTGCAACTGTACTGGAGATGATTTAATCAGGCTGAAGAAATTCCCTTCTATCTCCAGTTTGCTGAGAATTCTTACATTTATCTGCTAAAAGTTTAGATGCTTTCACATCAACGTTCGTGAAAATAACCGGTCACTTGTGATACGACATATTGTCAGCTTTTGGTATAAGGCTGCACGATGCGGCAACCTCACAGAGTAAGATGGGTATGATTCCTTTTGTTTTTCTAGAAGCTTCTGTATAGAACTGACTGGTATTGTTATACCTGAAACGTTTGGTAGAATTCACCAGGAAAGTCTTTAATAGACTTAGGACCACTTAGGCTATCTTTTTGGCTTGCGCGTTGGTACTTTGTGTCTTTCAAACGTCACCTCAATTGTCAGCATTACTGGCGCAGAGCTGTTCACAGTATTTCCCCACTATCCTTTCAGTCGTCATCCCTGACATCAGAAACCTTATTTTCTTCTTGACCAACATCCAGAACTTGACATAGTAATCCAGTTAGAGAACAACTCTGATTACAGTGACTTCCTGTACCGTTTTTTTCTGTTTTGCATTTTGTTAAATTTAAGGTGAAAGCTGAGGTGGTCACTGATTTGAGATGCTTCTTCTTTTAAAAAATAAGCAGGGCTAAAATTGATCCTTTTAAGTACTGTTTAGCCACGTCCTCCAAGTTCTGACATGCTGTGTTTTTATTTTCTTTCCGTTCAAAATACTGTGTACTCTCCCCTTTGATCTCTTCTTTAACTCCTGGGTTGTTGAGTTTCCACACATTCGGACACTTCCTAGAGACCTTTCTGTGACTCATTAACATTTCTAAGTTAATTCCACTGGGGTCAGAGAACATACTCTGTATGGCTGGAAATGCCTTGGAATTTACTGGGACTCGCCGTAGGGTCCAAGCGCGGTCTCTCTGAGCAAGCCCTGGCACACGTGCAAGGGACGTGTGTTCCGGCGCTGTGGGGTGGAGAGCTCCGCCACGTCCAGGAGGTCCGGCCGGTTGGTAGTGGCGTGTGTTCTACACCCTCACTGATCTCTGCCTGCTGTTTTATCAGTTACTGGGACAGGCATGTTCAAACACCCAATTCTCATTGTGGATCTGCCCACTTCTCCCTGCAGTTCAACCAGTTTTTCTCCATGTGTTCTGAAGCTGTTATTAGGTATGTCTGCTGTTGTTCTCTTAACAGGGAGGTTCTGATAATGAATACTCAGTTCACAAGAAGACTTTATGCACAGAAGCAAATCTGTTTAGGCTCTTGTGATACAATGACTTCAAAAAAAAAGAAGACTGAATTGATTCTGATGGGCACTAAATGACACGAGCCTGTCTCTTCAAGTTAGATTAATTTTTACAAACAACTTTCTTTGGGGAAACTTTTTGTCTTGTGTAAGAAACACTATATGACTTGGCTGCTGCTGTTACGACCACTGAGGGCACAGTTATTTGGAGCCCCCCACAGCCACAGCCACAGGCATCACCCCCCACTCAGGGAGGCTGTGCCACGACACCCCAGGGACCGCAGAGGGGCACCTGCAGCAGGCGCTGCGGAAAGGAGGGTGCGCCGGCGCCCCACCGTTAACCAGGGTGTCCTGACCAGGACGAGTCCTGGTCCCCAGGTCAGACACGCAGCTGTGCAGAGGCCGCAGAGGTCTCCCCTGACAGTCTCCGCGTTCTGCACTGGGCACTACCGCCCCGGGGTGGCCTTTCCACTACCTGGACCGTCTCTGGGACTCCGGTGTAAAGGCGATGTGCTTCTCCTCCCAGATGTCCTCCTCGTCAGAGCCGCCGTCGTCGAACTGCTGGATCCGCTCCTTGCAGCAGGCTTCGAACAGGGCGATGTTTCCCTGCGTGAAGAGCACAGGGGGACCTGAAGACTAAAATCCTCTCCAAAAGGTAATGATGTGAATTACATTCTCCCATTTCCTTTAAAAACAGGCCAACCCCATACACCAAAATATAACGTAAGCATCTACCATCAGCTTCTGTGCAAACAACGACAAAGCGCTCCCCGACTGAGACTAGATTTCAAACTAGCACCTGAGAGTCGGAGCTGTCCTCGGGAAGCCCGTGCCTCTGGTGAGCACGCCCGCCCACAGAGACACAGTCGCAGGCCCGTCAGCACAGGGAGAGTGACCTATGCCCTCTGCT
This sequence comes from Tonatia bakeri, assembly GCA_004024845.1. Taxonomy (NCBI): domain Eukaryota; kingdom Metazoa; phylum Chordata; class Mammalia; order Chiroptera; family Phyllostomidae; genus Tonatia; species Tonatia bakeri. Next base: position 150,154 of record PVIA01002655.1, on the reverse strand, counting down.
TTCACAGTGCAGACAAGCAGTGACAAGCAGCCCCGAACCTGTGCTGTCCACGGTGTGCCTTGGCCGGCAAACCAGCAGGCTCTCTGACTGCGCACACAGAGATCGGGACCGTGCCCGTGTGAGCGGGTGACGCTGACCACCCCTCACCAGGGGCTGACCGCCCTGTCGGAACTGCTGGGGTGGGGGTGGGCCCTGTCGGCCCAAGCGTCTCTTCTGTGGACACCCAGCAGACGTGCAGGCAGCCCTACACTCTAGAAGCTAAATGTCTAGACTGCAACCACAAGTGACCTGGTTTTGTTAGCCCCGTCCCACCCGAAACCAGAGGCCTGGTGGGCCACGGGAGCGGGTGAAGACACCCTGATCCAGACGCCGCCTGCGGGCCCAGAGGCCTAGTGTACAGAGCACCCACATGCAGCTGGCAGACCTGGCCCCCACGTGTCCTTGCTGCACACAGCAGTAAACATTCGTACTTACACTTTCATTCGTATTGAGAGTAAAGTTGATGTCTGACACCCGATCAAAAGAAACACTGTAAACAAGATACAGGTGTAGAAATAGTTAATTATCTCGACTTACAAAAACAGTAGTCATAAAATTTTCCAAATGTGAAATATTTGTCATTAAAATCTAAGCTTTAAAAAAAAACCCTGCTTACATTAAATGATACCACTTCCTTTGGTGTTAAGAAATCTCTGTTAAACGGGAAGGCTGAGACGGGAGCCCACTGGCAACAGCAGACCACCTGCGACGCTGCCCTGCGGGAGAGTGCTAACGCCCAGGGAGACGGCCACGGCCCCGCAGCCAGGGAGAGGACTTGTAGGAGGAAACAAGTCAACACACGGAACAGCACGAAGAGGCTGCTGACACCGAGTCCCCTCCAGGTGCGGCCACACTCAGACCGAACTGCACAGACACCTGAGACCTCATGCCCACTGAGACTCCCTGGGAAGGAAGCAGGGAGTGGAGAACCCACAGCCCGTTACCCTGACCGTGGGGCAGGTGGGCTGCCTCGTCGCCTGCAGAAGACCTGTTCTAACGGACCTTACTCCAAGACCCAGCACACATGGCGATGAGACCGTGGGCTCCCCAGCAGTAGCATTTACCGCCTGGGAGTGCAGACAGGCACGGACTGCAATGTCAGGTGGGGAGCCTGCGGGTCTCCGGGTGTGCACCCCGGGGCCCAGACACACACTCTCCATTTGGCTTTCCCAGGGCTGTGGCGCGGGGTGCCCTCATGGCCCAGTGTGCGGTGGTGACAGTGCACCTGAGATCTGCTAGCTTCTCTCGTGCCTCGACTTCAGCTTGTGACAGACGACAGCCTCCACTGACTGTGGTTCCACAAGCTGCTGCAAGCAGCTGTCACAGCTATGGGGCTCCTGAGTGTTGTCAGGGGTCTCCTGTGAGAGCGGCACCCACGGGCAAAACTACGTTCTCAGGGAGCTGCGCCTCCCCTCGTGAACACCACACTGCCCAGGGCACGCGCTTCCACGTCTGCGGGCTGGCCACGCCCCTCTGAGCTGCCAATTTTCTACAGCACCAGGAACCTCCATGTCTACACTCCTCGTACCCTGACTGCCTTGCTTTGGCGAAAACCCCAACTCAGCCTTCCGGTGTGTCACCTGGAGAAGAGAGCCCGGGAGGGTGGGGATGCTCCTGCTCTAACTCGAGACCCCACTGGGTGCGGTGAGGGCCCTCACTGGAAGGGCCCCAACCAGGGAGCCAACACAGGGGTTCACTGCTCCAGACAGGGCTACCGAACACAGGTAACTAGAGAGAAGAATGGCTGGAGCTCCCAAATCTAGTGGGAGAACTGTCTGTGAAAGAGACCAGGCCCACGGGCAATCCCTCTCCGTGGGAGACACTCTCATGCTTCCCTGGGCTCCGGGCGCCGCGGGGCCGGGCAGGGAGGGGCTAAAGGAACACCGGGGAGGGCAGCTCCTCCTGACTCGGGGTGCGGACGCGTCCCAAACCTCCGGGGAAATCACAGTGTCTCTGGAGGAGCAGGACCACGCGGGACAACTGCGGAAGCAGGAAGACATACTCACTTGCCAATGTCATCTTGATCTGCAAACTTCTCATCGTTGAAGCCAAACTGGTCAATAAAATTGGACGTCATTTGTTGCATCTGATAATCAGAAAAGGCCTGGCAACCCCAGGACCAGTGACAGTGACATAATGATTCTAATGACATTCTACAGACTATTTGCCCATTTGTGTTCCAGAAACCACCTTATTTAAACAGCCATAGGGCTTTGAAAGTTGGTGTGTTTTGTGAGGAAAAAAACAAATAATTTCAGACATAATTTACCCCAAAGAGGACACATTTCGAATTTGGTCCACAAGTCATTCCAACGCACATGCCATTGTGGTAAATGTTAAGGGACCACTCTGTCCTCTACTGCAAATTATCTGCAGTGAGAGGAATGCATTGTCTAATTCAGAGAGGTGACCGAGTGACACCTGACAGTCTGAAATTGTAAGGCATGTCGGTCACCTCTGGACACAACCAACCTTCTTTCTGATTAAGACCCAACAGTGGCGACTGCCCTCCCCGCCCCCCCGCCCAGCCCACTCAGCACTGGGGCCCGAGAGAAACGTGGCCAGCAGTCAACAACCACAGCCCCGTGAACACGACATTCAGGGACACTCCCTTTTCTTTTAAAAAGAAACACTCAACGTCTCAGAGGCTAGGGAGCATGTACAAGTAACCTCTACCCTACCCACGTCAGAGCGGACAGTCTGGATACTGACCCAAATCCACTCTGAAAAGTACTGTTTCCCACACCCATTCTAGAGACCACCAGCTCGCCCGGCTCCTTAGCTGAGAAACGGGTGTGAAAATGCACTCTTCAAAAATGCTGACACTGTGATGTAGAAGAGCCAGCAGGCCCAGGGGAGCAGGGGAGAGCAGGGAACATGTTCTATGCTATCCATCGGCAGCAAGGAATTTATGAAGATGAGCCAGTACCACTCCTGAATCTGCCCAGCAATAAATATGGAGATGGTGGGTGCGGCCCCAGGGCAGAGCTGCGGACAGATGAGACTGCTCTTTTGTGCACTGGGGCCCCACACCAGCGATCTGACAACAGCTGGGGCCTTAACTAGAGGCCTCCCTCTGCAGGCCCCAGGGTGCGAGGGAGGAGCAGTGCCCGTTAAACTGACCTCTCCTCAGCTCTCCACCTGCGCAGGGCCCATGGAGTCCACCCTGCAGACAGGCCTCTGTCCTTCCGTCTGATCTTCCTCCAGGTGGCAGGGAGTTATGGCATGAATAATCCAAGTTGTGGATAATTAAAAAATAAACCTTATATTTGGCTTTGGAAGGCATCTTTCCTTAGGTCTGAACAAAGCTTTACTTAGAACCTCGCCTTTCTCTAACTCAAGACACCCAGCCCCGCCTCTGCTCACTCCCACACCTCCATGTGGTCTGCTCGCCCAGAGACATACTACATGAGTGCAGGGGGCGTGGGGTCAGCCTTGCAGGTGTACGGTTAGTGAGGCATACCAAGGCGGGTTGTGGGAATTTGGCTAAAAAACAAGGAGAGACACAAATTCTGGGAGGCTGAACTGAGTTTTGGACACACTGCTACAAAACATGGCACGCAGCATCCACACTCATTAAACTGCAAAGAGAACCTGCGGTCTCTCGGGAGGTAAACCACACACGCGCGAAGTTCGAAGACATGGTGAAGACAGACTGGCCTTCCTTCCAAGTGGCAAGCAGTGCAGGCCCGGCTCTGAGTCCACCTGGCATCTGGTCACTCTGGGAAAAGGCCCCTCCCAACTACTCTGATTTTTTTCCCCTTCAATTTTTTTGTACTTCTAAAGATCCCAAGTTTTTTTTAGTGTAAAAGGGATATTAACAAAAATGTTCTTTTTCAGGGGTGTCCAACCTTTTGGCGTCTCTGGGACACGCTGGAAGGAGGAGAGTTGTCTTGGGCCACACATTAGATACACAAACACTGATGAAAACAGACAAAATAAAAAGGCCCATGCATAATTTTTGTGATGTCTGCCCCCAGAGATAAGCAGAAATCCTCACATAGTAACCCTAATTTTGTAGCAGTCCTTTCGATAATCTTTCAAAATCATCGAGCAGGGCCCAAGTTTGTGATCACTAATATAAAAAATGTGCATATCTAAGTAAAATAACTAAGTAACTCTACGACTGTGTGCTGGGCTGCATTCACAGCTGCCCTGGCAGTATGTGGCCCATGGGCCACGGGTTGGACACCCCTGCTTTAAATGCTTCACATATCACAGACGTGTATGTGAACACACACATCCATGCACAGGCAGCTGTCCCTTGACATCCCAGGAGACTGGTCCGAGGAGCTCCTCACACAGTAGAACGAGGGGGTCAGGTCCCTTATGTAACAGTGCACAGTATTTGCCATAAAATACACACATCGTCCTGGCCTTTAAACTGCCTGTAGGCTACTCATGACACCTGGGGCAATGGAAATACTACAGAAACACCTGTCATACTGCACTGCTGGGGGCAAAAGGACAAGGAAGAAGAGCCTGCATGTGTCCAGTCCAGACACACTGCAGGCCCGGCTACGCGGTGCGTGTCAACAACAGGGTGTTCTCTCCCGAGCGCCTCCCGTCAGGGCTGACCGCGTGGCTGACGCGGGACCCGTGAGTCAGGGGCTGCCTGTACGGTGGGCGTGTGCACAGATGTGTGTGCACGTATATTTGCATCTGTCTGTCCATGCAGAGATACAGCAATCGACAGACAGTTAACCTCTGTGACAAAATAAATGGAACAAACAGCCCTCGTTAACGCTAAATCTGTTCCGGCTTCTAGGAAGACGCACACTAGCAAAGAACCTTAGGTCTCAACCCTGGTTTTTACTAATAAAGCTATTGAGGCTCACTAAATCTGCTATACGTGAAGACTGTTATTACATTCTATTTAAAGCTACAGGAAAAAAAAAGGGCTTTACACTCAAAGAAATCCGAATCAGGAAAACACCACATGGCTGTGTAACTATTAAATCTTTCAATCACTAAAACACCAAACCAAACCACCGCACCCCCCCCCCCCCAGCGCAGTCGTGCTGGCCAAGGCCAGGCACTCGAACCAGCCACTGAGAAGCGAGCCTGTTGCTTCGTCAAGCAAATCTCTTTGGGGGTGCCGGAGGCAACAGGCAACCTGCCCCACTGCTTCGGACCTCCCTGCTGCCCGTGACCAGCCCATCTGGGACAAGGGGGAGGAGGCGGCTAGGGAAGGCCTCCTCGCCCTCCACATCTCTGTCGGGCAGAATCATAAGAACGAAGAGTCTAACCCTGCAGGTGAGGAAACCAAGGGACGGGAGGCAAAATAAGCGGGCAAGGGCCCCAAAACTGTGGGGCCCTCTCTGAGCCAGAGAAGTCCCCATGGTGGCTTGCTCGGGAAACCTGGCTTAATGTGCTCTAAGTGCCCTGCATTTGACTGACATGAGACCAAGTTCAAATGTGAACGACAACTTGAAGTTCTCATTCACATAAAAAGAGCTCTGGACTAAAGCCACCTAGATTTGTATTCTCAAATGAAAAAGAAAAAAAAAATGCTTTGGAGTCTATTTCTTATTTTCAAAATGATCTATGATCAGTTTTAAACATGCAGAAACAGGCCACTGAGAGCCTGTCCAGCAGAAAGAGCAGTACTCCTCCTGCTCGCACAGGGTCACACACTGCAGAACCCACAGGAGCAGCCCGGGGCGCTGTCTCACTAAGGCGGCTTGTGACTGTGGTGGCTTCCAGTGCGCACCAGCAGTCGGCCACACCGGAAAAGTGAGAAAGCCCCCTCCAACAGTTACACCCCTGGACCCGGATTCCCTGAGAAGTGAGGAATCCATTTCCAGACACCTAAGCATAACCACTCCTTGATTCAATCAGCAGCCTGAAGTGTAAGTTTCTTAGCTTATTCACAAATAGATATCCAGGGCACTCTTTTTCATACATTATCTCACCAGGTACAAGATCACCTGGGTAACCTGCAGTCTGCAGCATCATGCTGCACACCGTGGGGGTGGAGCGACGCACAGCAGGGTGCTCACACTAGGTGAAGAGGACAGCCCACTACCCCACAGGCGCTCCTGGGGGGTAGGCGTGGGGTTCCAGGGCTTCCTGGGGCAGCACCTGGGAACTTGAGTCGGGAAAGCACTGCCTGCAGGCCTGAGGGCTCACAGGGAGAGGCTGCTGCTGCCTACAGAGAGGCCCTGCTGCTCAACTGCTCCCCCTATAGGAAGGCTGCTCCCTGCCCCTGGCCTCGGAAGGCTGGCTTCAAATTCAACTGGCAGCAGCATCAAGAATCAAGAGAGAAGCCAGTCAAGCAAGGAAATGTAACTTCAGACCTATCTTGAAAGTGTGAGTGTTAAATTGCCTTATTATCAAAACCAAGCAATTCCAAGCAGTCTCCATTCCCAGATGCCAAGAGAAGGGCTGGCGTGATGACCAGACACTTCCGCCCGGCCCTGGAGAAAGAGGCAGCTTAAAGGTGGAGAAAAAAGAAGCCAGGCAACACTCTGCTCATCACTCCAAAGGGACTGACACGCAGAGACCGGCCCCGAGGACATCTCCATCTGAAGAGCTGATCGCTTTTAAGTAGGGCTTCTGTTTTTAGCTCCCAAACTTGATACTCAGTTGAGAGAGTGAAATCGTTCACCCCCTTTCCGAGAACCACCAAACAGACGATAAATCAGTACATTTACTTTTATATGCTGTCTCCTCCCCCACAAAGATGACAAGCTGCCGATACACAGAAAACTCTGGGAGCAGGAGGGCACGGTGGCAGTGAACTGCGTCACTAGAGTGAACTCAGCAGCCAGAATGGTGGACACTAAAGACACAGAAACATGTAAGCTAGTAGTTCTGGGAGAGTGCTGGCATTAAAACGGTCTCATTCCTGCTGCTTTCACCCTCGGTTACCCATCACAGGGACCTGCACCCCCTGTGAGGGTCTGCCTAACAGGCATGCCTGAGGCCCTCGCTGAGCCACTTGGTCCCTTCCAGCCTCCTAGAGACTTACCCACGGCGTCACTGTGCTGGGGCAGGAAACGCTTCCTGAAACACAGCCGACGCGAACAAGCCTGGCTCTCAAGTACCCAACGCCTCCTCCTTAGAGGCTCCTGCTAACTAGTAAGCAACCCCAGCCACATCCTCACACATGGTCTGTCTCCAAAACGGATACATCAATGGCAACTGGACTAAGCATTTAAAATAAAAACAAAAAGCAAAGCTTTAGGCATGACTCACTTGCTGCAAAGAAGAATCCTGTGAGAAACCCGTTTCTTTAAAGTCAATTTCATCATCACTGGATGAATGAATATGGCAGGTTGTAACCTATATGCATAAAAATGTAAAAGACTATTTAACAGAAAAATTGTGGACATTTGCATCATCATTTTAACGGAAAAATCACAACAGCAAGAACAAAACTTAGTAACAGTTAAGTTGTAAAACCCGCCCAACATTCGAGGGAGCATGTCACTCAACCCTCTGGTTTGGCTTCCTGCCCTCTGCCGCCCACTTGTGGTGATTTCCCTCACTGCTAGCATCCCCAGAAAACAGGTAAGACAGTAGTTACTCTGTTCAAGTGATTTTGCTACTTATCTCCTATAAAATGTTTACACAGGGAAAGCAGAAGGAATGGCTCAGATGAAATATAGGGAAAATTTACATGTGCGAAGCCTGAAAGCTAAAACTGCAAGTCCCAGGAATTACTGATGAGCCACTAAAAGGCCATGTTTAAATATAACCATTTCACTTTACATTATTGCATTTCCTACCCACCCTAAGAAAAGCATTGCCCATAAGAACTAAACATGACTTGAGTAAACAGTCCCCGCTCATAACAAGACCCAAAATCTTCTGCCCCTTAAAATGTACCCCCTTCCCTCAGAACTTACAACCAATTCTTTAAGCAAAAATGCAAACATGAACTGCTCACTCAATTCATGGTGAGTGATTTTTTTAAATTCACAAATGTCACATAATATCAGGAGAAAATGTAGCAACAATTAGAAATGAAGACACAAGATGATTAGCTACAGTGCTAACGGCAATAACCGCTACATGGTAACAGCGAGTAATAAACATGAACTGTCCGTACACCCTAGAGACCAGCACAGAATTTCTGGGCGCCACTCACACAGTTTCCCCGAGCGCTTCTCCCTGCCCTTTCTGTTCCAGTGTTTTGGGCAGAGACCTCTGTCATTGGGGGAGGACACAGGTGGCTGTTACCTGCCACCCCTTGAAGCCCAACAGCATGGAGTTACAGACACTGGCCAGTCTGCTTTGTGAGATTCCAAACACGGGTGCGAGCCCGAAGCAGACTCTACACAGGTCTATAGGTGGGGGGCTTGTGAAACTCTGAGTAAATCACAGCCCAAACAAAGTCACACGCTATGCCTGACCAACCGTCTGTGGTGAAGACACTAAGCCCAAGGGAACTTCTCAGTTCACTCCCTCTCCACCGCGCTACAGTCCAGAGAATGCACTCACACCCTACTTTCCAGTCATGCCAGTGAAACCAGAGGGGGGGTTTCTGATCAGTGGAGGAACCGGCTCGTGCCCACCGCAGCTGCGGAGAGCTAACGAGCAGCAGCGTGGGAGGGCAGGAGGTTCCCGGAGCACCCAGAGGAGTACAGTAGGGAGGCGGCAGAATACCGCTTGGTCATGGCAGCTGGCACCTTCCGGGGCCGCTGCTATCAAGAGTGGGTCAAGCACTTCCACTGCAGTGGACTTAGAGGAGCTCTGGACTACTTGCCTGGCAGGCCAGTGCCGGAAGCACATTAAACTGGTTTGTGTTCTAGCGGTGCAACCCCACAGTGGGGCACAGAATTAAAGACAACACGAAGGGCAAGCTGGGTGAGCTCAGTAAGAAAGAACAAAAGAGTCGGCTGTCCCGCTGTCCCGGCATGTCTTGCTAAGTTTAAGCAGGATACAATGTATCCTTATTCATCTTTAGTTGGCTACAAAATAAATGTTTAGCTCATTAATAAAACATCAATCAGAAAGAAATTAGCTTTTGTTAAACAACTATTATGTGTGAGACTTCATTACCCTTTCACACATTCTCCTTAACTTGTATCCTCAAAGCAATTCTGGGAGAGATTTAAAATAATTTTTTTTCTCCAAAACAAAAACAAAAAAACCCTATTGTTTTAGAGTTATTATTAATAATAACAAAATGTGACCTGACTGGTGTGGCTCAGTGGATTGAGCACTGGCCTGTGAACCAAAGGGTAGCTGGTTCGATTCCCAGTCAGGGCACATGCCTGGGTCGTGGGCCAGGTCCCCAGTGGGGGGGGCATGCAAGAGGCAACCACATGCCTCTGCTGATGTTTCTTCCCCTCTCTTTCTCCCTCCCTTCCACTCTCTAAAAATAAAATAAAATCCTAAAATAATAACAAAATGCATATATACCTTTGCAATTATGTTATTGAAAGGTGTGGGGATTCTGACTTAATGCTTTGAGCTAAAAAGACAACTTACTCACCGAGGGAAACTTGCTAACGGGAACCCTACTAGTCCAGCATGCAGATGTACCCATCACCAACCCCTGCCCCAAACATCTACACACGCCCCGTGGAGGCCCCTCCATTCAGTCATTTCAGAACATGCCGCCTTCCTTCTCCCCCCTCAGTTAAAAATCTCGCCATCCTGCCTGTTTCTGTCCCATGCACAGATAGACCCTGCAGTCAAAACACAACCGAGAACCCTGTGCCGGCCAGTGGGGCAGTCGGGTGGAGCGCCGTCCCCGGACCGGAAGGGCCAGAGCACCCGCCTGGGTTGTGCGTTTGGCTCGAGGTCGGGGCACGCACAAGGGGCAACTGATGGGTGTCTGTCATTCTCTCTCTCCCTTCTCTCTTAAATCAATAAATGTGTCCTAAGGTGAGAATTAAAAAAAAAACCACACCGAATTTCATTCATAATAAACTCCCAAAACAAAAGCATAGGCAATAAACACATCAGTCCGCTGTGAGTGTACTTTGGCGTGATGGGGTCAAGGGAGTGAAGTACTCCAGCACTCTCAGAGGGGGCAATGACAGTGTTGCCCCAGAAGTGACAGGAGCTTGGCGCTGGCATGACCTGCCTCATATAACCCCTCGAGTCCTCAGGCCCGTGGCCGGCAGGACAGACTGGGTATGTGTTTGGTGTGCATGTGAACAAACCCTTGCTGGGACGGGAGAGGCAAGAACAGGCCAGGGCAACACGACAACGCGCTAACTTGAGCATGTGACGCAAGAGCCACAGGATGACTCAAACGCTATGAATACAGCTCAAAGCAGGTGTATTCACCTGGTGGGAGGGAGGGAGACACGGTTCCCAAAGCAGGGCCAGTGTGCCCTGAAACCCAGAACAGGGTGGTGTGTCTCATCCAAGCTGTGTGCGCTGGGTGGGGGAAGGTTGGGGCGGCAGGTAGCTGCCGGTCTCAGTGACAGAGCACCTGAGGCCGTGAAGAGAGTGCTTTCCCCTAGATCGCGCACTGCGGCGCCTATGCGCACTCTCTGGGTGAAGCTTCTGCGAGGGCGAGACCCCCTGCACCACAAGCTGCGTTTCCGGCAGCGGCCACGACAGCCTGCTTCCCTTGGGTGCACACGCTGCCCCACTGGAAGTCGGCCGGAAACCCTCCAGGCAGAAGGACAAAGAGCCGGGAGGCCGCAGGGACTCCACGGTGGCCTGGGCTACGGCGTGAGAGGCTTCTCAAAGCTGAACACCTGCATCCCTACAAGTCCTATCAGAAGGACGCTCTGGACCACTTCTGCTACACAAGCCAGCTGCTCCCTGCTCATTTCACTGCAGCGTCCTCTTGGGGTCCGAGTACGGGGACGAATGCAACAGGCAAAGGAGAACTGCGCCTCGAGTGGGGTGGAGCCCACTGGGGGTTTTCCTGCAGCACAGGCGTCACGTCTGGAGGTCTGACCTGAAAGGCGTGGGCACGCCAGTCTGCACGGCGTGAGTGTGGACATTTGTAACAGCACTACACAGTCACACACTGGACTGCGGAGAGCATCAGGCGAAGTAGCTCAGTGTTACCTGAACTGTAATGCAGTTGATCAAAGGATAATTTTAAAAGAAGTCTCCCAAACAAAACGACACATAGTATTCCTAAATATTTCCTTATAAATAGAAGTAAGACAAAAAATCCCCTTAAAGGAGACCCCCTTGCCTGCGAGAAATCAACACAGGGTGTCTAAGATTAAATGGTTCCACTTAACAGTATGAGGGAACAATTTCATTCTACAGCAAAGCACTGAGTATCCAGAACTTTAACCAATTTTGTTTGGGGGTGGGGTGGAGTTGTGGATACAGTGGGTTCCATACCCATTAAAAATCACGGACCCCTTCCTGACGACTCTGGGCTGTCAGAATGCCCGCACTCCTCTGTGGGCTACAGCACACTCGGACACTGAGGGCCGTTGGACCCCTTTTAGTCACAGCCCCCTTTGTAGCCACCTCTGAGCTGTACAATGCCTCCAGCTCCTAACACCTACACATTCTGTCACACACCCACCACAGCAAGACACTTTAGTATCCACTTTAGTATTTAGTATCTACTCTGCCTAGAGTCTGGAAAAGATCGCCAAAGTTCCCTTTTCGGTAACTAGCTGTGACTCAGGACGACCTAGTGACCCGCTCTGTAGCTGCCTCAGCCTTTTGTTTCCGTCCTGTTTTGAACAGACAAGCCTGCAAGCTCCCGACTGCCCAGCAGTCGAGGTGTGACTGCTCACTAGAAACTCGAGACTGCGGCTGCCTGGCTGCACACACGGAGCCAAATGCCCGACACATCTGCTTCCAGGTGGGGTCAAGGCCACCACTCCGATCGCTGGCTGCCACGTGCTAATGAAAGGACATGTTTTTCCACACCTTCAAACGCAAAGGCAATACTCACCTTTAAACTAAATGTGTTTAAAACAAAAAAAGGAATGCATTCCAAAGTCCAATATAATAAAAAAAACCCCAAAACATTATCAATGCCATTATTCCCTGGCTAGAAGCACCAATGTGTTAAGGCTTTAAAGCTGGGTTTTCAAAGGCATCTACAAAATTTCCACCACTAGGAATGATGTAAAACAAGGGTTGATTCAACTCAGTAACACTGGAAATACCCAAAGGAACATCTAAGGTTTCTGACCACCCGGGGCTCTCCGAGGCAGAGGGCAACAAGCCCAACGGAGCAACAGGCGGACGGGAGGCTGTGGGGCGGAGGGGCTCAGGGAGCGGAGCTCCGAGGGAAACGGACACCAAGCCAGGCAGGAAGCAGCCTCAGTGGCTCCTCTGTGCCCCTGCACCACCCCAAGCAGGAATCAGGAGCTGACGAGGCAAATCACAAGAACAGCGAACACTGCCCTGTCCTCCTGGCAGAGAAAGAAACACATCTGTGACCCGCTACCACTGGGACAAATGGAAGATCCATCACGTCATTCTGAACAAACGGGCAAAGGCTAAGCGACCTGAAACCACAGAAACGTAACCTTGTAAAACCTACTAGATCTACCGTGTTCCTCTTGTTCGTTTCTCCTAAGGAGCTTGTGCAGAAGGTCTCCCATCGCTCCCTGACGTCGTCTGGAAGATCTTGAGAAGGAAAGGAGGAGAAAATATCATCACCACAGTGACCCACCTGGACACATGAAGCCACCAGGTAACACAGGAAGGCCCACCCACGCAGTCTGCGAAGGCGAATTCAGAGGAACCTGGAGCGCTTCCAGCAACCAGGAGCCCCGCCCAGCCCCTGCTCCAAAAGTTACACTTGATGCCAAGAGCCCTGAGCGGCTGTGACTCTATCAAGTTTTTAAAAATCTTTTGGATAAAATCTTAAACTGGAAAGTGTGTTTCCAATAAAGTCTTCTGAGAAAGGCTGTCTTGTTCTGCCGTCACGCGCGTTCAGGAGACGCTGCAAACGCTGGCTCCCGCGCCCTTTCTTGAGATACTCTGCCTGACATCTGGCCAAAGAATAATCAATCCATGGAACCCAGTTTGGCTTTTCAAATTGCTCAAGAATAATGTTTCCCAAGTGTCTGTAGCACAGGCCCACCCACGGACACAGATGCAACAGTGAAATTCTATGTTCTAGAGAATTTTTCAAGAAAAGGACACACAGATGCCTTCCTGAGGAAGTGAAACTGTAGCTGTACTCCTGGAGGCCTGCCTGGTCAAGGCTGTCACCCGACAACACTGCTACAAACACACACCTGCACGCACCCGCACGCACCGGCCGGCACACAACTGCCACAGCAGAGGCTGACCTAAGGAACAATCGCAGACACGGCCCTGTCTCCCTGGGAGGGACATACGAGGAACCGATGACCTGGCTTACAGGTGGGCAAGCCCCAGTTCTCCCTCCCGGGGCAACAGCCATGCTTTGCATGGACATTCAGTAGATAACAGCCTCTTGAACACATAACATTCTTTAAACATAAACAGATTTTCATCAAGGTGACTCTGAATGAACTCTGTACTGCTAAGATAAAGATTTCCACATGCAGCCCTGGCTAGTGTGGATCAGTGGACTGAGTGGTAGCCTGTGAACTGAGAGGTGGCTGGTTCGATTCCCAGTCAGGGAACAAGCCTGGGTTGTGGGCTGGGTCCCTGGTTGGGGGCATGTGAGAGGCAACCAATTAATGCTTCTCTCTCTCTCTCCCTTCTCCTCTTTCTATAAACAAACAAACAAACAAACAAACATAAAAAAAAAAGAGAGAGGAAGATTTTTTCACATAGAAAGTCAGTCCCAGGCCTGGGGATTCTGCGGGCACACGGAGCTCTCTGGTTTCAGAGGCGACAGTCTGCGGCCCGGGTGCCGGTGTCAAAGGCGTCCATGCACGTTCTTCCGGACAGCCTGGACCTGCTTAAACCCCAACACTCCCCTGAAAGGGTCTTCCAGGGTCGATCTCCCATGTTTAGTAAAGGAGACAGGAAAAAATGCTGAGGATGGCTTTCATATCCCAATTAAAGGAACCCTATCCACAGGCTGCAGCGGGATCTTCAGAGGGAAAGGCAAGGCAGAACGGCTCCAGCTCCAGGGGCTCCGTGCCAGCCTGTGAGCCCTTCGAGTCCAGGGACAGGTCCCCGAGCAGCGCCCATCGAGAGCACCAGTGGGCGATGGCTGCAGCACGCTGAACTCGGCCAAGCCTGTGGTACGCACTGACAGGACGGCAAAGAACTCCGCCATCCAAAACGCTTGCAAGAACCTCTTTCGAACCTCCAGATAATTACTGAAGACACCCCACAGACAGTTATTAAAAATGATACATTTCCACTTTGTCCTTAAGCCCGATCTCTGACGCTGCGAAAACCCCCCAAACCGCTCACCTTTGAGGAGCTGCTGCACCAGTGCGCTGCTGGGGCCCTTGTCAGCGCTGTGCACGATGCAGTTGGCGATCCTTGTCAGGTGCCCCATGTAGCCATGCCGCCTGCCTCCCTCGGCCCTGACAGGGCAGAGGACACACACTCAGATTCCGGACCAGACAGAGAGAGGGGACGGCGTGCTAACTAGAGTGGCTTTCAGTAATCGTTCTAAAACCCGGGGCAACGGACTGAAGAGCAGGACGCCAGACTGCCACCAGGCTGGGGTGTGTGTGATGGAAACTGCCGACTTAGAGACTACACTGAACCTCACTCGATGGGACAAGGTTTAGTCAAATACACCAATCAGCCAGCTAACCAACTGCTCATCCTCAATGACGTCTTACCTTCAAAGAACAACGAAAACCACACATTCACTGATGCCCAGTGTCTTATAGGGAACGGAGGTTAAGAAGTCTGGTTCATTTATTTAAAGGACATCAAATTCTAATCATACCAAATCAATTAACAGAGATAAGCATCTATCAAGAGCATTTCTCAAGGTAAAACTTTAGCTGATTTGAGGATCTGGACAAGAGAGGTGGTCAGCTTGTGTCTGGCCCCGCTCAGGGTCTAACTTCCCAGCTACGTCCACCTTTCCGTTTGGACAAACGCCTGCTCCCGGCAACACCACCAGGAGAAAACAAGTCTGTGTAACAGCTACTTACACACATCGACTAAGACTTCAAGTGATCTCGCCTTCGGTGAAGGCAGCGCCTCCCGTGCGCTGAGAACAGGGGCAGGTGGGGCCGAGTGCCAGCCAGACCACCGGCAAGGAGGGCCGGACTGACTTCACAACCCCCTTCACTCCGCCCCATTCCCGGAGAAACAGCTACTCAGAAAGGACCTGCGGGTTTCTAAGGCAGCACAGAGGTGAGGGCTACTCTCAACCCTGAGACTCTCCTCAAGAGGTAGAAAGACAGAGGGGTCGGAAAATAAACTGTCAGAAAAGTCCCTGCCACAGTAAACTACTCTGGGCATCCCGAGAGAAGCACCGAGAACCGCTGGTGGCGCACACCACGTAACTGCCTCGCTGCTCTGTCTGGGGCCACGGCACACTCTTCCTTCAGACAGGAAAACGAGATGGCCCATCAGAAAACAGGTACTCACTGTTTCTTCTCGTTCATCTCCCAGGCATCGAGTATTCGTTCTATCAACTGACATTTTTGAAACAGCTGAATAAAAAGGAATACTCCAGTTAACATTTGTGTAAATGTTGAACTGTCAAAATTCTGAAGTGAGACAACACTCTAATTAAAACGAAGAGTGGTATGGACGACCCAGCGAGCTGAGCACGGCTGTGAACCGCTGGCCGAACCGACTGCGGAGCGTGGCACTCTTCCCCGGGACTCTCACGACGCTGCAGGGACTCAGGGCCGGGCCCTCGCCCTCAGCCGCGCACCGACTGGGGACCAGCATTTCAGTACTGCTACCAGTGAGCTGCTGACTAACGCAAGCCAGGTTTTATTAGCCATGGAAGTTGGCCACAGAAATACAGGCCTGACCAAAATTAAAATGGCGTACAGAGAATTGTGCCTGGCAAAAACTTAACTCAGAATTCACAGTGACACTTCTCCTTTATAATAGGAGCGATTTTAATTCATTTCACACTCATGCGGAAAAACGCTATGCTGAGGAGTGGCAGAAGAGACCTCAAGTAAGCTTACATGTTTCAACAACAAATTGTCACCAGTGGCGTCCTGCTCAGTAATTGTGCTGTTTTCTGTGTTCTCAAAGGGACTCGAGAGAATCAGTGCAATGCAGATTTCCACTTGCGTGTGTAAAAAGTTATTCCACGTGTATTTGAAGAACATGTCCTAGGAAAAAGAACACAATGCTTTCTTTTATTCAGCTGCCTCAATGTTTAAGCCACTACTTTAAAACATTTACTAAACAGTGATGTAATAAAGTAAAAGTGACGTGTTCATAGTCCAACAGGACTAATTAAAGGAAACACAAGTTTATGTGAAAGGTCAGAAACGCCACTTCATAGAGTACACAACAGAATACCTGCCTCCTTGACATGATGGAGTTTTCATGAGATCGAGTAGAAACCAACAATAAACAGGTGAAGAAAAGGTAATAGTAAGTTTCTCAAAGAGAAAGGGAGTAACCTTTTATGTTTTCACTTGATCTTAGCCAAAAGGCCGAGAAGCGATAACCTTTTATGTTTTCAAAGTAACTAAGTCCAGTAAGTAATTTTCAAATCATGTCCGGAGAACTTCGTTCTGATTCAACAACTGCACTGCAGCCTCTCCCTGCGGGGCACGGAGGAGACAGAGACAGGCTGGGACCCCATCTCCAGGCGTTCACACCTGCACAAAGAGCAGCCACGTGGGCATTCCAAACGCACAGAGCTGTCAGCGAATGGAGCAAACAAGGGACTTCCAGGTTACCTGAAAAGGTAACATATCACAAAAGGAAAGACAATCTCTGAAAGTATAAAACACATAGCTGAAGTATGTATTTGGGATACTGTTGAGTCCAGTTAGCTAACCTCAAATGAAAAAGTAATGATCTATTTAAGAGTTTCATCAAATCTGTTATCACTCAGAATCAGGTGTAAAGATGAACAACAGTCCTGCCCTCATTCGTAAGATTGACAACTAGCATCGATGACTCTCGGGGGACCCTCAGAGACAGGAGCAGAAAGGCACATCCCGAGTTTCACACACCAGTCAGATGGAGGGCAGGAAGGGTGTCCCCCAGAGGCCAGCAACTGTGCTGCCAAAGGAGTCAGGATCCTTGTACACGTCACCCTTCCCCAAGACGCTCCAGCTCTCGGGCCGTACACTGACCTGCCCCTGACCCAAAGCTGAAACTAACGAAGTCTGTCAGTGTGCCAGGAAGCACGACGGTACGGCTGAGAAGCATGCACGGGTTTGAGATGGGCACGAATCCGAATCCGGCCCCACCACGTATGGCCATGGAGCACATCTCTCTTCTGGGTGTGATCTGAAAAAGTCTCTCTCTCCTGGAGCTTTAATGCCCAGGGTCGCGGGAGAAATGCGCAGGAAGTGCACACTCCAATGCCTTTCTTGTAGTGTGCAAACGCCTAGGCCCTCCTGTGAAACAGCCCCGAGCGGACAGTGAGAAACCTGCTACATGTCAGCCCCGGTGACGTCGGGGCTGCGGGGCAGTGCAGACGAAGCAAGCAGGGCAGGGAGCTGGGCTTGCAGTCCCTGAGCTCGGACTGTGAAGCGGGAGGAGGGCGGGCTCCGAGAGGCCCAGCTCCTGCCTGGGCTCTTCCTTCCCTTCCACTCCAAGCAGACTGACAGCTGTTCTGAGAATCTGGTCTCAAACCGAAAGACCACGAGGTGCTCAGACGCGCCACAGAGCTGTATCTCAGTGGAAAGATGATGCTTGTCCCTGCGCTGACCATGAGGAGCAGCGCAGGCGGGCCCTCACTGCTGGGCAGCGGTCACTCACTGCTCAGACAACCCCCGAGGAAGGGACCGTGTGTACTCTGCTGCCTGTGTGAGACAGCGTCCTGAGAGGGGAGTCTGGGGCTCCGTCATCTCCGTAATTCCCTAACACAGTTTCCTTTACACACAGCGATGACGGACGCCTACGGAAAAACACAGAGCAAAAATGCTGTCGAAGGCCATGCACTCCCAGACCAGAAAAGGCACTGACCCCACCGTCCATCAGGGAGGCTGGACCTTGACTTACACAGCCGTGACAGGTCAAGGGCAAACGGAAACGCTTCTCCGGGGATCTTACCAAGATGACTCCAATGCTGTTCAGCTCCATGAGGTCCCCGTTGATGCTGCTGGTGTTCGTCTGGAGCAGACTGGATATCAGCCGAATCACATTCAGCCGGGTGTTGCCGACGGGGGGGTCCAGCACGCCCCACGTCGTCTTCATCACACTTTTCTGAGGAAGGAAAAGCTTCCCATTAAAAAGCTGGCCATGCACCCACCGAGGGGATGAACCGGGAGCAGGAGTGTGTGCTGAGACAGGACACCAGGGCAACTGAGCCTGCAGAACCACCCGGCCGGAATTCTCCGCCTGAAGGAAAGTCAGTGTCTTCACGATACAGTGGAATAACCAAGAGCAACAACAAGCAAGTCATCTCCCTGGAGCGTAATTCTGTAGGGACACAGCACCCCTGGCTTCACACCAGGAACTGCCAGAAAAGGGACAGAAAGATGCAGGAGCCCGCGGTGAGGTACCGCGCTCCCAATGGGGGAGGATGCCAAGAGGAGGTACGAGCGACTCTGGAACAGTCCCTGATCTCTACCAAACCTGTGGCAAAAATGCAAACTCAGGTGCCACCTCGGGATCCTGACCTGGACACAAGACAGCCTCCAACTTGCTCCTGTCCGGAAAAGGGAGCTTCCATCACAGGAACTCACAAAGGGCAAACGCAGGGCCTCGCAGAGTCCCGGTTCAGGAGGGGCAGTCGCCCTTTCTCAGTGACCCCGTCTGCGACAGCACCTCGCCCCTGCTGCTCCCCGAGGCTTCATGGGAACGTGGGGCCTGCTCACAGCACGACAGCCAGCTCCACTCCTCAGGCCCGTAAGAAGGCTTCGCGGGTCTGCCCACGCAAACGTCGGCGGTAAAACCAGGCGCAAACAGACCACTCTCCAAATGGGCCTCTCCCTGACTTTGGGCCAGGGCTGAGGGGGACACAAGTGTGAGACTCCCCGTTAGACACTGCCTTTCTAGGCCCTCGGGAAGGATGACAGACAGGCCATCCGAGCGAGGCACAGGTCTGGGGCGCTTCGCCACACACCCTCTCCTCTCACACCCTTCTCCTCCTGTCTTCCACTTGTGATGTCCTGTTCTCCTAACTGAATCCGTTCTCTTTCTTCTCTGCTCTCCCTGTTCTGCTGCTTGTGCCTGACCACACCAGCGGCACTTTCCCGGAGGGCGCCCCACACAGGCAGGCGGGAGACAGCATGGCGGGAGCGGGGCCTGCGCAGCAGCATCGCATGGGAACAGCCCAGCTGGAAGCTGAACTAGACTCCCTGGGTAACAGATGTCAATTATTCTGGGCTCCCACGCCACAAAATGGCTAAACCAAAAAGATTACATTTAGGAGGGAGAAACTAGTATATAAATGTATTTTTTTAAGTATTTCTCATTGTTAAAAAGATTTTATTTATATACTTTTAGACACAAGGGAAGGGAGGCAGTGAGAGAGGGAGAAAAATACCAATCCGTGGTTGCCTCTTGCGCACCCCCTCCTGGGGGCCTGGCCCACAACCCTGACTGGGAATCGAACCGGCAACCCTTTGTTTCCAGACTGGCACTCAGTCCACTGAGCCACACCAGCCAGGGTAGCTAGTATGCTAAATTTAAATGCCCAGAAACTCACTCAGCAGATGCCACAGAGGCTTGCATGACAATGGACAGGCCCTGGATACAGGGGCACAGGGCAGAGGAAAAGGAACACCCAAGAGCTGGTGCCAGCAAACTCTCCACCTGGGACGGCCACCTTACGGGCGGGCGGCCAAGGTGGAGCCCCTCCCCTCAGCTGCGCGAGAGCAATGCTGCGAGGGGTGGCCGGACCTCCTCCGGCGGCTTCCTGCACTCTCACCACTTGCCCCCTCCAGAAGCCTCGGGCTCCGAGTTACACGCGCCTGCCGCCTCGTCAATAAGCACGTGTCCGTCACCCGCTCCTCTGCCCCAGCTCTGAAAGGACACTCCGCCTCCAAGGTCGGCTCCTTACAGGTTTACCTCACCTCAAGAATGTGCCAGGAACATGTTATGCAAAGAAAAGTGTTTATTTTATGTGCACACAGGTAACCAGAATTCATAGAAAGAACAAAGGCTGCGTTTCCTAAGCAGGTACAAATTTGTTTGAATTGTAATTAGGAACGATCCATTAATTTAGACACAACACACCGATGAAAGCCAATTAGAAAGTAGCTCAAAAGCAATAAAGACAACTGGCAGCGTGCCGGGTCACATGTTCCAGACACGCTGGTCAGAGCCAGCTCTGCTACTCACAAGGCCTATCCGCTTTCCAGCAACTGTTCCATCGAACTGCTGAGCTGGCTGGCCGGGCCTGAGCTAGCCGCCTTACCTTGGGTGGCTCAAGCAGGAGTTCGTGGAAAGAGCCAAGTCTTCCTCGGATGGCTTCTAGAACACTCTTGTTGACCGAACAAACTGAATGACTCATGCCTGGTGGGCAGATCTCTATATGGCCTTCAAATCTTGAAACAAAAAAAGTTAATTACAGTTATTACAATTTCAGAATAAACCACAGTGCTCCATTCCAGCATGTAAATACATACACAAAAGCTGCACAAATATGTAATGACTCCATCAACATTAATGAAAGTGTGTGGAACAGACATTCAATAGGGATCCGCCAACACGACCTGAAACCCAAAGGCCCACACCGTCCATCGGGTGAGAAACTGTGCGATTTCTTCCCATTCACGTGGGCTGCCTACCCCCTTGGACGGTGGGGTCACTGGCAGTGCTCCACCCCGAAAATCTGACACGCAGGAGCCCTGAGCCCTGAATCACGGGGCAGACCACACTGCCTGACATCTGGGGTGTCGGCAACAGGCCTGCACCTACTGCAGTTTTTCTTCAGCCGTCCACACTGCTCCCTATGGCTTCAATGATTCCTCTCCCTGAAGCTCAACCCACAGCATTGCAATCCGCCCGAGGGGCTGCGAACAGGGCGAGACTCCCCGATCACAATGGGTGTGAGCACTTGGGCGCAGGGGCCCCCCACGTGGCAGCAGGACAGAGTCCTAGGGAACAGAAAGGACATCAGGGAGGAGGAGCCTAAAAAATGCAGGGATGCCACTCAAATGAAAAGACATGCTGGAGGTGGTGTGTCCACGGAACATCAGTGCCAACCGGCGGCCAATCGCGTTGCTGCTGGAGCGAGGCTGCCCAGGCCCGAGTCCCGGCCCTCCCTCCCCCATCGTCCGCTCTGACGGGGAACGTGGGCTCACCCAACAAGGTCTCTCCCGGGACGGCCGTGGGGATCGCGCTGACGCAGGCCCAGACTGAGCACTGCCTGGCCCAGAGCTGACGTCCAGAGTGCTTACTGTAACTAGTACTCGAAGATATCCCGCACACGGAAGTGCTTTCTAACGGCAAGAGCTGCATGGAAGAGCCTCCAGACACTCAATTACCAGAAAGAGGGTGGAGGGGAAAGATGATAGTGCTTTCGAATGTGTAGGGGTTTTAATAATTTATACAGCCAAATACGGCTTTTTTATTACAGTTTCTGTGTAAAGAGTCATGCTTAAAAGTTCTTCACAATTCTGTAATTCTTTTGAGTATGTGTATACTTCCCTCTAGTATTTTTAAATTAATTCACCTGGAATGTATTTTTAAGTCAAAGAGGTGCAGACATATTTCCCCCCAAGTGGTAACTACCTAAGCCATATTTATAGAACAATCTCCTTTCCTTAAGTAAAAAAAATATATATATTGAAGAGCCTTAACCATTTACAGGAACACCACTGTCACCGAGGATGCACTGTGTTATGCAAAACCAATCATTGGTCTTGCTAGAAATTTCTTGGCTAGTCTCACATTTAGTTTTTTCTTTTTCTTTTTTTAAAGATTTTATTTATTTATTTTTAAAGAGGGAAGGAAGGGAGAAAGAGAGGGAGAGAGAAACATCAATGTGCGGTTGCTGGGGGCTGTGGCCTGCAACCCAGGCATGTGCCCTGACTGGTAATCGAACCTGTGATGCTTTGGTTCGCAGCCCGAGCTCAATCCACTGAGCTACACCAGCCAGGCATTAGTTTTTTCTAATACACATACGCGTCTGCCAGATCCAAACCAAAACCAATGCTGACATTCCAAGCAGAGACTTATTAAATGTAGAACTTAGACTCGGACGGCACAGAAGTGACAGATGTCTATGAACCAGCTGCCTGTCCCTTTTTATCGCTGAGTAGCTGTTGTGTGGGCTGACCGCAGCTCTTACCCATTCACCACCACCTGGCTTGCTTACAGTTCGACGCAACTGCAAATAAAGGTGACATAAATCTCACAATTCTGTGTGATACAGTTTTTATTTCACTTGGGTAAATACCTAAGAGATTGCTGAATAATACAATAAATGTCCGGTTAACTTTGTAAGAAACCGCCAAATGTTTTTAGAAAGTGGCGACGTCACGCTGCACTGCCCACGACGATTGGGATGTCCAGCTGCTCCCCAACGTCACCGGCACTGGGCACTGTGTGTTCTTCTGGTTTGGTCTAGCTGTGCAGTAGGTCCAACGGTGGTCCCCAAAGGTATGTCCACGTTCTAATCCCCAGAGCCTACAAACGTTACCTTAAAGACGTAGTAAACTGTGCATCTTCAGATGAGACTACCCTGGATTATCTGGGTGGACTGTGTCATGCCTAGTGTCCTTGTGAGAGAGGACAGACAAGGACACTGAGAAGGTGATGTGAAGAGGTGGCCACAAACCGAAGAACGCCAGCAGCCACCAGAAACCAGAGCCTCTGGAGGGGGTGTAGCATGCCGACACCTCGACCTTGGACTTCTGGCATTCAGACAGTGAGAGAATCAATTTCTGTCATTTCACGCCATCGCGTTTGCGGTAAATTGTTACCGAAGCCACAGGAAACACAAGCTGTTCAAAAGGTGTGCAGCATAGGTATCTCAATGTGGTTTCAACTTGATTTGCACTAGTGACAAATGCCACTGCCCATCTTTTCATGAATTTGAGACACATATAAAATTCTTTCAGTGCTTAAATATTCTGACCTTCTTTAAAATTAGACTGTTTATCTTGCTATTTTCAGTGTTCTGCATATATCTGGATATAAGCCCTTTCTCAGAAATGAGATTTGCAAATGTTTTCTGGTGGTCTGTGGCTTGCTCTCTCATTTTCTTAAAAGTCTTCCCAAGAGCACTACTTAGGATTTTGATATAGGTGGAGCGGTCAACTTTTCTTTTATGGATTGGGCTTTGGTGCTGTATCTAAGAAACTGCTAACCTAATTCAAGGTCATAAATTTTTCTCCTAGAACTTTTACAGTTTTGGAATTTACGGTTACTTCTATAATCCACTTCAAGTTAATTTCTGCATAATGTGCAAGGCACACACCCAGGCCTGCTTTCCTGCAGAGAGACGGTGTTCCGGCCCCACACTGGAAAGGTGGTCCTTTCTCCAACGAACTGCCTCCAGACCTCTATGAAGAACCTGACCACTTAAATCCCATATAATTTTATTAACCAAAGTCACATCAATAAATTCAAAACTTTTTTTAAAAAGGAACCAACTGACCACATAGGTGTGGGCCTACTTATGGCCTCCGTTCTGTACGAGTGACCAGCCTGCCCGCCCTCTCACCACCACCACACCGAGCTGATCGCCATGGCTCTAACTTGAAGTGTCAGTAGCATTTTTACTGTCACTTTCAAAACTGTTTTGACTACCATATTTGTTTTGAACTTCTACATGTTTTAGAATTAGCTTTCTAAAAACAAAATAAAGCAAACCGACTTGAATTTTAATTAGAATTACTCTGAATTTCCCAATCAGATTGGGAAGAACTGAGATCTCAACCACGTGAGGCCCTCTGACCCACGATCACGGTCTCCCCTTCCCCCTTTATTTAGGTCACCTTTGATCTCATCGGCAGCAACAGTTTTCGGCATTCTGATTCACATCTAAGTATTTCCTTTTTTCTGTGCAATCCAGCAATTGTGCTCCTTGGTCTTTACCCAAAGGAGTTCACAATGGTTAAGCACTTTTAAAGTAAATGGCATTTTATGGAAATTCCCAATTCTAATTGTTTGCTACTTGTATAGAAAAAATGCAACTACTTTTTGAATGCTGAGCCTTATTTACAGCCTACGGTCCTACTCAATTTGCTTAGCAGTGTGGCATGTGTTCTTCAGGGTTTTCTAAGAAGCTGTGCTGACACCTGCAGCAGATTCGGTGCCATGCCTCCCTTTCCGATCCGGACACAAGCCTTCCTTCAACCTCCAGCACCAGGCCGAACAGTGGTAGTGATGGCAATGTCCTTGCTATGTCCCTTGATTTTAGGAACCGTCGTTCCAGTCTCTGACCTTTAAGAATAACGTTGGCTTTGTGTTTTCTCTTTCTAAAAAGGGCTTTATCTGTTTCCACGTTCCTTTCTATTATTTGCTGAGAGGTTTTACCATAAGAGAATTTAATGAAGTGACCACAAGGTTTTTCTTCTTGGGGCTGTTGATGTGAGTTATATTGAGTGACTTTTGTTAAAACTATTTTTATACGGCAGTTTTAAGTTCACAGCAAAATGGAGGGGAAGGTACAGAGACGGTGCACATGCCCCCACCACGACACATGCAAATCTTCCCCGTTACCCAAACGCCCCGGGAGTGGCGCGTTCGTTCCACTCCATCTGCCTCCAGGGACAACACATCACCATCACCCAAAACCCAGGGCCCACCTTACCACCATGCACTGGCGGTACACTCCACGGGTTCAGACACGTGTACAATGACACACCATCGTTACGCTATCCTTCACTGTCCTAAAAACCCTCTCTTCTACCTGTTCATCGCCCCCCACCCCCACCAACCTCTGGCAACTACTGATTTTTTTACTGTCTCCATAGTCTTGGTTTTTTCCAGAATGTCATATACGTGGGATTATACTGTATGTAGCCTTTTCAGATTGGCTTCTTTCACTTAGTAATATGCATTTAAGGTTTTTCCAGGTCTTCCCATAGCTTCGGAGCTCATTCTTTTTAGGAATGAGCAATATTACGTTGTCAGATGTGCCAGAGTTAGTTTATTTACCCACCTACCTACGACACATCCTGGCTGTTTCCAAGTTTTGCCAATTGTAGACAAAGCCGCTACGAACACTGTGACTGTTTTCGTGAATGGCAGTCTTCACCCCTTTGGGTGAAGACCAAGGAGCGCAACTGCTGGGCTGTGTGTGGAGCACACTGAGCTTTGAGAGGAACCGTCAGCGGCCCCATCCCACGTGCCCAGCAGCCGTGTTCCTAGTAGCGTGAGCGTGAGTTCCTGCTGCCCCGGTCTCGCCAGCATCGGGTGCGCGGTCTGGGCGTAGAAAATCCTCACTGACTTCGACTTTTGTTAGATGAGGGCATCTTGCATTCTCGAAATAAACCACACTTAGTGATGATCTATTACCTGATATATTAAGATATATTCACTCACATTTGCTTGAGGAACTCGGCACCGAAGCACTTGTGGAACCCTGTTAGATAGCTGCCATTCCTGTAATGTTCTTGTCTCGTTTCAAGGAAATGCTAGTCTTGTAAAAGGAACTGGGAAGTATTCTGGGAGTCCTTCAATCTTTGTCAGAATTTACCAATGAAGCTACACTGGGATGAGAGTTTTCTCTGTTGGAAGCTTTTAAAATATGAATTCAGTTTCTTCAATAGATATAAGTCTGTTAATGTTCTTTTTAAGTGAGCTTTGGTAGTTTCATTCCTCCAAGAAATCTATCCTTCTCTAACCTGCTGAATTTGTGTAATGATTTGTTTGTAGTATTCTATTTTTTTAAAACCTTTTAAAGATTTTTATTTATTTATTTTTGGAGAGGGGTGGGAGGGAGAAAGAGAGGGAGAGAAACATCAATGCGTGGTTGCCTTTTATTCACCCCCTACTGGGGACCTGCCCCACAAGCTAAGCCTGTGCCCTGACTGGGAATTGAACCGGCGATCCTCTGATTCGCAGGCCTGCACTTAATCCACTGTGCCACACCAGCCAGGGCTCTATACTTCTTTTAACATCTATAGGGAAGGTACTTATGTCCCCTTTTCCATTCCTGTTATTTAGAATTTGTGTCTTTTCTACTTTTTTTCTTAGTCAATTTGCCTAAAAATTTAATTTTATTTATCTTTTCTAAGAAAGTTTTAGTTCCATTGATTTTTTTTTGGTATTGTTTTTCCCTTCTCAATCTCTTTTGTTCTCTATTATTTTTATTTTTCTGCTTGTATTGGGTTTAATTTGCTCTCCCTTTACTACACTTGGGGTTATTTCTAAGTTGTGTTGTTTCATTTCCAAATATTTAGTGATATTCCATAAATCTTTTTTACTGATTGCTACTTTAAACCCATTATGCTCTGCGTACATACTGTCTATGACTTTGTGTTGTCATGTGTTAAGGTTTGCTTCACGGCTGAGAAGGTGGTCTACCTTGGTAGAAGTTCCACGGGCACTCGAACAGAACGTACGTCCTGTGGTTGCAGGGGAGGTTCTGAAAGTGTCGGGTCAAGTGGGTTGCCAGTGTGGTTCAAGTCTTCTGTACACGTAATCATTTTCTGTCTAGACGTTGTGTCACTGTCGAGTGGAATCGTGTCAGATTTATGGAAAAATTACAGAGATGGTACAGAGTTCCATACAACCCACGCTGGATTCCCTCATTAATATCGTACATGAGAATGATACATTCATCACAATTAATGAACCAACACGGATAAATAAAACCCACAGATCTTTATTCAGATTTCCTTAGTTTTTACCTAAAAAGTCCTTTCCGTGTCTCCGTAACCTCCTCTCGGTGAGAGAGTTCCTCAGGCTGAGCTGTCAGATATCTGGCAGCATGTCCCTGGAATGGGGTTTCTCTTCCCCTTTCCTCGTGATTGCGGGTCTTTGGAAGGCAGACCGCACGGGTCCAGTGCCATGTTCACTGCACCGCACCACGGAGACAGAAGTGCTGCGAACACAGCTCATCGCCGGCTGAGGACGCGCCGGTCAGTCCTTCTCCGCCCTCTGCCCCTGCTGCACACTCAGGAGGGAGGTCATGGTGGGCAGTCGGCATGGGAAGAGCAAGTTTTGTCCTTCCCCCTTCAGGGGAGGGTATCTATGTGAACTATTTGAAATTTTCCGCAGATTTGTCTTTTCTCCCCTATTTATTTATTTGCAGAGATTTATATACTAGGTTACAATACTGCTGCATTTTATTGTGGAAATTATGCCAGCTTTGGCCCCGTGTCCCCGACACACCCCTCACTGTGGCGGGTTTTGAGTGCTTCCTTACCCTCTGCACTACACAACACTCCAGACTCTTCTTGTCTTTTTCTTGCCCTTGTCACAGAACCAGGCATTTCTATAAGGAGCCCAGGTCTCATTTCCTGGAGAAAGGTATTACAACTTCAGATCTGGGCACTCCTACCTGTTCCTAATGGCAGGTCATTCCTTCCAGGCCCTTGCAACTCACAAAGCACTTGTCTTTTTGGTTTACCTCGTCACACTCCAGCGTGAGTAACTTCTCATGCCCCACACTGCTTCCTTCCTCGGCTACGTCTGTGTGTGGAAGCGCCCCAGCTCCTCAGTCTACGTTGAACACTGATATGCACTTACACCTTCATATTTCTTGAGTTTTGTTAAAATAATCTGGACTTGACTGTTTTGTTTTCAGTATTTAATCATTCTTAACACTTAACTTACACAGTCACATAATTTTCACATCCCTACCCATTTCATCTGTCATCACGTTTACTGATACGTTTCTGTGCCTCCAGCCCTTCGCTCTCACCGCCCTTCCTGGTCGGCTGTGTGCGGCTCGTCTCCCGTTCACCCCAGGGACATAGCACAGGCAACAGGAGTATTCCGGGGTCACCGTCCTGCCCTGGTTTTCACTACTTAGTTTACCCAGCAAGCAGACTTACTCTGTAGTTAACCCACTTTTATTATTCATACACTTTTTTAAAAGATTTTACTTATTTAGAGAGAAGAGGAAGGAAAGAGACAGAAAGAAACAGCAATCGGTTGCTCTCCTCAGCGCCCCCTATGGGAACAGAACCCACAACCCAGGCACCCCCTGCCCTGACTGGGAATTGAACAAGCAACCTTTCACTTTGTGGGACAATGCTCAAACACGCCACGCCATGCCACTCCAGTCAGGTTCTTATCCACACACTTTTAGATTTACTGTTTTTCCTTAGCGTTCAAAAATATCATCAGGATAAGGCTAAAATCTGAGTCCTGTTTTTTAAAAGATTAATATTCTTTAGTACTTGATAAACCTTTTTTTTGGCCTGGGGATAATTCCTCCCAATCAGTAATTTCCTTCCACTCTCTCTCACTGCCGTGTCCCTGCTCTAAGCTGTGAGGCGATGTTGTTC
This sequence comes from Tonatia bakeri, assembly GCA_004024845.1. Classification (NCBI taxonomy): domain Eukaryota; kingdom Metazoa; phylum Chordata; class Mammalia; order Chiroptera; family Phyllostomidae; genus Tonatia; species Tonatia bakeri. The sequence goes on along the minus strand of PVIA01002655.1, from coordinate 121,793 downwards.
CTCTTCCCTATGCAGACGGGCGTCACATTTCTCGGGTGTGTCTCCTCATGTCATGGGAGCACTTCAGGTGAGACGGTGCGACCGCTTCACAGCAAGACAGCAGCCCCATGTCACCTGATCAAGGCCTCAGGTGCAGCCTGCATTACTGAAACTACGATTCCCTAGGGAAGACAGTCGAGATCGCAGACACAGCCCCAAATCACAAGGGATGGGAAGCATGGCCACCGCAATGTCCTTCCATGATCACTGGCCAAAGGCAAGTATGCCAGGGATGGACACCAGGACTTTGGGAAGCAGGGGTTGGTGGGGCTGTGTTCACTATTCATATGCCAGAAACAAAGACGACACACTAAAAGCAAACCCAGAAACCTCGGACAGCCGAGGCCCCCGACGCCCACAGTGGGCCTTCCGTGGCCTCTTCTCTGCGCCCTCCAGCAGTCAGACAGGCCCAGGACAGAACGAAAGCAGGTCCTGGTCTCCAAATCGCACACTGCAGACACAGCACACAGACTTCCCTCCTCCAAGTATTGTGCTCAGGGAGCAATCAGAAAACTGACGGTGAGTAACCTAAAGGGCTAGTCCAGGGGCACGCACGTGGGAAGAACATCTCCGGATTCTGAACACTCAGCACAGATTTATCTCTAAGGTCTTGGTTTCCTGCCCATCCATTTCAGAGCAGCCTCGTGACGCAGGGCCCTCACACATGAACCACCCCCAGACCACCCAAAGCCTCAAGTTCGCAGGTGGAGGAAGGAAATCACTAGGCAGGGAGTCCCCCAATCGCCGCTTGGCAAAACTCTGACCACAACCAGAACACCTATTTTCTTAAGCAAAAAATAAGCTTCTCTTGTGTTTAAGCCATCAGACCTATATTACAAAAACCCAAATGACCACAGTCCAAATACCGCCAAAAGAGTTTACCAAACCGTATTTCTCAACTGTATCCCTAGGTACTGCATTCACATTAGACTCACTTATAGTTTATATAGCAAAAAAAGATTCAGCATCTAAAATTCAAGGGCATGATATTGTAGCTTATAAACAATGACTCAACTCTCGGCTTTAAAAAAAAATCTAAAAGCAAAACAAAATTCCTCCTTTTGTGAGATAAAAGAAAAGCTTACGTGGGTCGTCGGGTCTCGAGTAAAGTCAGCAGTATCTGGATTGCACTGACTATGGCCGACTCATTTTTATCCTTGTGGAAAGTGTTTGATAGAAGCTGCTCTATGATTTCTTGCCTGGGGAAACAAAACAGTCAGTGCTAATTGTGACATCATTTGCCAGTAACAACTTCAAAGGAAAAGGTCACGATACCAGTGAAACAAATATCACACTAGCCCTCAATGTTACCCACAAATGTCTGTTCCCCTTAACAGTGTTTTCCTTTTCATACATTTACTAAACCAGGCAAGTGATTCTGCTCATTATAAATGTCACTTTCCCATACAGATATTCCTAACCCTCAGGAAAATCATCTGTCCCCTGCTTGCCTTTGACAATATTGTTCGGAGCCAACAAATATTTCAAGACTGGACATCACCTCCCACTCTGACCAGGGTGGGGTGGTGGTGGTGGCAGTGGCTGGGGTGGGACAGTAAGACTTAGAACCCTTCGCCCCCGTGAAAAAGGGAAATTTTTCAAAAAGGCTAATTAGAACCCAGAAATGTTTACCCACAAAGGCATTAACGTGTAATCAACAAACATGTAAAACAGGTAAAAGAGAACACTAATCACTGCCTTTTATACTTAAAATTTGATAAATCAATGCAACGCGGTAGTCATGAAATGGGTCTGCTGAACAGTACACTGCCCGAAATATTCTGTGTAGGCTCCCCCCATGACAGCACCCCCCACCCCGCCCCCATACCATGCACAGCCAAGATCCAGTTGATCTAAAACGCAAGGGTGACTTGCTAAGGCCTCGTACATGGCCCTTCTCAAGGAAAACCTGTTTCTTAGGACCTCAGTGATTTTCAGATTCCATGCAGACTGAGAAGAGGAAGCTCCTTCACAAGGTGACACACCGAGCTGCCCCACTTGCTTGAACCACTCACCCAAGGCTCCACGGTGTCCCACACCTCCCCCCGCCACGGCCCCTGTGGGCTAGAGCAGCAATGAGGAGAGGTCTCTTTCTCCTCAGGGGTAGCAAAGCTGGTATCTAACGAACCTCGAACCTCGGAGGACCGCCCTGCAGAACGCAGCTTTCAGGTACTCTCAGAGCTGTGTCGCACTGACTCGTGCGCCCTGCCGAAGCCAGCACTGTGCCAGCAGTGCTCACAGAGAGGCCGCCTATTGCAGGGCTGCATCACGGCGGAAGTTTAGCACACCCAAGAAAGCACTCCACTGACGCACAGAAACAATGTAACAACCTGCACACATTTGATGGTCAAGGTAACTCAGTATCTGAGCCATATTCTGAATCTTATCTAAATAAACAAATATCACCGAACACAGAAGAAATCATAAACTGAGGGACTAAGCTTATCCAACAGGATAAAAGGAATGCCTTCGTAATTCTTTAAATGAGGTGTTTACACTTGAGAGAAAATACAGTCATTTTCACATTTAAAAAAAAAAGCAAGTTCCTGGCTGCACACCGACGGGACCCCCGAGACGGGCGGGCCCAGCCATGAGCCCCGCGCCTTCGAGAGCACGGCTCACTCCCATCAAACTTCCTCGCTCAACAGGGAGCAAACCCAACTCACTCTAAGTTTGTCAGTATTAAGAATTAAGAGCTGCACAGTCCAACTATCTCTAATACAACCATTTTTCAGGAATTTTTGGACTTGAAAATTTTCCAGAGCCACTGGACTGAATACATTCTGTTCAAGCCCAGACTGCGCCCCAAGCTGGTGCCTGTCATGGGACACGGCAGCCCCCCCGGCCACCATGCTCTCTGACCGGGCTCCTCCTGGACTCCCCTTCACATGCTCACCTGCGCTTACCGTATTTTTCGGACTGTAAGAGGCACCACCCCCAAATTTGGGAGGAATAAAGGTCGTTAATGCTGCTGTTGTGTTCTGTTTACATTTACATTGGTGAAATATTATGTTATTTATGTTATTAGATATTTTACCTCATTTTTTGCTTCAAAATTTTTTCCCTATTTCCCCCCTCTAAAACCTAGATGCGTCTTATGGTCCGAAAAATATGGTGCATTTTATACACGCAATGCACACACACGCAGTGGTCCCAACCTGTGCACCGTTTGACATGACGGTTTCAGGTGATTTGTACACTACTTACTGCCAGTAGATTGGCCTACTAATATTTTTACTCAATAATTTATCACATAGGTAAAAAACCTATTATGATTTTATAAAAGTTTACTAAGCTCACAGAAAGAAACCTTTTGCCACGGTGTATTTTCTCAATCTACAGATGCTAAAAGAACCACCTTCATGTGGGTGTAAGTCTGATATTTCAAGGACTGGGTCTCAGTCTCAAGGGGAGTATGGGAAGCAGAGTACGTCTCCCCACTGCTAAGGGCACAGAAGGCCCAACTCAGTGACATGGTGGGGCTCTGCCTCATGGGTCCATGTGTTTGAAGAAATCTACTACAACTGACATTTCACATCAGTTCTGGGCACGTGCCTGCCTGCATCGAATGACTGAAGACACAGCCTGAAACCTAACACTAGACGGGCAGGCTCGCAGGGTGAGACCCCATTCAGTCGGGGCAGAGCTGTGTGGGCAGAGGGCTGTGCAGGCGCGGGAGACCGCAGCACTCCCTCCCGACCGGCCCGATGCTCACTCACAGCCTCTCTGGAGCACAGGACAGTGCTCCGCTCCAGTCAACTGTGCTGCCTGGCCTGGGCCCCCTACATTTTTGATCTGTGAGTGGCTGAATCCACACATGAGGAACCTGCAGATACGGAGGGCCAACTTTATCTCATTAATAGTTTTTTTTAATGAGTATACATATGTTGAAATATTACTTTCTTTTAGAGTAAATAAAAGTATATTATTAAAATTAATTTCAGCTATTTTTACTTTAATGTTAGAAAATTTTAAATCACATGTAGCTCTTATGTTTCTCTTGAACAGTGCTGTCATGAAAAAGCTACTACTCAATATTTTTAACACACTCAAATGACAATTCCAACCTGCTATGACAACAATTACTAGTACCTGAACGCAAAACGTTCTGCACGTTACAAAAAAGAGCGCACAGGCCGTGATGCCCAGAATCACGGACACGGGGCAGTAAAAGGGCGCTGCACTCGGACGCCGGCAATCTCAGATGCTGCCACCTGAGAGAACTGGCCGACCGCGCCCCGCTCTGTAACACGCACTGGGAGCTCGGCTGCTCGGAAGGCAGAGCTTAAAATGAGATACGGTGTCTCTAATGTGCTCCTTGCTCGTGTCACGCTTGCCAAGTAGATAACACACACAAATGTTTACTTTAATAAAAGGGTCCCGGGCCAGGGCGACTCAGTCGGCTGAACATCATCCTGTGCATCAGAAGGACACAGGTTCGATCCCCAGTCCGGCGCCCATAGGAGGCAACTGACCGATGCTACTCTCTCACATCGATGGTTCTCCCCCCCACCCTCTCTAAATCAATACACGTGTCCTTCGGTGAGGATAATCATTAACAATACATGCATACATACATGCACACGTGGGCCTTCCAAGTAGTTAACAAAGTGTGCCAACGGGCCTCACTCACAGGAGAGCTGAAACTGGACCGACAAAGTCACTGGCAGAACAGCAGCGGCAGCAAAAGGAAACGAGACAGCCCTCAGCACCGAAGGCTAACTGTCCACTACTCATCTGACTGGGAAAATGCCTGGTTCTCCTTTACTAAAATACTTCCATCTGTACAAATGCAGGTCAAACGTATGCCCATGTTTGATGGTAAAGACTCTTTGAAAATGTCTGATTCTAGAAAAACGAGTACACGCAGGTTGGCCACTAACAAATCTTGAAAGAGCACACCACCCTCAGGCTGTCTTCTGCCTAAACATGACATGGCTGTTCACTTAGGGGTTCTCCAAAAGTAATGGCAGGATCAGTACAAAGAAATGAAACACACACAACATTGTACTCCTTCCAATCAGGTCTGGTAAGGTTGCCCTCGGTCAGCCACAAAAGTACAGTAAATCCTAAGATGGGTTCTGAGAACACTGTTAAAATAGGTCAAATTAGTTCGTACACAGAAATCTGCCACCCAACACCCGTGGAGGCCATGAGCACAGACAGTTATGATGTGGTTACCCCCCTCACAGTGGCTTTACAGAACTCTAGTTTAAACTGTGTGCAAGTTCAGTCTACATGTAAATGTCATGTATGTACGGTCCCGCCCTGCAGGTCTCCGCTGGGCATCACAAGTGGCTGGGACTAGACAAGCAATTTCCCCACCTTCCCACCCACCCACCCACCCACCCACCGGTACTATTTTCCAGGGGGTGACTCTCGCATGAGAAACACTTACCAGTCTCACAATGGCAACACATCAAACAGCATCAGTTTGAACAAAGGACAAGAACAGAGTTTAAAACATACTTTTCTAGAGTGGCGAGCAGAGGGTCGGGTTCTGCACTGTTCTGAATTTGTAACATCTGGTCTCTGCTCAGGCGAACAATCTCACAAAGTGACTGTGATGCATTTGAATGCCGCTAAAGAGAAAAAAAGTACAATTTCAGCAACTATAAAACATGTCAAAAGTCAAATTTATAGTGAAAAGTTAAGGAGGAAACCGCGCAAGACATGACACAAGTCACCACCAGCCCCAAGATGCACGAGTAGAAGGTCAAGCTCAAAAGAAACGGCGCGTGGAGAGCCTGAGCACCTCCCCCGGCCGGGCCGCGGGCTCTGCCGGGGAGTGCTGCACAGGGCATATCACCATTTGAAAAGCTTCTATAACTGAGTATCTGAAGAAAAAAACACGCCCCCCCCCCAAATGCATTTTTATCTGCACAGAAAAATGCACACACTTCTTTGGTTAAAAAAGGCAAACCCAGCCTTCTGGAACATAATAACGGGTAAGAAACATTACGCCTTCCCCAAGTGCATCGTGGATTTCCTTGCAGGAAAACTCTGAACTCTGAGCACCCAGACACAGGGTGCTTGTGGCATGTGGCAGTGGGCGCCACCTACAGTACGGGCAGAACTGCGACGTTCCAGAGCGGAGGACCGCACGCACCAGGATAGCAAAATCCACTGACTGAGAGCAGGGGCCTAGCATTTCCTTCACAAACATAAACTGGTCGTACGACTACAGCGTGTACTTTGTCACTGATACAGAAGTGTCAACAGGACGGGTCTGTCCAAAGGGCAAAACTAAGTTTCTGGTAAGTGAGGCAGGGAAGGTGCTGCCCCCAAACACTCTGGCCCTCGGGGAAATACCGCTGCAGAGCGGGGCTTCTCGATGGGTTTCACCTGGACCCTGAGGATGGCTCCACCAGCCTGCTGAGCCATCAGGCTCTTCTGCTCCAGACCCTGAGCCTAGTGACGAGCAAGTCCAGCCCACAGCCACGTGCTGCTTATGAACGGGCAGGCCGCAGTCACTCTCCACTCACCCACCACGGGGAACTGCCCGTCCCACCAGCCACAAGGGAGGGATGGCCTCCCACCCAGACCCAGCGGTCCTCCCGAGCAGGGTTCTCACACTCTGCACCTGACACACTGGAGCAAGTCCTCAATGTTAACACTAACGGTGCAACACTGTTCTGAGGGCAGAATGGAGAATCAATAGCCCCTTTAATGATTAGCTCTTCTTTTCTTTACTTTCTTTTTTTAGAAATGCTGGTTTCAGATAAACTCCAGATACTAAGTTTTTAAATGGACCAGAGTGAAAGGGGAAGGGTCAGACACACCTTAACAGAAAAATGGCCTTTATGAGAAAATACCCCTTGGTGACACACCTCCTCCTTTGCACTCTCCTGTCTAACCAGCCACCTGGTGGGCACAGGACGTCCCCTGTGCCCCACGACATACCCTGCACCTTTTCTAAGCCACTCCTTCACAGGCATGAGGTTGCACAGCATGGAACTATCACGTCTGTAGGTGGAAACGGCCGGACAGCGGCAATTCCGTGTGGCTCCGCCTGCTACTGAAGGGGGCAAGAAAAGCAGCAGCAGAGAAGCAGAGGGACAGCCTCCTTGACAGAGCCACGCTGGCCCGTCCCGGGGACCCCGTCCTGACGGGCGTCCCCTCAGCAGAGCTCAATGTGTAGCCACAAAGCAGGGTCAACACTAATGCCGAGCCCACCTGCAGCCCCAGGGCAAAGCCAAACTTGCCAGAGCACAACAGCCCAGAAAACGCAGATGCAGATGCGGCCTTGCCATTTGGGCTGAAGTGGGTTATAAATAAACAACAACAACAAAGTGCGGACAGAGGAGGTTTGTAACAAAGGCCAACAGATACAGCACGAAATCCGAGCTCCAGAAATGAGATGGCTAAAGCCAGAGCTTGCTGCGGTTCATACTCCTGGACATTTTCTGGTTATCAACAAAACAGTATTTTTAAAGCTTTTAGCGTTTAGAAAACTGTCAACTTTAAGAATGCCGTATTATCAATGTTCCACCCGTCCTCTATTTCATACTTCATGCAATTATGCTCTGTGCCCAAATAAACACTGTTCTTTTAAAAAAAAAAATCAGTTTACAGTCAGACAAAAGAACTTACATCTTCTTCTTGCGATGGGTGAACTATCTCCACAAGCCTCTGGATAATCCTCTCCTCATTTAACCACTGCAAAACACACCGTAGAAGTGATCATAGCAATGAGTGGCTCCTGTTCAAGCCCAATGAAGGTTAGCACACTTGGAAATATCCATCACATTTTAAGTAGAACGTTACAGGTTTCTCTGGACTTTGAACACTACAGGAAATTAAAAGTGCCTCAAGGAAAATGCCAGTAAATACATCACTTTAACAGCAGCCAACAGCACCAACGACTCCCCAACTTATAACACCCCCACACGCGAATTCTATACATCAGCTTCCTAGCCAGGGGTACGTCTCAGACCCTGAGTGCTAAAAGGGTCTGAACTCTGGGTAATGGGGGTGGGGGACTCATTTCTGTAGAGGGGTATTCACTTTAAGAGAGTTTCAGAAAGACTCAGAAAGGCATTATTTAGTATCAAGCCTCTGCATTAAAACACATAATGAAATTTTAGATTCCAAAACCAAAAGCACCACAGAAAATGTGGGCGAGGGTGGGGGCGCCCAGGGGGCATCACGGAGCTGACTTTATCCGCCCTGGCACACGCCGGCACAGAGCTAGCACCCTGACTGGGGCGTTCTCTTCTCCGCCCGCACGTGGAACGCTGCTGTGAAGGAAAGCACCAAGGGGGTGAAAGTAAAAAGAAATGACAACTCAGTGGTGGAATACCAGTTCGAGAGGAACAGAAACACCGCAACAAACAAGACACTCATGCCCCCGCCCGCCCCCGAAGGTTAAAGGAGAGTGGGCAAGAGCGGGGTGGCCAGAAATCGAGTCTGGTGTGCTAAAGGCACAGAGAGAAAACCTGACCCCGTCTCCGGCCCCTGAAAGAGATGTGCCGGAGGAAGATGTGGACAAAGCTGCCAGGGAGGCATCACAAAAGCAGAGGCCCAACTTGAACTTGATGAAACAAAATCTGTTTTAGATTGTGCGCATGTATTGTCCTCCCAGGGTCTGGTTAAAATGTGGGTTCTGACCCAGCAGGGCAAGGGTGCAGCCCGAGCTTATGATTTCCAACAAGCTCTCAGGTGATGTCTGGGACCACATCAAGAGTCTCCATGTCCTAAAACAGAGGACGGTAACACCTGCCCAGAGGGGCGGGGCCCCTGACCATCACGCATCAGGCCCCCAGCCCTATTGCCTTCACAGCTAGTGACAAGCACCTGTATTCCCAGCCTACTTTTGGACGAACCACCCCCCAGTGGGTCCCAAATGAAGTCAGTCATCTGGGCGTTTCCAGCCATCCTTCCCCGGCCCTCCACCTTCACTAACACCTGTCACTGACTGTGTCCCTCCGGAGGCGCATCTAAGTCCTTTGGAAATGGGCTTTAAAACTCAACCCAGAAGTGGCCAACAGAATTCTAAAAAACCATACTGAGAATTTCCTCCGGTAATAACCCACATATAAGGGGAGCTTCCCCCTGACCCCGCCACAGTCTTCCCTGGAATCCTCAACCTCTTTTCACATCCACAGAAACACACCCAAAAGGGTGCCATGAACCGACCTGGGCCCTCCCACAGGCAGGTCCCAGGGCCCACACTACGCCGCCCACTGGAGGCTCCTTGCAAGGACCAGGGCTCTCGGCAGCCCTCCCCTGGCTCTCCAGGCCCTGCCCTGGATCCTCCTGCTGACCCCCACACAGGCCGGCACCCCTGCCCACCTCAGTGGAGCACCCCATTTCCAGGGTGCCACCTGACAGACCCTCCTGTCTCTGCTTCTTTAATTAGAACTAACATGTTCAATGACCCTCATCTCCAGAGAAAGGGGTCAGCTCCAAGACTGTAGGCTGAGAACTGAAGACAGAGTGAACTGAGGACGGAGCGAACCGAGGAGCAGATGTGGAGGGAGGCAGTGCCGAGATCAGCAGAGAGGCCGGGGGGGGGGGGGGGGGGGGGGGGGGGGGGGGGGGGGGGGGGGGCAAGAGCCTCTGAGAACCCTCACCTTCAAGTCACTCACACCTCCCGCTTCCCTCCCACAGAAGGGTCCTGAAGTGACCATCTCCCCGAAATGTTAAGCACGTGCCCTTTAGGAAACGAACACCAGTCTCCTTACCCCAGCTGCCCTGGAGAAGAGAGCTGCCACTGCAGCCCGATTCCCTGGGCGTGTGGACACCTCTCCATTTCGACTTTTGGAGAGAGCCCTGTGCTGCGGCCATCTTCGCAATAAAGAAGACTGCAAGCCCAGGCCTGCTGAGACCCAGCTCCCAGCAGGCGCGCAGCCCCCAGCCCACGGACAGACAGGCCCGCACAGGAAGTGGAGCCTGCACAAGGAGCCAACCCAGGAACCTGGGGACGCCTGCACACCTGAAACCTCAATCCTGCAAAATCGGAGTCTCTTTCTATCTCAGAACCACATTCTTCAACCACCCCCCAGTTCCCCAGACCACCTTCTCCTAGCAATCCCCCGGAAACCCCCCAGCAGACAGCAGCCCACAGGCGCACACACCTCTCCCCACCCCTGTGGTCAAGGGCAGCGACAACTCTACTCACATTCAGCACCTCTTGCCTGGGCTGTGGAGGCTCGATGCACGTCAGCAGCCTGAGCAACAAATCCATGATAGCTGAAGTTCCCATGTGCTTTATGATGAGGTCTACAAAATCACGTCTCTTCTTTAAGAAGTCCACAATCTAGAGGAGAACACACCAGATCTGAAAGACGTGTAACCTGGAACTGTAACCTTGAGAATGCTGTCAAGACTGACCCTCCAACAGCCCCTCAGAAACCCGGCCACCAGTGTGAGTAGAGGAGTGGCAACTGCCGACTCCAAGCTGGGGTGCCGGCTGTCACACCACTCAGCACCCCAGAGGGAACAAAATCCCTACTCACCACACATTCCCTAACGCAAACCCCCTGGAACTCTTTTATTTCTGTTTACTTTCATTGTTAATTCTCAAAGAGTGAGGATGAAAAATTTCATAAAGAGCAACAGAATGTACCATTTCAGTTTATGAACATAAAGCAAGTCCATTAAACTGTGCACTAAAACACAGAATACACATTTTAATCTTAACTACACTCTAACAAGTGAGAGAAACAATTTCAACACATAAAATTTCCGCATCAGTCAAAGTGACTTGAACTCCCCCGCTACAGAAACATCACATTTGTTTTAGCAGTTCACCTGGTCACAGTCACACAATGAGTGTGTGGAAGAGGCTGGCAGTTACACTGAGACCGTGAGGGTGGAAATCAGGTTGTGTCCTGCCTCCCTCCCACCTGGGTCTCTTTTATGCAGGAAGAAGGGGGAGCCTGTTCTTTCCTATGCCCTTGGGTGCCTTCTGACGTCTGCCCGTGTGCACAAACCACCTGCGCACAAGGCCCAGCAGCAGCCGGCCAGCGTGGCAGCTGCTCTAGCAGTTTCCCTGAAGTCTCCCAAAGGCCCGGGTGGTGAGGTTGCTTAACTCAACACTGCAAATGCAGGGACCGAGGCTCAGACTGGTGAAGTGTCTTGCTAGGAAGCCAAGAAGCGCCTGCCCTGAAACTGGAACTTGGATCTGCGCGTCCCAAAAGCCAGGACCCTGCCCCTATCACACACGAGGCATCCAGCGGCCAGCCAGACCTGCCCCACACAGGGCGAGGCGCAAGGGCGGGGCTGACGAGCATGCTCTGCTTCTCCAGACAGCGAGGTCTGATGTCGTACTGAACCTTCGAGAAGTTATACAAGATTCATCTGCTCACAACGGAGTCACACAATAGTTTTTAAAAGCACAGTGAGGAGCGAGGAGGAAAACGGGACCTGGAGCCCAAGGGCACAGCAAGAACAGCTAGACGCCCTGTACAGAGGATGACACAGTGGAGGCACTAGATCGTCCAACCCTGAAGCACCTACAACTGGACGTCCTGCTCCATGAGCTAACACATGTATCCATTAAGTCAGACTGAGTCTGAATATTTTTTCATTACCTGCAGCTTCACAGATCCTAATACATCATGCGATGGGAAACCTTCATGTACACTCAGTTCCCAAAAGGACAGAAAAGTGCAGGGTTTGACCCTTTCCTGCAGCTGAAAGAGCGAGGGCTACTGAACCCTCTCGCCAGGACCCCTGAACCAAGACACACAGGAGCAGCAGTGACTGGGCCCTATCCTGAGCACGCAGTGGCACAGCCCCCTGTCCTCACACAGACACCATGTCCCACCTTGCAGACCAACACACACACACACACACACACACACACACTCAAAAAGCCCCAAGTGCGCTCTCACACGTGTGCTGAAAGCCAGGACCTGTGTCGATAATCGCCACAACCAGCCGGAACTGACTGGCAACGTAGGCTGTGAGGGGACTCGCATGTTCCTGTAGCTGTCAGCAGTCCTGTTATTTCTATGAGAGGGCAGAGGGCAGAGGGCAGAGGGCAGAAAGACAACCAGCATCAGGGTAATTGTGATTTGGGGGTTACTGTCTTTGAGAAAAGAATGTCGATCCCACTACATGTAGAAAAGTAACCGTGCCCAGTTAAGGCAAGAAAGGATGACCTCGTTCCTCCAAAATGAAACACGGGCCCATTTCACTGCGGCACAGGAGCGCCGAACTGGGCCTAAAAGAGCGCCAGACCCTTGTGGGCTGGCAGTGGGGACGGGCCCTGCAGCCTCACAGGTCTGCCCACCTGTGCCCCAGCTGTCACGCCCTTGCTCACTGCGCCCTGGCAGGCCTGTTAGTTTGTACTTGGGCACGGGACGCTCGATGCTCCCCGGCTGCCTGTTTCCCTAAGCGGATCACAGTCTTTGGTCAGTAGACCTGTCTTCCCAGCAAAGCCACTACAGCAGTGGCACACATCTGTCACCTGGAAGACTGTTGAAACGCCAGACTGCTGAGCCCCAGCCCCAGAGCAGCCGAGTCGGGTGGGTCTGGAGGGCAGCTCAGGAACCTGCACTGCCAACCAGCGCTCAGGCGGTCCTCGTGCTGGTCGAGACCCCACTTCAGGGACCACTATACATGCAACCAATACCTGGCAACTTCCCGAGGACATCTGAGTTGTTTGAGAGCCAAACAAACAACTCTCGTGGGGAGAGGGAAGAACAAGGAGGAAAAGGGGGAAGACAGAGGGAGAGGGGGTGTCCGTGCTGAAACAGCCAGGCAGGTGTTCCTGTCAAGCACTGCTCAGAGCCACACAGGGCCTGCCAGTCCACAGCCTGATGTCTCCAGCTGAGCTGAGTGGAACCGAAGTAGAAATAATTAGCATTTGTGTATACCAGTCACGTTTCTAGGGAAGTTTTTTGATTTAAGCATCACTTGTAATCATCAAGGGAAAGAAAACATTCAACTATTATGACTTTAGTTACTAAGACTCCCCTCACATCCTCAACCACTCAGTCCACACCATAACACCATCTTCCCAACAAGTACTAACATCCTCAAGCTTCCAGCTGCTTGTCCAGAGGAAACCACAGTCCACTAAAAAACTGAGATGTGAGACGCGTAGAAAAGAACGTCAAGTTTGAACATATTCATTAATGTGTAAATCAGTGCCAAGCCAGAGAACATCCAGAATGTTTAAAGTTTAAAGCATGTTCTTTTACAGAAGCTGGACTTGAAGCACCCTCAGAACACTGAAGCAACAAAACTCCTGGGGATCATCTCGGAGGGATGACCAGCCCTCGTACTTACCTTTTGGGAAACAGTATTTACCTGTTCTGGTTTTCTGCTGATAAGAATACTTAGCACCTTGCTGAAGAAACTGGCAAGTAGTGGGTTCAAGGGGGGATCGTTTAGGAGGAAGCTATACAATTTCATTAGCAGGGACTCATCTTCCCCCAGTCTGTCATTCATCTGGGAGACATCGGAAGTGAGCAACTCACAAGATATATTTGGATACCTAGAAGAACAGGACACTTGTATCATCATCTACATCAACAGTGTAATTACATAAAGTAAAACACAAGTCAGAAAAGCTTCCTAAAATTTTGTGAAAAAATAATCTTCTGAGAATTAGAACATCATTTCAATCCATCCTGTCCAACCTCTCGATTAAAGTGAATTTTCTACTGTGTCTAAAAATTTGTTCCCAAGCCAAGCTTTCATAAGTATACACTTTCCCCAACAAACCAGAGCACACCTAGGACTCAGGAGCCAAGGAGGGTCATGGTACAGGGAGTGGACCGTCGCAGATGAGGCGAGGTGTGGCAGGTAACAGCCTCAGGCTGCAGCCACCAGCAGCCTACTCTGGCACGGAAAGCAGCACAGCTTACAGGACAGCCACAAGGGACACTGGTTTCCAGGAAGCTGCACCACACACAGCACCTTGTAACTGCTCAAGACACAGTGAGGTTCCTAGACTGGCGACCTCTCATTTCACATGGATTGCAAATGGTACTAGGAAGTTGTCTGGGGATTTCTCAAATGTTCAGGCCATACTACATCTTAGGAGAATAAACGTTCTCAAACTCCAAAGTGGGGAACAGGACATCACCTTAGCACCCAGGTGGGAAGCTGCACATAAAAACGAGCTCTCCGCACCCGCCCTCCCAGGTCTCTGGGGATCAGCTGCCATCAGTCTCTACTGCCAGGGGACACAGACCTCTTCTACGGACCCCACAGCACCAGAAATACCCGCACCCCTACAGCCGGCTTGTCTCTGAGTACGAGGGGACACTCTGTCTGAAACTGAGGCAGCAGGTTCATTTCCCGCTTCACTCACTCCTCCAACCACAAACCGTGCCCCGTGTCCACAGCAGCAACAGCGGCAAGCAGACTACACTCCCCCAACCGCAGCTCACTCCTCTGCTCTTTCCTCCCCGCTGTCGAGTGGCCAGGACCCAGAAGCACCCAGTCATCAGGAAGGGCAAGCTCACGCTGACCAGGACAGGGAGGGGACAGAACAGCCTGAAGCAGCTGTGTGACACGAGCGGCGAGGACTGAGGGTCAGAACACGCATCAGGCAGGTGGCTGCCTGCTCTGAGGCCTCTGCCGGAGGGGCCACCTGCACCAGACCAGAGCGCTGCCGCACGAGAGGAGGTCTGGGGGAGGAGGACGACTGAGCAGTAGAAGAATGTTCCCAAGTGAACCTCTGAGAACAAAAAACTGAAGACAACAGAACTGGCAGGTGTGCGGGCACAACGATCACGTTATCAAAAAACCTCTTCCGGAGGCTGGTGCCTCAATCAAATTAGAGTCTTCCTTACTTCAAGAAACATGTTGGCATATAGATGCCATAATATAAAGTCACCATTGTGCTGGAGGCAGGATTACTCAGAGGTTACAGGTGTGGCTTTTGGAGTCACACCACCAATGATGTCAGGAACCCGTCTCTACTACTTACAAGCTGTACCATCTCAGGCAAGTCACTTAACCTCTCTGGGCCTCAGTTTTCAAGTTCGTAACATTAAGACAATAGTCCTTACTCCATGGGAGAGAATAACATACAAAATACTGAGAAGGACCTGGGATAAATGAATGCTAGCTGTTTCTATTGCTCCGTATCAACCACTTTATAGAACTGCCAGCATTTCAGCTGCCACAGGGCCTGGGGGAAATGTCTCAGCTGCCCCAACGCAGAAGTTGCCGGCAAATGCAGGACTGGTAAAAGGCAGAAGACCTCAACCCCACCAAAAACCAAACGTGTAGGGTGCATTTTCTAAATGCCGACAGAGGTCAAAGGAGGGCGTGGCCAGCTTTCTAATTTTGCGCCCATGTTCCCGCAGGCGACTGGGAAGTACGATCTAGCTAACGAAGCACACGTGGGCCTAGGCACTACAGAGAAGGCCCAAAGTTCTGGTTCTGAATGGGCTGGGGCTATGCCCTCCCTCCCTCCTTAGCACTAAATGAGCTATAGAAACACTCCAGACTCCCCCGAACCCCACCGCTGGGTGAGGCCTGTACCCCTCGCCCGACCCCACGCCTCCTGCCCTGGTACCGAGAACACAAAGCATGCAGAGGAGAACCCAGCCCCACTGCATGCCCCCTGCATGGGAGTCCCTTCCTCCTCGCCCACACAGGAGCCAGCCTTTCCCCTAAAGCCACCCCTCGCTAGCCCTCTCGATCCGTCCCCGCCCACCTGCTCCAGCACAGCGCCACACTCAGCCCGTTTCTCTGCACCATCATTTCCCTTGAGCTGCACCTCTCTCCCCAGCATATGCACTGACCACTGCTTCTTCCAGCCAGGAAGAAACCAACACCACCCCTCCTGACTCCACATCTGCCTACAGCTCCCACTCCTCCCCTTCCCGGAAACTGCCTTAGAAGCTTCCTCTGCTTCGCCTCCAACTCTCCCCAAAGGCACCGCACGGCCCTGTGATGCACACCAGCCGTCACCTGTCACCTGGCCTGCCAGCAACAGCCCTGCCCTGCTGTCCCACCGCCCCTTCCTGGAGCCTGTCTCCCCGGGCTCCCAGGGCAGCAGCCCCTCCTGCTTCTGCTCTGGCTTCCAGCCACTTCGCAGTCCCCCTGCGGGAACCTCAACCCAGCCACCAGCATTCCAGCTTTCGAATTTATACTTCCACTTAAGGGCCTATTTTTAAAGTTCTGTTAGGTCAAATTTATGCTAAATTATTGAAAATCAAAGGTATCTGTCACTAGAATAAAAAATGTTAGTATAAAATCGCAATCCTTTAATGCGTGGTAGATGATCACTGAACTAAGAACAATGATGAGTTTAAAACACACATGTAACAGATAATTATGAAGTTCACAAAACACAGCGATCGTTCTGTCATCCAGAAACTCCCAAATGCCCGTCTCAACTTCCTTGGGTGACTATAGTCAACTGCGACCCTGGAGGCATTCAGACACACGGGGAAAGCCCCCCCTACACTGAAGCAGCAGGGGCAGAGCCACCCAGCTGTGTGGAAGGTGCGGAGACGGAAGCACAGCAGCAGTGCTCCACCTGCTCAAGTCACGCTCTCTTGAAACTGTGCCACCCAGAAGGCCGTGTCCGGGGGCTGCTCTTGCAACCTCAAATACAGCACAATGACAACAACTACAACTGCAAATGCAAACAGACTTTGATAAGCACTGCAACAAAAGCCATGATCACTTCTGGTAAAGAAGTACTTCCCACAGGCGAGCCTACTCTTCCCCAGTTAAAGAGATATTAGCTTCATTCGGTCCCGGAGGAAGCAGACCCCAGAAGGGCAAGTCCACTGCTCCAGTTGTCAGAGCCTGTGAGGACGGGAAGGCCTGGCCCCAAACCCATGCCACGCTGCTCCTACCAGGACAAGGAGCCCCAGACAAGCAGCGCCCGTGTGTACTGGCTCACCGCCACAGGAACCCCACCCAGAGTGGCTCAGTGTCCATCTTTTGCAGAATGGCAGAACGCTAGTATTTATGCTGCCAATTTTCTTTCCTCTTCGTTTTTAAGGCACTGATCTCTGAGTGGAGGCTGTTGGTGAACACTAGTTGTCAGTCCTCATGGCTGGCAGAGAACATGACTTCTTCGGAGAGCCAAGCCATCAGCAACTTCAAAGCCTTAATAAGTATTATTTCCCTGACAGCAAAATTCTCACCATGAAGAAATGAAAAGTTATCTAAAAACAGGGACAGACTAGGGGAGAAAGGGCAAAAGAGAACCTTCTAAAAAACATAATTCTTTCTACTCCGTGCAGTTTATTTAATGCAGAATCAGTAACTTTTTGTTCCTGAATTTGCACTATTTTTAGGAGGGAAGCCAAATGTTTCAACAGAGTTGGAGATGGAAAACTAACCAGAACCCCAATACTTGAAGTACACATGGAATACTCAGCGTTTCCAGGGGTCTGTGGACAAGGTGCTGTAAGGAACAGTTATAAAGATCCCCCTGTGCTATACAGTTCTGCTGGTAAACAGGTAAAACTGGTGACGAGTGGATAAATTCCCTGTGGTCATCCAAGGTCTCACGTGCTTAAATTGAGTAACATTGATACCCACCAAGATCCCCACCCTTGTTTTCGGTTAATAAAGGATGAGAATTTATCAGCAAGGTTCCTCAAAGCCCACACTCTGGCTTAGACCTGCTGTGTGGTCTTGGATGGTCACATCATCCCACCTTGCTATTTGCAAAGAAGAGAAAATATTTACACGGATAGCCACTTTATTTAAGAAACTTCATCACTATAAAGCATTTTGCCCTTTGGAGTGAATTGCAGAATGCTCGCTTACAAAACCCTGGCCCTTCACTGGACTTAGTTCTGGACCGGACCCCCTCTCCGTCCGCGGAGCCTGTCTCTCCCGACCGCGAACCCCCGCCGACGGCCTGCGGCGGCCGTGGGGACGGCGGGGCGGCCCTGGCGCACATCTACCCCACTTCGCTTCGGTCCCGCCCTGAGGAGGAGAACGGGTTTCTTACTTGTATCTGATCTTTTCATCCATGTCTTGAGGCGGCTCTTCTATGATGAACGAGACCAAGTCTTCGAGACATTCTGCCTTCAGCAGGAACTCGATGAGCCTGCGGTTCTGCGCCTTGCACTCCTGCAAGACGTCCTCCTCGTCCATGAGCTCCCTCAGCGTCACGTCCTCGCGCTCCAGGAGGGTGTCTATGTGGGACGACGAGTGGAGGTCGAACTTCCAAAACATGCTGGTCTGGGCGAAACGCAGAGGGTTTCAGGTCAAACTGGAACTCCGCATGTCAATTTTTCATTCAGTTCACTTTTATAGTCTGAAATGCCACAAGTAAAATGTTCTACATTGAACCTATACTTTCTAAGTAAAATTAAGCAGCATTTTCTTCCTTCTCAGAAAAAAATGTTTTTTGTTGATAAAAATTTGACTTGAAAATGCTGAAAAAATGCTAAAACTTGGTATTTCAACCTGCAGAATGATCCCATCCACACATGAACAATTTCTGCTGAGAGAGGAAGAACGTAAACCCCTTCTTAAGTGCGAAGAACACACTCTCACACAGAACTAACGTCTTCAGCAACAAATGGCGAGTGCAGAGACCTAAGCATCTAGTCCTCTTCAGAACAGTGAAGAGCTGAAGAAATCACCAGCAGCAGCAGCACCGTCAGCCACGGACAGCAGCACTCCCGCAGCTACCAGTCACACACAGCAAGTCCTGTGCCGTTCTCAGTAAAGAAAACTGACAATCTGGAACCTCATTCTGGAGAAACTGGAGAAACTCATGCTCAGTTACGAGGAAGGACACTTCACAAAGTTAAAACCACCACTCCCCAACACCACACATGCCCCACTCCTGCCTCTTCCTCCTCCCCTCCTCAGCGATGAAAACAGCTTCGTTTCCTTCAAGGCACAGAGTTAAAGAAGGTCCTTGTTGGTCACGACTAGAAATAAGAAACACAGGGTCCACTGCATAATCTAAGGCTGCCATAATGAGACCATCTCAAAGGCCTCTTTTAGACCAAAAGATGACAAGATGACAAAAGCTCTGATTAGGGGTAAGTCCGTTCAGAAGTCCTTACCATCTGTCAAAGGTGCTCACTGCAGAATCCTGAACCAGGGTTTGGTAAGATACATACTCACTCCATTCTCCCCCAAACTGCAACCTGCAGACCAGCTGCAGTGTCACATCCACCCAGTGAAGTGGCCCCCATCACGACTACCGCCGAAAAGCATGTTGATACCCGTGCGCGCTCACCTCCAACCCTGTGCTGGAGGAGCCTGGATAGACGGAAGGGCTGCGAGAGGCGGTGACCTGTGACAGCACGCACGTACTTTCAGAAGTGTGCAGTTTGCCAAACCCACCCATGCTAGGAGACAGGTAGGAATACACCCTCGTTTGACACTTCCACAAACATCCACTCAAAACAGTATTTTTAAAAACAGAGGTCCTGGACGACAATATTTCTTCACGCTGCCAGTCACGCCGACCCACCCGGGGACAGAGAGGAGCAGCCTGTGCGCCACGGCGGGGACTCATGGCAGGGACTCGGGCGTGTGCAGAGGCCCGCCCACTTCGCACAGCTTCACTGTGAAATACTCGATCGCAGCATTTAACCACAAGCAGAGGTTTAAGGAAGCTCGAAAAGGGAACACGTTGCAGGTAAAAAAAATATTATGAAACATGGTGTTACAGTAGCTGTCTGTTCGAAGCTCACTGGAATGACCCGAAGCTGGGGCCCACAATATAAAGCAGAGCCATCTCTGACCTCCTCATGATTAGGCCAATAATTAGGTGCAGAAGACACCACAGAACATGCCAGAAAAGCGAGGTCACAATTCCCAGCACAGTCAGCAACCACCCGCACTACTCACCACCTCTCCCCTCCCAGAAGAGGAGCAGGCAAAGTGCCTGTGAGCGCGCAGTCTTTGTCGTGAGTGAGAGACACGGACGCTGCACGTGCGAGAGCAACCGACTTCCGCGTCCGAGGCAATCACTGCAGAAATAAGGGACGATGGCAGAGACGACCCCTGCACATGTGACGAGAAAGGACCTTTGGGGAGAAGGACAGTGGAAATAAATCTTACACACAAATGCTTGTTTGGTTTTCAGATTTGTGGAAAATGGCAAACAAAAAACTACTGTGCCATTTTATTCTAATAAAACTGAAACGGAGAATAAAAGGCAAAGGCTGTGAAAAGATAACGCCTGAAGAGGAAAGGGAAAAGTGGGTCTGGCCCCACAGAGAGAGAGGAGCAGAGCCACCCCGTCTGGGGCAGAACCCGCGCGCCGTCAGCAGCCTACGAGGATGCTGCCGCCACCGGAGCTCCTCAGCCCGTCTGCCTGCGCGCTTCGCCGCCGCCCTTCCCCGCGGAGCAGCGACAGCTTTGTTCAGCGCCGTGCCCCACCGCCAGGCCGGCTGGGCTGCCCCGACTCCACACACCCAGTGACCTGCACGCTCTCCAGGGCAGACACAGGCATGCAAGTCCAGCTGAGCTGAAGCAGAAATCACCTTCAAGAACGATCACTCAGCGTGACCCAGGGACATGAACAGTGGTGGGGGGATTGCCTGGGGGGGTGGGGGGTGCTGAGTGGGTGCGACAAAGGGGGAAAAATTGGGACAACTGTAAGCCTAATCAATAAAATATAATTCAAAAACTAAAGAAGAAATTTCAAAGAAAGAAAAAATAAAGCACAAACATTCACATCAGTCCACCTTGTGTTCAAAGCTGATCACAGGATTGATCCTAAGATGTGTACAGAATGACAAAATAGTTCCTTTTACTTATTTTTAAATACTTCGAAGTCACCAACTGGAAAACCATATTAAAATAACCAGGTGTACTAAAAGTGCCTTTCCCACACCCCTGTCCCAACATTATCAGGTCAGTATGTGCTTATTTTGGCCTATAAGCCAAATTTCTTATATTCTAATGGTCCTTCCATCTGAAGATAGAAAACCAAACGTGGTTAATAAATTTGCCTGAAACCTTTTTTAAAAAACTAAGTCTCAAAGTAACTGGCCGCCTCCTGTAGGCGCCTTGGCCCAGGATCAAGTTCCGGTGCACGGATGACACTCCAACCAATGAGCCACACTGGCCAAGGTAGCATGTCTTTTTATTGATGAAAAATACTAAGAAGTCAGTCACGAGAAAGGAAACTTGGTATGGAGCCCTAACCACTGGCTAACTATGAACAAGACATGTGTCACACACATCAAACGTAAACTGGGGCCCACAAACCCTGGACAAAGCCGCACTCTGCATCGTGGATCAAGACACAGCCACATGTAAAACCCAACTTCCGGAGTGTCGGCCTTGCAGAGGAGACTCGCTAGATAACGGATTTACTGCAAAGACGGAGTACTTGGCAGTGGCGAGCTGAGAGCAGGCACAGGCCCCGACCGGTGTGGACTGAGTCAGGAAAGGAGAAGACTGAGTGAGTGACAGGGATCCCACGCGGTCCACAAGGCCTAAGGCATTTCCTCTCTGGTCCTTCACAGAAAAGGACAAGTGGCCCCTGCTCAAAGGAAACAGGAGTTCCTACTCACTTTCCCTCCTGCTCGGTCACCTCCCTTCCTGCCAGATCCCGTCGCTTTTCCTCAGACCCTGGCCTGGACCACGGGGCCGACGTTCAGGGCAGGCTGGCACGGCCACAGGACAGCGTTCTCCGAGTGCTGTAAGCCGTCTAGCCCTCCCTGCGCCCACGCCAGTCTGGGTGCCGAGTGCATAAAAGGCACAAAGGAACATCAGAACTGAACAATGGAGGTGCTTCTGTTCCTGAATCAATGCAGGGAAGAGAGCTGCCCACCACCTGAGGGCCCGCCCGAGGCTGTGCGGTGGCCCTGCTACCCTGGGCTGTGTGCCAGCAGGGACTCGCCAGGCCAGCCGCCCCACTTACCCCCCAGGCCACACCTCCAGGTTGCATACTTATTTAAACACGAGAAGAAGAATCCTTTAGCAACTGTCTTTTTAAAATGTCTAACTGCTTTTGCTTTCTATATTAGCATTGTTCAAGACAGGACACTTGGGAAATACACACTTCTACAGTGTATTTGCTTTAAACTGGATACTACAAACTTAAAACAAAATACAGCCACAGCAGAGTCCTAAGGCGAACATCACACACTCTCTCAGCCACACAGCTGACCGACTGGACCCGAGTCGCTCTGGCACATCAGCGATTCTGGCTTGGCCCTCACTCTTACCTGTGCGCTCGGAAAGAGCGAGAAGCTACTGATGAGTCCAGTCACACAGTGCAACTGCCCAGGACCCTGAGGTAAAACGGGGTCCTTTTAAAAATATAACTACTCTTAAGAGACTCAGAAAAACTGGGTGGAGTCAGAATTTCAACAGCTCGTTTTTAGTAAAAACAAATATACTTTAGAAGTGATCCAACAGCTATATCTGATTAAGTTGCTTGGAAATAGGTTTCTCTCCAAAAGGGCTGAACATTATGAGATGGATGGGCCACTGGGGAGCTCGCCTGTTGCCTGATGCCACAGACAGAGGCCCCTGCGGTTTCGGCCTCCCCACAACTTAAGTCCCAAGTGAAAACTGCCATCTAATGCGTGTAAAATAGGATGAAAGGATCCCTAAACCAATTCACCTCAGATCAATTGCTTTACTTCAAGATCATCTAAAATTACTGAGAAGCAAAACTGGGCCGCGGCACCTTCACTTCACAGCACGCAGACAGCGGCACTCACTGTTTCTGAAGGAAGAGGGGCTGCCCCGTCTCCAGGACTCGGGACCGGAAAGGGGGTGTGCTCGCACCACCTGCAGGAGGAAAGACAAGGACAGCACGCCCTCTGCAGGAGGGCCGCGGCACTCACTGTTCCCAGTGTGGCCACCAGGGGCCCAGCTGTGGTTCGTGGAAATCACCCACAACCGCTTGCTCTTAGTGAATAAACACCACCCCCACAGACCTTGTCAGGACTGTTAAGCACCAGAACAGGTCTGAAGGAAAGCCGCCTCACCTCTCTGAGCCTCCATCCCCCCAGGTAGACGGGCTGTACAGCGGGAAAGGCCCAGCGAGGCAGCTGGGACACACAGGCACCCAGCAGGTGGAATCGACCCTACAGTGAGTGTGCTCACCTTCGAAATCAGTAAGCCTCGGGCCAGTGCTTCCCAAACTTTCACGGGCACAGGTCACACCCAGGGGTCATGTTAAAATGCACGATTCTGACTCAGAAAAGCAAGGGTCAGGTCTGAGCTTCCTAGCAAGCTCCCAGGACGCTGCAACTGCTGCCATGGGATGAACCCACTGCTGACCATTTGTAGCAAACGGAAATAAGTAATTCTAAGTAATTCTAACAGCCATGAGAAAGAAGGGAAAAGCCAAGCTATGCAAACATGAGACTGTGTTTATTTCAGAAACTCCCTGTGGACAAGCTGGTATTAGTGGGGCTTCTTGCAATAGGGCAGAAGCAGAACATAACGTATTACAACACTTTCCAACCCGGGCCCAGAAAAGAACGGCACCACAAACATGCTAACAGGTAAGCTATTAAAGCTCTGAAGAGAAAAACTGCTAACTGTCCTACCTACAAATGAGAAGCAAACGGTGGGAATGACAAGGACTTTAACAAACCAAAAATTCCAAATACCCTGTTCACACAAACTGACTCCACTCAAGCTCAGCAACTTCTCTACCCGGCAGACTAAACCCCAGGTCTCCGCGCTGCTGTCAGCTGTGCAACACCTGCATGCAGGACAGGCTGGGCAAAGGGCAATAGGTTCAAAGACCAAAAAAAATTCAAAGATTATGAAGAATTTCAAAAGAGCAACAGCGGAGCTTGACAGCAAATGCCTTGTGGCCTGGGGCCCAGAGAACCCCTGGAGCTGGCTTCGGTCTATACCATACCATTCTGTTACTGGCCCCACTGGGACCCCCAAGGATCCAAAGCCTAGGTGAACATTTGCCTTCGCACTCCAGTCTTGCAGTGAACCTGCGAAAGGCACTGCCAGCTTAAACAGCCGCAGCCACCCGAAGGTCTGGAGCACAGACTACAAACAGAAGCAGCTGCTTCTGCCTGAGATAACACATGGGAATGACTTAAACCAACAGAATGTGTTACAATTTTTAATACCATTTCTTGAAAATATGCTATGAAGGGCATCATTGTAACATAAATTTTGTAACACACTGCCCAAGTTCAAGTCTCCCTGCAGCACAGCCGCAAGCTGGCAGGAGGTGCTGGCTCCACCCACCGCCCGAGCTGGGGCGGTCTAGTACCGCGAGCACAGACCACTAGGTAAGCCACGGGTTAGGGCTCCGGTTCCAGCAGCCACATCAAGCAAGCGAAAGGAACCATTTAATGTTAATGGTATATTGTATTTAACCTCACATATCCAACCGGTATTATTTCAGTAAGTCATTCTTATAAAGTCGTCAAAATTCAGTGTCCTTCACACACACAGCACACTTCAATTCAGACCAGCCAGACTTCCCTCGGGAGTCTCGTGTACTTGGGAGTCCTGTGCGTCACACATGCTTCTTGCACAGCAACTGGCAAGTGGCACTCAAGACAGCGTGACTTCAGGGACAGTACACGACACCCATGCTGTAAAAAAAAGCACTGAGGTGGGTGGGTGTTGTTTTTTTAACACTTCTAATCAGGATGTTTGTAACGAACAACCTTGCACGGTGTGCTCGGACAGAGGGAGTCCGGGGAGCGGGGCTCTTCTCTTCGGCAGCGAAGGGCATGACGACACTTGCGGTAATGACATCTCAGTTTAAGAAAAAGTCACAGGGGGCCAGGGGCTGCTGTGCTGGGCAAAACAGCTCTAATGACATGGCCGCTACCGTTAAGATCCCAAGTTCCTCCCCCGGCACTAACGAGCCCCCTCTCATCTCCTCCCAGAGTCGAAGTCAGCAGTCAACCACCTTTCCCACACAAGTGCAAGGTGAAGTGGGTGGGGAGAAGTTACCGGACACATTTTTCCTTTCTTCTAAAATATAAACATACATTAGAAATCGTGTTTAGTGTATATATAAAATAACTGCTCTTTCTTCAACTCAAAGAAGTAGGCCACAAGAAAACTAGAACTGTTTTTTTTTTTAAGTCTCTAAAACCAAGGAATATTTGTAGAAATAAAAGAGAAATTTTCAAATTCTTTGCCTTGAAATAATAAAGAAGGCTAGATGTTAAGTCAGGAGGGCTGCGAATGGCTTGCTCCCAGTTGAGATATACCCATCCAAACGTAAAATTAGGTGCACTTCTCTGGAAATTTATTTCATTTTACAAGCAAATTCAAAAGATATTATAAAGAAAAATGTCTCAGTCACGCCAACAGGCTGGAAACAGCGATGTCTGATCGCACTATTAAAGAACACAACTGGACTCCACTCGTCCTGCAGAAAACTGAGCCTCGTGGCCTCACGTAGGTTCAAAACAACCCGTGTATCCCACCAGTAGCAGGCATGCTTACACCAAACCCCGAACCGGGCAGAGTTTACAAGAAACCTGGGAACAAGATGTACTGAGCACAGTGCGCTGCCAAGAGGCTCTTCTTACTGGCTCCCCTGCTTCTGTCGAGTCCAGACACCCTGAGTCTCAGGACCCCCGGCCTGGGCTGGGAATGCGGGCAGCAGGAACTCAGCCGGGCAGCGTCTGCAAGACCCAAATGTGGAACTGCTGGGCTTCAGGGCTGGTGGTGGCTCACCTGGCACATTGAAAACTGCGCGTCCTAGGAAGGGGGCAGGGGACAAAAGTTATCTATAAATAGGAGAATGCAGAGTCACTCTGAAGGGAAGTCACCTCTCAGCGTTGTAAGTCAGCCACAAACTCCTCCTGCAAGGGCAAAGCTCAATGCCCAGGCCAACGCTGTAATCTTCACATGGAGAGGCGGAAATGTGGGACACAAAGAGGTAACAGCTGGCTCTCAAATGCAGTTCTCACGAAGGGAAAAGTTCTCACTCAAGGAAAAGATTGCAAAGCACTGGGAAGCCCAGCCAGCAGCTGCTTCTCCATTCTAAGCAAAGGCGTCCATTTCGTACAGTCACCGCCCCCCCAGGGGCCAAACTACTTACGCCACACATCAGAGTGCCCACTGCAGACAACAGGTTTCCAGAGGGAGGAGCAATGCAACCCCAGAGCCAGTTTCACGGTATCCGCTCTGCAACTACTTCTTTCAAAAAACATGTCAGAAGCAATCAATTCTACTGACCAGATATCCCAGAATCTTTCCCAGTTTCACTTTGCAATTTCTTTGGCATTTCAGCTTTTCTTGAGAGGAGAAAATAAAGGACTCAGCTCCATCTGATATGCACTGCATTAACCAACAGGTACTGGGAAAGCACACACTGTACTGAGGAATACATGAGTAAGATGACAGATGGTCCCTCCCCCTTGAGGAATACAGTAAGGCGAAGGGAGAGAAAATACAGAGAGTCAGTGATACAGAAAATAAAGGGGAAACTCCAAGCCTGTTCTCCGAGAAGGAGCCTGGCCAGAAGAGACTTCACCGCACAGGAGGCTTCAGAAATAGGAGAGTGTAGTAGGTGACACAGAAGCAAGAAGTGTTTCAGTCTAGGAGAACTAAGCCTTTGAGCACAGAGGACATAAAGACCCAGGGGCTTCAGGAAATTCACAGCAAGTACAAGGTCCCGATGACAAGAAGACCGAGCCTGTCAGAGGCACTGGGAGTCAGGTCAGATGGCACCTGGCATAAGGCCAGCTCACAAGGGCCATGCAGGAATGGGCAGCAGGGCACTGCAGGCTTGCTGCAGAAGCCAAGAGGGCACCAGGGAGCTTTAATTGAGATAAACATACATTAAGGTATCTACATAAAGATTAAGCAATGTATTTTAATAACTTAAAGAAACAATTCTGAAGAGAAGCAGAGAAAACTTCTGATGACACCGAGATGACACTTAAACTGTAGCAAGTAGACTTTCAACAGAAGCTGCTCTCTTACAAAGGCCAAGTGTCTTCAGGCAACTGAAGCGCGGGCAGGGGGAGGCATGCTGCAGACAAGACCACAGAGCCAGGGCACCGCAGGGAACACCCAGAGCAGGTCTGAGTTGGAACAGAGCACTGTCAGCGATGCAAAGGTGGGCTGCAGAGCGATGGGCCCAAAGGAAGGCTCCAGGGGCCTGTGTCAGAACCCCCAGAGGACAGCATGGCCCTGTCCCGGCTCCACTTCTAAATCCAAGGTGTCCCCTAAGAAATTTCACATGGAATTACCTCTCTCCTTCAATATCAACCAGAATTCTGCCTCCTTAAACCCTATTCTTCACGTTCTCTTCATCTCTGGCTCTACTATGGTATCAGATGATACAATTCATGGCTTCCTGCCTTTGGAATGTCAAGCTGCCTGAGAAATACATGACCCTTAGAAAGCAAATGTCCACCCACATGCTGGAGCTAACTCCAGACACACCGCTAAGGAGGGCAGGGCGGGAGATACAACCTTATCATTCACTTCACTTGTACATTAAAAAAGCCAACTGCCACTCAAGAAAATCCATCCTCGCTATGCTCCCTAGTCCACATTAAACCAAGTACAGAAGCATGTTCACTACAAATTCTCACTCTGAAAACTCAAAGGCACATAAATTTCTATGCATAAATTCCATAATTTCAAAACTTCAGTGCAAGTATATGCAAAGCATGACATATTTTACTACGATTTTTAAAAATTTTTTATAATGTGAGACTGCAGGGTTGGGAAGAAAAAGACAAGTAGTGAGGACAACAACAGCAATCAAGACTGGCCAGGAGCCTTGTTGGAGACCAGAGGACTAAAGACAAGGAAAGCCCAGTGGAGCTAAGTGTCCACCCTGCTTGTGCACATGGGAGCGTACATGCACAGGCGAGCATGTGCGTGCACACACACGCGCGCGTGCTGCGGGAAAGGATGCAGGTAAGAAAACACAGTGAACACCACAGTCAGTTCAGAAAGTCCGGTGGGTCGTGAGCAGAGGGTTTCCCATCTCACGCACTCGGGAGCCTCTGAACGTCTGAACAGACAGGCCTGTCCACAAGTCTGAGTCAGCGTGAGAAAGACGTGACAAGAAAACTGGAGAGTAAGGGGGAACATGAGGTGATCAGCCTGGCTGTGACCTGCAACGAACAAAACTGTTCCTCAGCCCCGAAAACTGCAGGGAGGAGGCAGGACCAGTATGGAAGCCGCTCAGCTCGACACAGAGCTCTGCACTCACACGTGGTGGAGGGAGGACTTGGGACGTCCAACTCGCCCGAGTCTGCACTGAGTGAAAGCACGCTGCCTACAGTCTGAGTCACCCAGCCAGAGGCAAGCGGCAGCGTCCACTCAATCGCTCACACGTCACAGCTGAGATGACTGAAGAGCACAGCCTTTCTGAGTCAGGTGCAAATTCTAGAGCACACTGACACCCTTCTGGGGAAAGTCCAAAAGAAACGGGCTCCACACTGAGAATAAACTAGCCATCCTAGTTAATTCACAGTTATAACCAATTCAGCAACAGAAGACAGAACTGACAGACGGGCCAGAAAGCCCTTGAAAAGGCTGTTCCCATGACATTCTCCCTCCCTTGTCCAGCGGTCTTTGATCAGACCGCGTGTGGTCACAAGGCGTTCCGGGCTGCATCACGGCCACAGACTGGCAGAACAGCGGGGACCTCAGGCGAGTGTTCTCCTTCGCGAGCATTCCCTGTGCGCGACCGGACGTGAAGGCTAGGCGGACTGTGCACCACGGAGCCTCTGCCCAGGAGCAGAGTGTGGAGCGGAGCACAAGAAGGGAACGGCTCTTTAGGTCTTCACTGCTCCTTCTGAGGGCAGCCTCCAATCGTCCCAGCTCTGCCTCAGCAGCAGCACCTGTCTTCGCGTCACCGCTTTCCGTGTAAGCTAGAAATGTGATCACTAGCGGCGCCTATTAAGTGCCTACCGTATGCCAGGCTCTCCAGGCCCTGCCTCACAACAACCCCTCCGTGGTCCTCATTCTGTGGAGGGACAAACTAAGACCCTGAGCCCGTAAATGTGCTAGCCAGACCGGGACTCACACCCAGCCTGTGGAGCCCCGGAGGCCACGCGCGCTGTTTCACAGCACTGCTGCAGCACCAGTGGGGACCACGGTGCACCGCACTCATCAAGAACAAAGCCCCAGGCGACCGAGGCCGGCCAGTCTGCACCTGGACAGCTTTCGGGACACGGTCGTGAATGGGAACCACATGCCCTCATGTGCAGGGCAAAGAATCGCTTTGCTGACGAGTTGGCCAGGCAGTAATGCTGGGCTGGGAGCTCAGCTCGTGTGGCCAGTGGCCCTATCACAGTCGATTCACCAGGATGTCACACGCTTGTCAAAATGTGCAGAAAACATGAGAGAATCAGCACTCAAAAACTGTTGGATATGAAAAAACTAAAAGAAACTTATTAAACATGGGTAACTGTAAAGCCCTTTTTAGCCAAAAAGAAAACACGAAGGGGGGGCGCCGCGGGGGCACCAGGTAAAAGAAAACAGTGAAGAAGTCAGTCCAAAAACTTTAGTTGATTTTAAGCTCAATGTCAAGTCACATTATGATGTGACTGGTAAGCAGAGCAGCATGTGAATGCAGCCACTACCGAGCCACAGGGCACATCTCCCTACCGCAGCCTGCCCTGGGCAGGCTGCCGCACGCCAGGCATCTCACGCACTGCTCTGGGGGGTGAAGACGCTGACGATCTCATGGCGCCCAAAGAGGTAAACACGGTGGCGAACAGACTCGCTGCATTGGGAATAAAATAACTAGCTGTGAGTATCTCAGAGCTCTCTTCTCGCACTGCGTACAGCTCCCGAGGATAAAAGGAGAGCTGGAGAGTGAAAGTTCAGGTTCTTGGCCAGCAGAGGCAGGAACTTGCTACAGATGAGGGCCAGGACCACACGAGAGGCCCGGAGGCCGGAGGCGCACTGGCAGAGGCTGGATGGTCCCCTGGGAGGGCAACAACAGAGGAGCGCCTGTCCCAGGAACAAAGGCACACTACATGATCACCCCGCCATCCGGTAACTCTCTTCTGAAGTCCGTCTGACCGACAGGGCACGGCTACATCCAAGCTGACAGGGAGTCCAGACAAGAAAACAGAGAGGAGGACACCACCTCCCAGGTGCTCAGCAGGCAGGCTGCACCCCAAACAGTTCCCATCCTCTGAAAACTCTTACCTCCAATGAAAGACAAGGAAAAACAGCAGCAACCAAGAAGCATGCCAACAAATTTATGACATGACAGAACACGGAGAAATAATTCACAAAGTCCAACATCCAATTAACAAGTGTTGGAAGAACATGTAATCCACAATCACCTCCTCTCATCAAAAAATAATTTCTTCCTCAGCAGGTGAAGGAGGGGATCTGCCCCAGGGCCCACACAGGCCGTCCCGGCAAGTGCTGGAAGGGTTCCGCTGAGGCGCAGCGTGGAGCCCCACAGCATCAGACATGGAGAGAGAAGGTAAACTCTTCTAGAGAGATGCAAACACTCATAAAAGAAATGGAACTCAGAATGACATCAGTTCTTCAACTGCCGTTCTAGAAAAGAACATTTTCAGACATGGAAGGTCTGGCAGATTTATTTATACTGCCTCAGAAAACTATGGGAGAATGGGCTTCCCCCAGGCATGGCATGAAGTCCTGAGGGGAAGCGATGGGACACGGGACACGGGAGACATGAAACCAGGAACACAGCACACAAAAACAGACGAGAGGGACTCCTGCAGCTGCAAGGAAGAAGTTCAGAGGGACAGGCCCGAGGGAGGGTGAGGCAGAACGAGGTGGACTGTCGGACACACACATGACCATGCCGAGAAGATTCCTGCAAATTAAGCCAGAGACTTAGGAAATAATTAACGAAAATTCACAGTAACCAAAGCTGTGCTTTAACCATGCCGGAGGAGGAGAAAGGGAAGGAGTCGTGCAGCCGAGGAGTCGTGCAGCACATGACTGAGAACCGTGGGAGGAGAGTGAACGTGAGAGCACCCCTAAGCGGCGAAGGCAGTGCCCCTAGCCAGTAATTCAGGGACGAGGTGGGTACTGGGTGGGGGCAAAAGAGGTAATTTTTTAATAAAGATTTTATTTATTTAGCCCTGGCCGGTGTAGCTCAGTGGATTGAGCACGGGCTGCAAACCAAAGCATCGCAGGTTCAATTCCCAGTCAGGGCACATGCCTGGGTTGCAGGCCATGGCCCCCAGCAACTGCACATTGATGTATGTTTCTCTCTCTTTCTCCCTCCCTTCCCTCTCTAAAAATAAAAAATAATAATAATAAAAAAATTAAAAAAGAAGTCTAAAAAAAAAGAACCACTTTAAAAAAAACTAGTTATAAAAAAAGATTTTATTTATTTTATTTTTATACAGAGGGGAAGGGAGGGAGAAAGAGAGAGAGAAACATCAATGTATGGTTGCCTCTTGTGCGCCCCCTACTAGAGACCTGGCCCACAACCCAGACATGTGCACCACCTGGGAACTGAACCAGCGACCTTTGGTTTGCAGGCCGGCACTCAATCCACTGAGCCTCACCAACCAGGGTGATTTTTTAAAAAAATAACTCTTGTGATACTGTTTGACTTTTTAAACGATGCACCCACATATGATAGAAAGTTATGAAAGGAAAATACAACAGCACTTAGTATAATCCTTGGCCCTTTGTGAGGGCTATGAATGTAAGCTCCATGTGAAACCAGGACACCATGAAAGGCCAGCTAACCGGCCGCACCCACCGAGTAACACAACTCTGCGGGAGCAGCATGCACTTGCTCCTGGGCACGCAAACACGCTGGCAAAGAGAAAAGATCAACCACCCAAACCAACCAACGACAAAACCACAATGGTGCTTTTAGTGTTTGGGTCCCCTTTCAGCCCATTCTTTTTGCCATCAGCATGTAAACCAACTCCAGAGAAGCTCCTGGGACCCCATGGAGGGTACAGTACCAAGACTGCCAAGTCTGGTCTCCCACCTATTTTTATACAACCTCCAAGCAACAAAAGGTTTTCACACTCTTAATTGTTTAGAGGGGAAGGAATCAAAACAATGACATCCCATGACTTGTAAAAATGCTATGAAATTCCACCTACGGTGCCCACAGAGGCCCCCGGAAGAGCCTCAGCACTCGCCTCTACCGTCTCCTCGCACGACGGACCAGCGGGGGGGGCGTGCGCAGAGTTATCACCACAGTGACAGAGTCTGAACACAAGTGTTCCAGGGGCCACGTGCTGCACCGCAACATCTGATGTTATCATTACTCCGCACGCCCAACGTGCCAAGCCAAGAAAAGGGAAACTGGACTCAGATGAGCTATGACAGCACCATGAAATGTGCGTTGTTTTGTTATGAATGGAGACAGCAGTCACACCACACCTGGGCTAGATGGACACTGCCCATGTTCGAATTACCAAACTAAGCAGTCATCATGGCATTCCCCACTCACAGGAAAGCAACAGTCAGGAAATTCAGCCCCAGCTGGTGTGGCTCACAGGACTGAGTGCGGGCCTACGAACCAAAGGGTCACCGGTTCGATTCCCAGTCAGTGCACATGCCCGGGTTGTGGGCCAGGTCCCCAGCAGGGGGCGTGTGAGAGGCAACCTCACATTGATGTTTCTCCCTCTCTTTTTCGTTTCCTTCCCCTCTCTCCAAAAAAAAGAAAAGGAAATTCAGAAAATGTAAAATGAAATATCTCCTAACAGGAGAATTTCTTCACAAAAATAAAAGATGAAAATGAAGGTGCAAAGTTGGCTTACTAACCAAGGAAGCCAAGGACGGTTTTCCTTAATTCTTGATGAGGTCACTGGTACAACTGATACAGCTCAGCTGTCGCTTATTTGACGAGGTTAAAGTGACAAAGAATTAGTTCCTAGGAATAGTCTGCATGAAACCACTCCGGCAGAGTGTTTCCGGAAAAGTTGCAAAAAGACAAAATCACTACAATGGGCACGCAGCAGGGTCTGCTATGACGTGCAACAATGGCGGGAAAATGATGTGCAGGGCCAAAAGGCTGAACTGGACAAATTGATAAAACTGAAAATGTGGTGCTTAAAGCTCATGTTTACTTTCTCCGCTTTCATCAGCAAGTACTTCGGGACATCGTTTAAAAATCATGTGCTACTGACCCAGTGATGTCAGCACTAACCTGACATTAATGAACTTACCTTACTCTCGTGGGCTTAACCATCCCTAGTTCCCACCACAAAGCAGCTTTAAGGCTTATCAAGGGTTAAGTTTTTATAGAACTTTCTGAGCTGAGGACCAAAACTGAAATTTTTCTGAAAGAGAAGAACAGCCCTCAATCACTACTACTGAACAACTGATGACTCTGAAAATTCGCCTCTGCTGAAGTCTTGATGTTTCTTAACGAATTCAGGCTGCTTCATGTATTTCCAATATGTCAGAAGTGAAAATATGAAGTTCCTCATTCCCATACAATTTTGCAGCGGATACATTTTCTGAACTCAATCGGGAGTTAAATAGCATTTTTCAGACCTTAATGCACGTGCGAAGGAAGTTTCTCTATTTCAGAGTCCTCCTAGTTATGCTACTGAGGAGCTTTCACCTAACCTTAAACTGGAAATTAATCTACATGCTAAAAGACAAACATCAAAAGAAATACCTAACATAATTCTGTAAACGCCTCCCGAGCCATGAACAACTCAGCTAAAGCCACACACTGAGGGCCACTGGCAGAACGTGGCAGCGCGGGCAGTGTTAGACACCTCGGGGACGACCCGTCAGGCCTCGTCACAGACCTGCGCTCACAGACCAGGCGACTGTGAGTAACAGAACTCCATTAGGTGAAATGTCTCCAAGACAAAGAAGCCCATTCTTCTCATTAGATCTGTATTACAGAAAATTCAACAAATATTTCTGTATTTTGAATTTCATTAACAGAATCTGTAAAATCTGTTTTCTTTGTTACATAAATACCTTCATAATAGCCTCTTTTTTGTTTCTTGGTCCACAAAAACCTACAGTATTTACCATCTGGGCCTTTGCAACACAAATTTAGTTGATGACCCCTGGAGACTTCTGGGTAATTTCTTAAGAGTTCATCTATTCTAATGTGGGCCAGCTTGCTGATGAGCAGAGGGGAGTAAAATAAGAAAAGGGAAGAATACAGCTAAAGGTAAGAAATTGTCCTGTAAGCCACCAAAGGTAAGAAACTCTTATCAGCAAAGAAAAAGAAGACTGAACAAAAAAAGAGAGAAAGAGAAAAACAAAGTCTTAAAAATGTTATTCTGAGAAATGTCTAAAATTTTATCTCCTATCACCAATTAATGATACCTATTATTTAAAAAGTACTCAAGAGCCCTGGACAAGTGGCCCAGCTGGCTGAAGCATCATCCCAGGCACCAAAAGGCTGTGGGTTTGATTCCTGGTCAAGGCACATACCTAGGCTGCAGGTTTAGTCCCTGGTCAGGGCAGGCACAGGAAGCAACCTATCGATGTTTCTCTCTCTCGTTCTCTCCCTCCCTCTCTCTCTAAACTCAATTAAAAAAATACATATCCTTGGGTGAGGATTTAAAAAGTACTAAACATATAAAGTAGAAGTCAAAACCCCTTGCTCATGTGCTTAAAATCTATAAAGAGAAGAAAAAATCTAAAACAATTTCGTGAGGCACACTCTGAGAGTTCAAGGAGGAGTGGCTACTGAGCCAAAAGTCAAATACGCAACGTCAACCTTTGGTCTTCCATGAAAAGTTTCAGTAGAGAGTTCCGGAGTGACTGCAACAGGACTGAAAAGGAGTAAGGTGTCTGGCTAGAAGCCATCCTTTCTCTGGCTGCTATAAAACAAAATACTCTCTGTCTCTGTCTCTCTCTCTCTCTGTCTCTCTCTCTCTCTCTCTCTGTCTCTCTCTCTCTCTCTCTCTCTCACACACACACACACACACACACACACACACACACACACACACACCCC
>PVIA01002655.1:15412-86910 GCA_004024845.1 Tonatia bakeri | reverse complement strand
AAAAATTAAAAGAAATGTTTTCTTCCTGTGGCGCCTTGCCCATTACAAGTTATCCTGGCAACAGCTGTCCTCCAATTTACTGTGTCAGCAGATGAGCAGGAGTGCAGCGGGACGGGAACATGAAGCGGAAGCTCTCCTGTAAAGAGGCAAGAGCGCACAATGACAACATGTTCTTTCGGTCTGACGGCCGCTGACATCAAAGCTGCTGGGTCGGGTCCTGCCTCACACAGAACTCTGCCGCAGGAGACTGAGCAGTTCCAGTCAACTGAACATTCTGTGTGAAAACAGGAAAGAAGGCAGAGTCACCCCACATCGCAGCTGTTACCCTATGCTACTAACAACAGCCCAGAAATAGAGACTCCCTAATAGCACTATCAGCGGGCAAGTAAGAAAAAATATACACTTATCTTTGTATTACGAAAACACCAACTCTTCCCCGACACCGGGCTGACTGCAAAGGCACAGCACTTTAAAATACTAACGCAAATCTGCACTGCGCCCCCCTCCCTCCGGCCAGTGCGGCTCGGTTGGCTGGAGCATCAGCCCAGGCACCGAAAGTCTGGGGACTCAACTCCTAGCCAGGGAGAGTATGAGAGGCAACCAAAATCGATGTCTGTCTCTGTCTCTCGATTTCTCCCTCCCTGAAATCAATAAACTTTAAAAAAAAAAATTTAAGTGTCTCCCTCTGAATGTCCGTAAGTAGCCCCATGTAATACTGCTAAACAATCATAACTTTTACTAGAAACTGTAAGCAGAACATTCAAGTCACTGAAGTATTAATTGTCACTAATGTCAATTAACTAAAAGCTACACATGGAAGAACTACAAATTGTCCCAGATACTTGATACTGAAGAAAAAGCTCAAACTCTAGACAATATATTAATTAGAAATCCTGTAAGAATGCAAAGGCATCTTTTAAAAAATGCTGTTCATTTAATGCCTTTCTTCCATAAAACTCACACTACATTGTGATCTCAACATTTTCCTTCAAATAAGATAATCAATTTAAAAAAATGCTAACTGCTTCTCAAAACAAACAAAATGAATCAACAAAAACAGTAACAAACCTGGGTTGAAATGAGAAGAGTATTTAATTTTAAGTTAAATGCATTTTGAACATACATTTTAAAAAGTCTAATTGATCATCTAACTTCTTGGGTCACCATGTGCTGCTACAGCCCTCAGCCACGACAAGCGTAACATGCTAGTGTGAAATGTTCACTCCCGAATGCCCCCCCCCACTCTCCATGTCAGGGTTTCCAGATGCCTTTCAATTCTAATAAAATTGTATACTCCACAAAATGTACACACATGTACACACATTTGGCATTTAAATTCAAGTGACTGCGGGACCCTCAAAGCTGATCTGTAATCATTTCTCGCAACAGCCAGGATCACCCACTGCACCTGTTTGCAGGCCAGTCAACCACAGGCTCTCAGCACAGCTGTACCAACCTGCCTGCCGCAACCTGCAGTACATCCGCCCCCACCAGGAAAGCCAGAAGAAAAAACACCATTATGAATACAGATGCGTATTATGTTGTAACAAATATGTTGAGACATAATCCACTTTTCTGGAAAAGTTTTTGTTTACTTGTTTTTTTCACTTCGACTATGGAAGGAAAAGAGCAGGTCTGTATATTACTGATGGTAAGAAATCTGGGTGCTCTAGAGTGTGAGCACATGAGAAACAAGATGGAAAAGAAACTGGAACGATGTACAAGTGCTGTCCTGAGACCCCTGAGTGAAGAGTATGCACTGAACATACACTGAAATGCCTCCAGAACTACAGTAAAATACTGTTTGGGGCCCTGGCTGCTGTGGCTCAGTGGACTGAGGGCTGACCTGCAAACCAAAGTCACTGGTTTGATTCCCCGTCAGGGCACACACTGGGTTGTGGGCCACGTCCCCAGTGTGAGAGGCAACCGCACACTGATGTCTCTCTCCTTCTCTTTCTCCCTCCCTTCTCTCTCTAAAAATAAATCAAAATCTTTTTAAAAAAATTTTTAAAAAGTATTTTTTAAAAACTGTTTTGGTTGTTTTATCTTGTTTTAAAGGCACAATCCACAAGAACCATGATAAGACAAAAAAAATTGAAGGGGTGCTGGAAGGAAACAAAAGGAATATTGATTGAAATTCTTCAATGGACACTTCAGATCCCTAAATCTCCTTGCCCTGTCCTGCCCCTCCCACCCCTGGCAGAGGACACAAGGGAGCCAAACAGGGAGGCCGCAGAACAGGGAGGTCTGGGCACAGGGGGAGATGAGCCCAAGGCCCTGGAAACACAGGGGCTGTGTGAGCTGCAGAGTGAACGCTGAGACGCAGGCACACCCCCTAAGCCAGATCCTCCTACAAAGCTCCAATGATCCCAGCCAGGCGGAAGACTGAAGAGCATCCTCTGCATGGTCCACCTCCGCGGAGAGCGGCTGAAGACACTGACGGTGGTGCCTTCCCGACCAAAGCAGCTCGCAGGCAATGAGTGGGCCTCGCCCATGGTCGGAGCCCTCCGGTGAGCCGCCTCTGCTCCCATCTTTCTTAAAAGAAACACGTTTCGTCGCGCACTTGCAGAACAGTTACAAGATGGCACAACAAAGGAAACTCCCACAGAGCCTTCGCCTGCATTCCTGTCAATCACTGAGTCACTTCTGCTTGACCCCACCACATACATTCCAAACATTCGATTCACCGCAGCCACCACGAAAGTGCCCTGTGTGTTTCCTGAGAACAAGGATGTTCTCTTACACAACCACAGTGCACGTCAGAACCAAGAGTTTCACACAGTCGTCACTGAGTACAGATGGAGTACATCGTTCACATTTCAATTCCGCCAGTCGCTCTGTAATGTCCCTCGTGGCGACCCCTGCACCTTAACCCGGACTCATCCAGCCCATCTAACCTCACGCCCCCTTTGTTTCCGTGCACCTGAAACAGCTCTTTTGCCTCTGTCTTTCATTTCACTGACTCTTTGAGAACACAGGTATGCATTTCTGGCAGGAATATCACATAAATAAAGTTTTGTTTTTCCTAGAGTATCACATAAATTGACAGGATGATGTCAATTTATTGCACTAGTGGTGATAATTTTGATAACTCAGTTAAACTTTGCCATATTTCTCCAAT
The DNA here is from genome assembly GCA_004024845.1 of Tonatia bakeri. Taxonomy (NCBI): domain Eukaryota; kingdom Metazoa; phylum Chordata; class Mammalia; order Chiroptera; family Phyllostomidae; genus Tonatia; species Tonatia bakeri. The sequence goes on along the minus strand of PVIA01002655.1, from coordinate 83,789 downwards.
GTAAAATAATCATTTCCCCTTAGTAATTAATTAGAAAGTAATCTGTAGAAAGAGGGTTTGAGATCACATTCTTGAAGTATTTACCCAACAGTATTAGTCCTCAATGGCAATTCTTGTCTGAATCAAGTGTTACGCTGACAGTTAAAAATGACGGGTTGTTTTTGTAAATCTGTTCCTTCTGCACCTAGCAGCCGATGTTGTAACCTCAGTAAGGCATGCTCCCTTCCATCCACTCTTTCTTTAATGCATTAAGGATGGGCTCACATATACTTATTTTATTCATTAATGACTTTATTCATTCCGATGTTCAAGCTGTCCCAGATTTGGCCAAGGGCCGTCTAGCAGATTCCTGTGTGCCTTCCGTGTTTTGAGCGCTTCCTTGTTTCCGGCACAGCAACATGTCCCTGACTCGCCTCACACACGGCCGGCCTCAGTTCTGAAACCAGTCACTGCCCCAAGGGGCCCTGGCTCCAACCAGTGGAGGGTGTTACTTAGAAATCGGAGTCTGAGAACTAACCCCATGTTCACAGATAGTGGACAAAGCTGGGAGAGATGGCAATTTCATATGAATCAACTCTATGTGTTGTCTGTGTGTGCCCCTGACCTTTTTATTTTTAAAGATTTTACTTATTTATTTCTAGAGGGGGGAAGGGAGAGAAACATCAATGTGTGGTTGCATCTCACACACCCCCACTGAGGACCTGGCCTGCAACCCAGACATGCGAATCGAACTGGTGACCCTTTGGTTTGCAGGACAGCACTCAATGCACTGAGCATCCCAGCCAGGGCCCTGACGTTTCAATATTAATGAAAACCAAAGGGTCACCAGACATCTTGGGAAAGCCTCTATCACGAGAAGTAGAGAGCAAAGCAAATAGAAAATGCCACCTGAGGGAAAGACCTATACAAGAAAAAGAGAAAATAAAAATAAAACTGTTCTCCTCAAAAAGAGAAGGTAATTCATCCATTAATAAAAAGGAGTATTATTTAAAAGGCAACAAACTAACAGAAGGAACACGATCTCCAATCCAGAAACCTACACCCAGCCGAACTTCCAGTCAAGAGCACAGAGAGAGACTCCAAGGACTGGCCTCCCACACACCTTTCTCTCGGACAGACGCTGCGCACCGGGTGCCACACGGGCAAGAGCCAGAGCACCGAGAGAGGCCTCGTCGGTGAGCACAGGAACAGGAGCGTCAGTGTCAGCGTAGGAGGGAGCAGAAAGACCACCTCGTCCCAGCCCCCGGGTCCCAGCAGACCACTGCGCTCCCAGCAGGGGGGGCAAGCGGCCCAGACGGGAGCAGGGGCCCTAAAAAGACAAAGCTGACAGACTGCCCGTCCGAGTAATCACCCAAACACTGGAGGCTACATTACTGATTAGCACATTAAAGAAAATTATCCAACATTTTCCAGGAAAACCAAAAGTTGTCTATGAAAAAAAAAAAGTATTTGAAATTTAACACTAAACATTATAAGAAACACAAAGGGCCATAATGACAAAGCCCAATATTGATTTAACCAAAACTGCAATAAAACTATATTGAAAGGAGGGAAGATAAAACACAGGAGAGGGTTACAGAGAGGGGAAAAGAAAGCTAATCTTTATCTTCCGTATCTTTTCACAGAGGAAATCAATAGATGTGTTTAAAACTAAAAAAGTCAGCAGGCATGCACGCAAGTATGAACTTTTCCAGTATGCTCTCCAGATACATGGGGGCAAATATTACGTATTTTTTAACTGGCTAAAAGAGCTGCCTTCAGAAAAGGGGAACAAGAGGGGAGGATGGCTAGGAATTGCTGTTTATTTTATTCGACCTCCTGGACCTTGCTCACTCTTAACTGTGGATAAAGCTTTGACCAAAAAAAGTTTTTAAATAAATTTTTAAGAAGATGCTAGACTGGGAAAGGATAGCAAATGTTGAGACCACGGAGCTATAACATCAGGTATTCATTCACTAGCTCTGTGACCTAAGACAAGTCATTGAACCTGAGAATCCATTTCTTCATCCATAAAAAAATTAGACTAAATTACCTCAAAATTTTCTTCCTGCTTCAATAATTTATGAATCCAATATAAAATAAAGCAATAAAAGCTTTAAATGTAGTGCCAGCCACTACAGACACCATCAAACCGAGTAACAGGAAGAATTGCGCAGGACTTGGTGAAAGAATATATGGAGAGGGAAGTGGGGGAAACCTCCTTTCAGCCGTGGGTACTAAGAGGGTGCTGATGGTGAAGAAGTTAGAAAAATACTGCTCAGGAAATAAAGACAAAGCCCCTGACCTTGACCTGCAAAGAATTTAAGAGATCCAGACAGACTGACATGAGATCGCTGGGGAAAGTGCGCCAGAAAGAGATGTTTGTTCTGAATGTTAAGATACACACAGATGATGGCAGAACCTATGAGGATAATAAAAGGTTCTTCCCGAAGACGACAGACCAAAAAGGGGAATTCTCCCTAAGTATTTAGTTTTCAGGAAACTGTAAGTTTCACATCATAACCAGAGGATGAAAGCGGGCCAGGGGCATGGCTAGAGAGCAGACGCTGAAAGACGGTGGGAACAGCAGCACAGTGTCATGGAGGCTGAGGAGGAAAACCATGGCTTTGCTAATAAACAGTATGTGATTTAACAGTTGATATCTCCATCCATCCCAGCTGCCACAATACCACAGCCCAGGCGCCTTACAAACAACAGGGATTTCCTCTCCCAGTTCTCAAGACTGGGAAGTCCAAGGTCACAGCATCTGTAGTTTCATTGTCTAGGGAAGGCCCACTTCCTGGCTCAAATGGCCATCTTCTTTTCACTGTGGAAGGGGCAAGTGGGCTCTCTGGGGGCTCCTTTGTAAGGGCGCAAATCCCATTCTTAGGGCTCCAGCCTCTGACCAACCACCCCCCAAAGGCCCCGCTTCCCGAAACCGCCACACTGGGAGGCACACAAATGTTCCGTCTCTGGCCATCGGTCAGCAGTAGACTACTCTATCCAAGTAAATGGACTAAGGAGAGTACCCTCAAAAAGGATATCAAGATTATAAAAAATAATAGTAATATACTTTTATATTTACTTTCACCAATTATTTCTTTAAAAAGCCACTTTTCTTCAATGGCCATATAACCTCACCCCATCACAAAATGTCCCCTCTTTTCAACAATGAAAAGAAAGCAAGAACAACATAATTACAAAAACGTAAGTCAAAATGAGGAATGGTTAGGTCTAAAAACAGGTCCTCATCAAAACAGTATCTAAACATGTGCTCGCTTAGTCACGGAACCCGAGAAGAGCAAGAAGGAACACCTGCCCTTCTCCCAGACCCTCCATGCCAGTGTCATACAAGTGGCTCCTGGTCCTCTCAGGCGTTATCCCTATTTTACAGCTGACAATAACAAGGATTTACTCCAAATAACCCTTATATGAACACTGAATTTATTTTTTGGAAAAAAACCTCACTAAGAAAAAAAGCAGTAAGAATCTGTTCCCTATGCTGACATATGAATTTTACTATAAATCCCACAATACTCCTCACAAATGCAAATTCACAAGAGAAAGCCACAGCCATTATATGGCATGCAAGAATGGCACTTTATCCTTACATCACGTGTCATCCACAGACAACTGCTGGAAGGCGATACACCCAAGCCTGGACACAAAGAGCAAGCAAACTCCCCTTCCTGTGAATACCAGAGAGCCCTGCGGGAGCCAGCCCAATCAAGTTATCACTGTGGTGTGGACCCCAATCCCGTTTCTGCAAGCATCCTCATTCACGTTCTCCCAAACACCTGAACCTGAAGAGATGGAGGATGGTAAGATAACGATCTCTATTCAGTCTTGTCTGCCATTTTACCCTCAACGCCCAGCACAGTGTGGACTGAAAAACAATCCACCAAATCTGGAATACAAAGTCTGTTGAAGGCCCCAGCCAGTGTCTCTGTTCAGTTGGAGCATCGTCCTGCACACCAGAAAGTCTGCAGGTTCGGTCACAAGCCAGGCACGTACAGGAGGCGACCAACTGTTATCTCTCTCCCCCGACTCCCTAAAATCAATAAACACATTAAAAAAATTCATTAAGCTGAGCAACACTCACAAACACACACTAGTTCATTTCAAAAACATCAATCATTTTCATATAAGCTGTGGCAGGAATATCAAGGCTTCTAAACCACTATCAAAAATCATTGTACCAAGAATGCAAAAAGACTACTGTTTAAAGTATAAAATACCCAAGATCAATCCATATTACCACCTTTTAAAAACCAAATCATGTATGGAAGTACTTTAAAGCAAAAACTCTGGCACCTAATTGGATTACATCATCGTCTGGCTATGCACCTGAATGGACACTCAAATCACAGCAGCCATGCATGAGGCCAAGCCAGTCTAAGTTGCTATTAAAATGGAGCCAAGTCATAAATTAGTAAATCAGCATCCAAAGTAAAGCCCGGAGAACCAACTCTGCCCGTTACAACAACATGCAGAGATGCAGAACAATGGTACAAAACTCTGCAACCCCAACACCTGCTGTACCTAGCTGGCTCAGCCCTGTTACACAGCAAGCTTAACTTGATGTATAAGCCAACACTTCCACAATCCAGACTACCATAGCAAGAAAGATATCAAAACTTTCTGTAAGGCAGCTTGGTAATGAGGTGATTAATACGTAAAATAAAAGTGTAGAGACTGAAAAACGTGCTGAGCACCATGGTGTTCACTGAAAACTTAACCCAAGGATAGGATTTTCAACTAGCAAAACAAGACACCTAAGTGATGGAAAAGGCAGAAGACACTTGGTACGGGTTCTTGATGGCCATTCTGCAGAACAGGTAAAGCATAAACAAGGCCCACGCCATCACAAATATAGCACCGTCATCAGCTCTGAGAATTAATTTTTCCTCCTACTTTTAAACATAAGCCTAATTTCTAGTTGGCAATTCTAGTCACACTCATAAAGTCTTGGTGTCCACCATAACACTTCCTTCTAACGCTCTCAAAAAAAGTATTTTTTTAAAGGTGAACGCTCTAGACCTGTGCTGTCCAAAACAACAGCTACCAGCCATGTACAACCAGCTATTGAGTCCCTGTAGCTGGTAAGACTAAGAAACTGAATTCTCAGCCTTGTTTACACTGTGCACAGATAAAGAACATCATTATACAAAGTTCTACCGCACAACGCTGCCCTGACATTAAAAGCTAAGCACAGAACAAATGTTAGTGGTCTCTGGTCTTGGATAAATTCACATCTCTAGGATTCAACTTTCTTCAACTGGACTGTCTCCATGACTATAAATATATTCGTGCAGCATATAAATTAATAGTTGTTGCAATGTAATTAAAGCCACAGACCCCTCAAAATTATGGCGGGTTACCTAGACGTGACCACGCAAGGGCACCCTCACATCTCGCACCAGCAAACTCTGTGAGGACGACTAAGGAAACATAATTTGATTTAGTCTTCCTCTGGGCAAGTAACCTCATCTCTCTGAGCCTGTTTCTTATGTGTAAAATGAGAGGATTAAACTATGCTTCAAATCTTAAACTACCATATTTTGCTGTGTATAATGTGCTCCCATGTATAAAAAGCACCCACATTTCAGGCCCAAACTTTCAGGGGGAAAAAATCTTTCATTTTAATTTTTTAACTCAATTTTTCATTTATTTATATTTAGAAACAAAACTGATAGTAATTCCAGGTTATTAATTCACATATAGATATTGCTCTTGCTTTCCAGAGTTATACTTATAACACATAAGCATAAATGAAAGAATTAAAAACATTTATATAGATACAGAATTAGTACTACCTATGTATAATGTGCATCCTTATTTTTCCCTCAAAAACTTGGGCAAAAAGTACACATTATACACAACAAAATGCAGCACTTCTTCATGACCGGGCCCGGTAGCTCGGCTGGTTACGGCATGTTCCCGATATGCCGAGGTTGTGGGTTTGACCCCCGTCAGAGCACATACAAGATTCAACCAATGCAAACTGATGTCTCTCCCCCCACCCTTCCTCTGTCTTAAAAAAAAAAAAAATCAAAATTTTAAAACCTACTTCTTTCTTATGGCTCTAAAACGGTGACTTTCCAACTGGTATGCCGCAGCACACGCCACAAGAACTTTTAAAACATGTAATAACTATTAGTCAGGGGCACTGACCTCTTTTCCCTTAGCTTGTCAAATTAAAAAATGACAACAGCCAACACAATAAAAGCCATCTGGTGTGAATGAATCCAAATTTCATATATATATATGAAATTTATATATAGACATATATATATATATTATATATTATATATTATATATATATATATATATATATAGACACACACACACACATATTTTTTTTTTGGTCAGATCAGCGAAGATGTATCTTCTGGTGTGCCACAGAATTTTAGTAATTAGTTTATGTGTAACATGAGATAACATAGGTTGAAAATCACTGCTCTAAGAAGTAAAAAAATACAGAATATAAGTGAAACCAGGATTTCAAAGAAATGAAGAAAAAGAAATTGATGAATAAGCAGTCCGCAGCTCACACGAAATGAATCAGTGAGTTTAAATGAGCCCTTGGAGGGGCCGACGACGAACTCCAGGCTGTGCGGCACCAGTGTACGCTGTGGGGAGACAGACGTGGTCTGTTTGGGTACACCTGTTTTTTTTTTTTTTTCTTTTTTTAAACCACATGCGAACACATGCTCTCTCCAAAGAAGGTCAAACTGCAGACAGGTCAGCAGAACCGGGTTAATGTAGGTGGCAGGGGAATACACGGCTCACAAAGGTTTGCACAGCCCTTTCCCCCGCAAGAGCTGGTCAAGAAAGTCTTCCTCCTACACCAAATACAGTACAGTTCCACTGCCACATCCCCAGTTCTGAAACTTCACACACTTGCTTACTTTGTCAGTGACCCACTCCAAATAAACTTGCTCTCTTGATAGGAGCTGTGGTTATTTTTAGGTGCAGTAAGGTCAGCTGGAGTGTGAACTCACCCATTAAGCCTTTCGAGTGGTGTACAACCGAGTATGTATATATATATAATAGGACAGGGTCCTTCGAAAAGAATCCTAAGGTATCTAGAGAAGGGACTATAGACTAGTAACTTACGTGAAATGTGTTAAAAGGCAGAAGGTCAAGACTCAACATAGCTCTTCAAAGGTACATTTCCAAATACCGTCTTTTTCTCAGCCTTTAAAAAGCCTGATTTATATAGTAGGGAAAACAACAAATTCTGCTTTCTTGGAAGTTTTACCTGATACAGACTTTCCTACGTATAACAGTTGATCTAACCAGGCCACCACTAACGACCGCTTAGTTTTCATATTCCAAAAACAGCCCAAGTGCCTGGAAGTGAACCTGCTGGATCACACAATGACATTTCTAATTCCATGCATATGTCCAAACACCTCTCGACAGAGGTCATACCTACCCACAGTTCCACCGGCGATGCAGAAATGCCCGTTTCCTCACACCCTTGCATCAGGAGCACTCCTCGTATGTTTAAGAGCCATTTACACTTCCCTTTCCTGCCGACTGTCTCTGTCGATCATTTGCCCCTCTCCTACTAGGCTGGTCATCTCAGTGACGGGTAGCGGTTATGTCAGAGGAGGAGAACCGGCCTTCTGTCCACAGCAGTCCCTCTCCGGTCACTCGAATCCAGTGTCTGTCTCCCCCACTCCACTGAAACTGCTCTGTCGAGTCGCCAGTGCCCTCCGGATGGGGCTAAATCCAAATGAAACTCTCCCCAGCACAATGCGATCGCCCAGAAAGGCCACTTCCTGGAACAGTCTCCTTACTCGGCTCCTTTGGTGTCAACTCCTCGTGTCCTCAGCCCCCTTGGCTGGCGGTTTCCTCCTCTTCTTCCTGCTCCATACAACTGCTAAGGCAGGGATTCCCACACAGTTCGGACTACAGACACTGCCTATTTATTTATTACTCTCCTGAGCTGCCCACATTTGGCTGGGGTGTCAATTCACATTTGTTCTTACTCACACTGTTGCCCCAGCAACTGAAACAAAGACTACCGTTTGCTGTTTGATTTTGGTTTTAGTTTTGTAGCATAAATGAAGCCTTTTCCATGAATTTTTAAAGTATTTCTATAAACACAGTTGAGTTCCCAGAAGATTATCTCTACACTTCAAATACAGGCACTCAACTACTAGCAGGCATTTCCCCTTGGACAGCTCACAAGTACACCAAACCCAGGTTCTACAAAACAGAGCCCTCCACCACAGACCGGCCACTGACCCAACCTCCTCCTCACCAAGCCTTCCCCGTCTCAGAGCAGGCGCACTCCCCACGTGAAGGACAGCGCCTGAAAGTTGGCTTTGGCTCCTCTTTCCCTTCCCAATCCAATCCACGAAATTCTGTCAACGCCACCTTCTCGGTGTCTCTCCTCCTCCGTCTTCTGCCACCACCTGGAATACAGAAACAGCTTCCTGATTCAGCGCCCGACGCCTCTAAGCCATCGTTTACTTGAGTTCCTAGTCGTCATCCTCTGCTACGCCATGTGTGCAATGGTTAAAACAATTCTGATCTATGTATCCCTACAGTATGTATCCCCTGCAGTATCTTCACATACATACTCAACAGAGATACATAAGGCTTTGAACCCCTGAAACAGAGCTATAGTTTGAGTTGAGATGTGCTCTGAACATAAGATACATATCTGATTTCAAAGATTTAGTACAAAAAAAACAGAAGTGAAAACATCAATAATTTTTATATTGATTAGATGCTGAAGTGATGCTGTTTTGGGTCGTTGGGTTAAAAGACATACATTAAAATTAATTTTACCTGTCTTTTTGCATGAGGCCACCAGAAAACCTGTCACATGCGCAGTCTGCGTCGTCTCTCCACGGAGACGCTGCCCTGAGTATCTCGAGGAGGAGGGCACGGGCACCAGCACCACGGCCATCTTCTGAAGCCACGTGCGAGTGAAGTGCAGGAGCACTGGGCCTGCCACGGGGACAGGTCCCTAAGATGGTGGCTGGACGGTTATGGACACAGTTGGTGTCATTACTGTAAATTCACTTAAAAACAAACCACTAAAAATTGAATGCTTGCCCTGAAGTTGAATGATACTTTAAAAATGCAATAGGTGTAAGGAAAACAACTTTCTAAGGTTAAACTTTAAAAATACATGAATTTTACCCTGGCTGGCGTAGCTCAGTGGACTCAGTGCAGGCTGCAAACTAAAGCATTGCAGGTTTGATTCCCAGTCAGGGCACATGCCTGGGTTGCAGGCCACGGCCCCCAGCAACCACACATTGATGTTTCTCTCTCTCTCTCCCCCTTTCTCCCTCTCTAGAAATAAATAAGATCCTTAAAAAAATAAATAAAATAAAAATACATGAATTTTTAAAAATATCTACTTCTCTGATGTTTATTCTAATCATGTTGTCATTTATTTTTCTAGTTTTTCATTCCTAAAGTTTCTATTAAAAGGGAAAAGCAAAGGCTGGGGAAGAGTGGAAGTTTGAAGTGGCCTAAAGAGACCTCACGACTCTGAGTCGCCAGCCCTTAACACACTAGTCCCGCAGCAGAAGTCAGCTGGAAGAACGGATGGATGGGCAGAGAGCGCGAGGAGAAAAACGCACTCAGTGGAAGCACAGGGTCTCTCAGGCAGCGGTTTTCAACCTTTTCCGTCTCATGGCACATACAAACTAATTACTAAAATTCTGCGGCACACCAAAAAATACATTTTTTGCCTATCTGACAAGAAACTAGGTATAATTTTGATTTATTCCCACCAGATGGCTATTGTATTGGTTACTGTCACTGTTCTACTTGACAATCTAGGGGGAAAGAGGTCAGGGCCCCTGACTAAGCAGTCAAGTACTGCGTGTTTCAGAAATCCTTGCGGCTGGACACCACTGGTCCAAGTAACAAGAGCTGGACCTGTGTCCTGCAGCATTTTCAACTACCAGAGAGGGGGTGGGTGCTCCAGGCGACAGTCCTGCCAGTCAGCGTGGAACCATGTGACAGAAGACAAAACGTGCACTCAGAAGGCGCACCGAACACACAGAAGAGATGGGGAAGAGAGCCGATTCCCAAACAGACACTGTTACATTTTAGTGTAGAGCAGCTCTATAGAAACTGAATGGGTTTGAATGTGATTTAATTTGAAAGCAATTTAAAATTTCCAATTTCGGTCCACAATTCAACCTCCAGAGACAAATCACAACTAAAGAAGCAACACCAGTTAGAGCAGCACAGCTCCACGCCCGCCCCTGAACAGAGACAGCTCCACGCCCCGCCCCCAGACAGAGACGGCTGCGCCCCGCCCCCAGACAGAGATGGCTGCCTGGGCACAGGGCACGGAACACGGAGCACTGTGGGGACACCACAAAAAAAAGTCCAGGTCTTCGAAAAAGAGACGGGTGGGGGGAGGGTGTAAAAGAATGATGAATAGGTGATCTATAGGTTTTTTTTAAATTGGTGGGCCTTATCTGGACCCTGACTTGTCAAAATTATTAAACTATACAAACAAATTATGATATTTGAGACAATTGGAAATTTCAACTCTAAGTATTGGATATTATTAGGCAACTGTATGGGGTTTCCTTTTTAATTATGATAGTTTTGTGGTTATGTTATGATAGTTTAATGGTTAAAACAAAAAGGGAAGTGTTTGCCTTTGAAAGATATATACTGACATAGTATTTACAATTATGTTATATTATAACTATCTGGGGACTTTCTTCAGAGTAATCGTGGAACGGGCTAACCATCAACGGAAGAACCAGGAGGTGAATCACACTAACGGTGACTTCTCTTTCTCAAAGACACGGCGCCCAGCAGAGCGGGAAAAGTATCCACCACACTGTATCTCCTGAAAGACTCATCCAGAATTAAAAGAAATCCTACGAAGTGCTGTGTTTGAAAATACATCCAAATTCTTTGACATTCATCCTTTCAAAAAAATGGAACCCAACTTTCCTCTTTTTGAACATAAGATGGGATGACTGAGTGAACCTCTTCTAACAAATAGAACATTTCAAAAGTCAATGCCATCCGACTTCTGAGGCGAGGTCATGAAAGAACAGCCTACCCTTGGTGCTCTTTCTCTCAGCTCATTCTATCGAGGGAAAGTCAGTCACCACATCCTGAGGACAGGACTCCTAGGGATCCCTGACAGCGGCCCACGTGGAAAGAAACCATGGCCTCCCATCAAGAGCCAGGACTACCCTGCCAGGCATGTGGATGACCCAATCCAGGAAGCACCCTCCACCTGCAGACAAGCCTTCAGAGGACTGCTCACGCCCAAGCCGGACCACCCAACAGAGCCACTCCCAGCTTCCTACCCCCAGAAACCGGGAGAGAACAAGTAAGTGTCTGCTGCTGCTAGAAGCCACTAAGCTGGCAGGTAACTTGCTGTGCAGCAAGAGAGCCAAAGTGATAAGAAAAATAGATCATACAGTAGAAAAAAGAACAAAAACTTGTTTCCTCTTCATAAAAAAGGATATCCAAATAACCAATAAAAGTATGAAAAGGTGCTCTGACTTCACTAGTGCAGACTGAAACTGTCACAAGCTATCAAACAGCTAGACGTACGGCTAAAAGAAAAAGGATGAAAATACGAGCCATCAGCGAGGATACAAAAAAGAACTCACACCCTGCTGGGGGAAGTGTGATTTGGTCTTCCAAAACCAAATACAGACATTATCTCAGTGACCTCACAGTTTCACGCCTAGACACAGTCGCAAAAGAAATGCATCCACACGTTCACCAAAAGGTGCACACTTTGAAAGTTCAGAGCACCATGATTTGTCATAGTCCAAAACTGCCATCTAACCCTCAACAGAGTAACTTCACACAATGAAATTGCATACAGCAACAAGAATAATCAACAACTGTGTGCAATTACACGGATAACCCCACATCCGACGCAAAGGGAAAGAAATAAGACACAAAAAAACATACTCTAAGATTCTACATATTTAAAAAACAAAACCTGGCAAAACTAAGCAGTGCAGTCATATGCCAGGTTACTGGCCACCCTGAGCAGGAAGGAAATCACTGGTGGTGGACAGAGAGGACGCCTGGGTAGCTGATTCCCCGGGTGAGTTTCAGCTTGTGAAAACTCATTCACGGTACCTCGAGTTCTCTCTGCATTTGCACTATAATTCATTAGAGGTTTTAAAGTGGAATGCAGGACAGAAGTGGAGAATGAGGGTACGTATGGGAAAATAAGGGGCAGGATGGGCCTTGGGTATGTGGTTGCTGGAACTGGGACACGAAGGGTTTGTTATACTATTCTGTTTTGTGCACATTGAAATTTTTCCCTAAAAAAATTTTTAGATTTCTTAATATAAAACTGGCTGGAAGCACTGGTAAAAGTATAAGTTGGCATGGTTTTTCTGGCCACAGACATTGAAAAGTGTTAAAATCTGCACATCCTTGAACTAAATTATTCTATTTCTATGAGTTTATCCTAAGGTGTTTATCCTAAGGAAAAAAGTCTTAGAACAATGTCCAAAGAATTTAAAACAGAAAGACAGAGAAAGGGGTAAATAGGGAGGACACAGGACGCTGCTGGGGCCACCACGGAACAAGTAATCCAGGCCGTTAACCAACACACGGCGCCTGAACACCCAGTAACAAACAGAAATGACCTTATCTGCGCCAAGGTTCTTTACACACCCAGTGAAATATATAGTCATTAAAAATTATGCGATCATATGAAAAGATGATCCACATCATACGTCATCAGGGACATGCAAATTAAAATTGCAACGGGATACCACTGCACACCAATTAGAATGGCCCAAATACGAAACAATGGCCACACCAAATGCCGGTGAGAACGTGGGGCAAAAGGAACGCTCACACACTGTTGCTGGGAATGCAAAATGTTAAAGCCTCTGTGGATGACAGTTTCGTAGTTTCTTACAAAACTAAACATACTCTTACCATACCACCTAGCAATCATGTTCCTTGGTATTTATCCAAAGGACTGAAAACTAGTATCTACACGAAAACCTGCACACAATGTGTACAGCAGCCTTACCTTAACTGCCAAAACTCAGGAACAACCAGGAGAGGAGGAGATGAAATAAACTAGTGCAGCCATACAGCAGAGTATTACTCGGCACTAAAAAGAATGAGCTATGAGGCCATTAAAAGTCACGGGGAATCCTAAAGGTTGATTACTAAGTCAAAAAAGCCAGTCTGGAAATGGTCCACACTGTGTGACTCCAACTGGACGGCATTCCAGAAAACGCATAACTCTGGAAACAGTAAAAAGGAAGTAGTTGTCAGGGGCTAAGTGGGAGGCAGGAACGAACACGAACACGTAGAACACAGTGAAACCATTCTGTAGGCTACAACAATGCTGGATACATCGTATGTGTATCTGTCAAAACCCAGAGAATACACACCACTGAGAGTGAGCCCTGTGGGAAACTCGGGACTCAGTGCAAACCATGCCTCTATGGAAGCCCATTCATTGTAGCGAACGCACTGCTCTGGAGCTGCTGGTAATGGAAGGGGTGGGGCGGGGGAGGAGTACCGGGGAACTTCCGTACTTTCAGCTCAACTTCACTGTGAGCCTACAACTGCTCTATAAAATAAAGTTTATTAATTTTAAAAATGGTTAAAATATAAATTTTGTCGTATATTACAAGATTTGCTAATTGTTCATTTACAATAGAAATTAAAAGCAATGCGGTGAATCATTTGCAAAGGAGATATATAGAAAAAGCCTTCTTAAAAAAGATTTTCTGCCCTGGCTGGCGTAGCTCAGAGGATTGAGCGCGGGCTACGAACCAAAGCATCGCAGGTTCAATTCCCAGTCAGGGCACATGCCTGGGTTGCAGGCCATGGCCCCCAGCAACCACACATTGATGTTTCTCTCTTTCTTTCTCCCTCCCTTCCCTCTCTAAAAATAAATAAATAAAATCTTTTTTTTAAAAAAAGGTTTTCTCCCCGCTGCTTAACGCACACTTTACAAGCAAAGACAAAAAGCAAAAGAATCCAGGTTATAATTCAGCATTTTACCTACTTTTGCAGCAAATACTGCACTTCCAAAAGCTTCTAAGAACAAAGTGCTTATTATACCAAGCTGAAAGCTGAATCATGATTTTTAAAAACACCCAGAGCCCCCGACACGGGAACGGCCACAAAGCACACGCTCACGTGCAGCAGTCAGAGCACGAGGCGGGCCTCCAGCTGCTGCACGGGACGCGGCGGAGAGTGAGGGGTTAATTTTTTAAGTGTGTCCTCCCAACACTACATAGTTTCCAAAAGAATATCTAAGTACGTGAATACATTAAAAAAATTAAGTAAACATAAAACTATTAACAGCAAAGGTGAAAAAGGACTAGGAGAAGGTGATCACAAGAGATTTCAGTCCTATCTATAACTTCACTTTTTTCAAAGCAAATATAACCTCATATTGAGTAATTTTTTTTTTTAACTAGGACTTTGTATTCTAAACAGAAAAATGACAGCAAGAAAGAAAATTCACCCTAGCCACGTAACTCAGTTGGTTAGAGCATTATCCAGATACGCCAAAGTTGCGGACATGCCAAGGCTACGAGTTTGATCCCTGGTCAGGGCACATACAACGGTCAACCAGTGAATACATAAATAAGTGGAACAACAAATAGATGTTTCTCTCTCTTTCTCTCTCCACCTCCACCTGCCCCCCTTTCCTCTTTCTCTGTAATCAATAAATTAAATAAAAAAAAAAAGTTCATACCCTGGCAGGAGGGTCAGTTGTTGGGGCACTGTCCTGTGCACCAAAAAGTTACAGGTTCAATTCCCAGCCAGGGCACATATCTAAATTGAGGGTTAGGCCCCAGTCAGTTTCATACAGGAAGGAACCGGTCAATGTTTCTCTCTCACATAAATGTTTCTGTCTCTCTCTAAAACCAAACAAACAGCACATGTTGTTGTTGTAAACACACAACAGATCCATAGGCGAGGATTAAAAAATCCACAATATCCTACACCTCTAGCCAAGATTCCAAAACCAAAGCCAGTGAAAGAGTTCATAAAACATACTAATCATTAACAAAGTCAGCTTGGCCATGACCACTTACTCTATGAAAGTTTTTTACGTCTACCTTAGAACACTTGCCCCCCAAAACCCACAAATTCAAATCACCCAAAGTTACTTTCTACGGAAAAAAGAGAACTTTAGTACTATTTCCATTTTGCATGCACAAAAGCTGGGTCCCAGAAAGGTGAAATGATCTGCCCCAGGTCAGACGGCTCCGTCAGTGGTCAAACCAAGGCTCCAACCCTACTCTCCACACCCTAAAGGCCAGACTGCCTCCCTGCCTCCCTGCCTCCCAGAGGACACGTCCTCCCAGGAAAGGCGAACACCCACTCTCATCTCAGGGAAACAATAGTGAAAAACGATGCCTGGAACAAATCAAGCACAAGTAACAACTGAAACAGGAGGCACTGGGCAAATGGAACAGGAAGAGACCCCCAGCACTCCCTGGCGTAGGGCAGGCAGGTGGGCACGGGCAGGCAGGCTGCTGCAGGGGCACACCATCACGAAGCAACACAGCAGTACCTGAGGCCGGAAGTGGAAAATTAGGCCCAAGAACATAGTAAATGGCAGGAATGGACTCTCTCTACCTGTTTCTGGGAATTAAACACAAACATATGTGGTTAGGTTTATTTTTAGTCCTCAACAATTCTGCTAAACCAGCTCTGTCTCTACCCCATGCCCTCTGCAATCCTTGTTCATCTTCTCCCCACTGCCCTGGAAGACTGTCAACACCTACACGTTGAAGCCACACAAAAACAACAGTCACGCTGCCTGTGCATGTCAGACTCTGGCCTTGCTGACGGTTACTAGGGTGGGAGTGAGTCTCTGCTCCTGGGGCCCGCACTGCCGGCCCCAGACCACCAAACCCCGCTCAGGGAGAGCTGTGGCAGGGGCAAGGCCACAATTTACACGGTCTGCTGACCACAGCAGCACCAGTGAGGCCCCACCCTAGCTCGGCAGCCCACATGCCAGGACACCCCTCAATGTCTCTTTTGTTGCTGATTAAACAGAAGAAAATACTTTTACTGTAAAGAAATAAACATAAAACATGGCCTCCCCCGGGACAGGCCAGGTATGACAAATGCTTGACTCCACTCTCTGCCCCTCTGCTCAGCCCATCATCTGTTCTGACCCACACCCCTTTCCCTGAGTTGCTCTCACTGTTCTGCGCCTGGCTGGAGTCAAACATTTAAGGTTCACATAAATGTTTTCTGGCAACCAAGCAATCCCAATTTTAAAAGAATTAGCCTTGAAATCTTCCCCATTTCCAGATATGATATAAAAATTAGCTAACTAATGTGAATGAAGGAGCAGGAAAATCTCTACGAAATTCCTTACTGACACAGGAACATTCCATATTGAAGAAGGAAAAACTTCACATCTGCCAGCTCTTAAAATGAACATTCTCTATTATGCAACTGTTGAAGTTTTTTTAATATTTATTCAAAACACATCAGGTACTTACTTGGCTATTCAGAGTGAGCCAGACACCAAAAGAGTAACTCAAAATAAAAGATAACACAGCAACCTAAAAATAAAAGAGTAAACATAGCACCCGGACTGGCCAACATAGTAAGTGCTCTACGTACAGAACACCTCCAACTTCCGGATAGGGAAAACCGACAGCTGACTGCTAATTAATCTCAACAGCAATAACGGATAAAGGAGGGGAATACTGTCAGCAGGTTAAGGGTAAAATAACTATCCACCTACACATGGGTGTTAGACAAAAATCCTTTTCAAGAATGACATTATATGTATCTGCCCAGAAGGTATCCAGCCATGTAATATGAAAAATAGAGACATTTGTTGAAGGAGATACAAGACACAAGAAACACCGCACGCAGGACAATTATAGCTCAGTCCCCTTCAGAGTAGGCACCTTGGGACCTCACACAGTTCTCCCAGTCACCACCAGCTGCCCCGCCGTATTTTCCTGAATCTCATAGACAGTCTGAAATCTCTTCCCTTTCAAAGGTTGAACTTCTCAGCAGATTTTAGTTTTGGAGAAAGCCAGGAGTTGCAGGGCGCCAAATCTGGGTTGTAGGGGGGCTGAGTCACCTGGGTGATCTGATGTTTTGCTAAAAAACTGTACACGAGACGTGACGCAGGAGCGAGCATGCTGTCGTGATGAAGCTGCCAGTCACCAGCTGCCCACAGCTGCAGCCTTCCGAATCACCGGAATAGATTCCACGGAGGAATGTTCAAGCTTGACGCCAATTTGAGGCAGACCCGTTGCTCTGCTCACTCCATCATCTTGAGTGTGGCCGCACAGCACACGTGCTCACTCCACGGCGCCTACCGCCCCCACTGACCGGTACAGTGGGGTCCTCACTGTTCACACAGGCGCGTTCCAGTCCACTCTCCTTGGCTGTCGGGTTACATCGATGGCGTGCAAACCTCTCTCGTTACAGTAACAATGGCTGGACTTTTTCCACACAGACTATTTACATATGTAAATATATACAATGCCTAATTTTAAGAGCAACAAAATGAAAATAAGATAACAGCAGCATAAAAATTGGGAAGAAATGTAAGACTAAAGCACTGTAAGGTTCTTATAAGGGTAAAGGCACTCACTAACTTTAAAAGCAAGTTAAGTACGAAATGTCTTAGATTACCGAGAAAAAGTATCTGATCAATGTAGTGCTGGGTTTGGGTATACGGGGTGAAGAGGAACGGAAAAAAAAAACCACAATACAAAGACAAGGAAAGAAAAAGAACAGGAAAAAAAACAAATTAGAAAGTACAAAATAAGATGATAAACTATTTCTATCTCAATATAAATGGACTAACTCATCAGTTTAAAGTCAAATTATAAAAATGCAATCTAGTTGTATGCTGCTTTCAAGACATACCTAAAAAACATTAAAGCCACAAGAAACTTAATAGTGAAGGACACAAAAATACATTATCAGGCCAACATGAGCCAAAAGTCACTTGGCACAGCTGTATCAACATCTGACCAAACACACTGTAATAGAGAAAACAGTCCTAGAAGCAAAGACTCACAGGCTGTGCAGGTCCCTGGAACTTAGCCACTGTACACTTACAGGCACAGAGGAAAACGAGAACTACAGAACTCGACAAATCGTGAAGAACAAGGGATTTTTAACAACACCCTTCTCTGTAATTGACAGTGCAAGCTGACTAAACTAGCTGAGGATGCTAGTTTGAATATCAATTTAATTAATGTGTTTGATCTAACAGATGTGAAAAATACCTCACCTTGAAATTAGAAATGCATTCTTTTTAAACATACAAGGAACACTGACAAGAATTTGCCACAAACTACACAATGCTAAAATTAAGCCAACCAATTTCAAAGAATCAAAATCACATTAGACCACATCTCATTAAACACAATTATGTTAGCAATCAGTAACAAAGATTTTTTAAAAAGATACTGTGCTTTGGCTGGTGTCGCTCAGTTGGTTGGGTGTCACCCTGGAAACCGAAAGACCATTGGCTGACTCCCCATCAGGGCACACACCTGGGCCGCCAGTTCAATCCCTGGGCAGGGTTTGCTCCCTGCTTGGGGCGCATGTGAAAGGCAATCGATCAATGTTTCTCTCTCACGTCAATGGTTTTCTCCTTCTCTTTCTCCCTCCCTCTCCCTTTCTCTGGGATCAACAAAAGGAAAAAAAAAAGATCTTGTCTACACCAAGATTTTTTCAATATACTTTCTAAACTCCTAAGTCAAACAAGAAATCAAATGAAAATCTGAACATATTCAGAACTAAAAGGTAGAAATTCTACACAGCAATATTTTAGCAATACTTCGGATGTAGCTAAAATAGTACTAAAGAGACATTACTACTTTATGTAGATACATATGTGTATACATATAAGTATATGAAAAAGCTAAAAATTAATGACCAAAGCATCCTGTTTAAAAAGTTAAATATCAGGGTCACTTTCAGGTGCACACAGTGGTGACATGGTTTGCTACTCTAGTCCGGTCTCAGTGGCCTTTAGCGAGCCATGGAGAGTGACTTTTATCTCCATCACTACAAGGATCACAAGGGCAAGTTCGGTCACGAATTCCTGGAATTTGAGTTCCAACCAGATGGGAAATTGAGATATGGCACCAACAGTGATTATAAAAATAATGTCATCAAGAAAAGAGGCTTGCATACTTAAGAGTGTGACGGAGGAACGGAAGGGAGTAACTGATGACAGTGGAACTTCCAGAGAGGATGAGGCTTTGTGGTCTTCCCCTGGCGAAGTGGGCTGGCAGGAGCCTGAAACTGTCTTTGGAGATGAACACGTTTCTTTCACAACATTGAAAATTGGTTCCCTTATTGATGTCAATCAATCCAAGGACCCAGAAGACTTGCGAGTATTATATTATCTTGTCCAGGACCTGAAGTGTTTGGTCTTCAGTCTTATTGGATTACACTTCAAGATTAAACCAATCTGGGTTGAATGTTGGTGTGGACACAAGGCGGGTGGGAATAGCTGTTTTTTAGTTACCATTATCATAAAATATTTGTGTATATCAGGCTAATATATTTTTATAAATTATAAAGGACTGTCTTTAATAAATATGTAACGAAAAGCAAAAAAGAAAAGTTAAATATTAGGAATTGATTACAAATAACACAGAGATTAAAAAGATAAGAAATTAAGATTTTCTGCCGATATATGAAAAAATCAAATAATATAATTTTAGAAAAGTATAAATTATCAAATGTGACTCAAGAAAAAATAAATATTCTAATGATCCTTGACTACTAAAGCTATGATCAGTAATTTTGAAATCTCAGACAAAAAGCACCAGGCCCTGAAGGTTTTATGGGCAAGTTTTACAATACCAAACATTAGGAAAAAAAATTTCCAACTTTACATAAAAACTTTTTAAAAGAATAAAACAGAAGAAACACTACAGCTTATTTTATTGGTCTAGAATAACCCTGATGATCAAAGTCAACAGAGTTGTTACAAAAAATAAAAACTGCTGACTGATCTGCCCGGCCGGCATGGCTCAGTGGACCGGGTGCCCACCCGCAAACCAGAGTCGCAGCTTCAGCCCCCAGTCGGGGCGCACGCCTATGTGGCAGGCCAGGCCCCCAGCAGCCGTGAGAGAAGCAGCCAATCTGTCTCTCCCTCACTTTCTCCCTCCTTCCACCTCTCTCTGAAAATAAATAAATCTTATCAATGAACACAGACCTGTAAATCCTAAGATATTAGCAGGTAAAAAACAAAACATACCCCCAAAGAACTTTTTTTAAAGAATATGTTATGATCAACTGGATTTACCCCAGAAATGTACGATTAATTTCAGCACTACCTGTCAGCGCAATTTTTCACATTACCAAGTTAAAGGAGAGAAATCACACCATCATCTCGATAGATCAGGTAATACATTCAGTTACATTCAATACCCACTCGAGTTTTTTACATTATCTATAAACTAAGATGAAAGGAATCTTCCTCAACCTATTAAAGAAAAAACACCCACACGTTTAACACGGAAAGATAAAAGCACTTTCTCGTAAACCAGGGACACGGAGACGCGCATTCTCCATTGCAACGGCCGCCCTGAAGCAGAGCGGTACGACAGAAACAGTAAAGGGCTGGAAAGAAATGAACTGTCATTATTCAAGGACGAGATGATTATTTACATAAAAACCCCAAAAGAGTCCACAGGCAAATTATTAACTTAGAGAAGTTACTGCATTTAAGAACTGTATATAAAGTCACCTGCATTTCCATTTACCAGCAAACAGACATTTTAACTTAAAAATTATTTACAACAGGAAAAAAACTATAAAGTACCAACATACCTAAAGAATAAATCTAATAAAACATATGCAAGAAATCCATAAGACTTTTAACAGACCCCTTCTGCCGGGGCAGGGTGAAGGGTGGGGGGGGGCGGGGGGGGCAGGGACACTGAGATCCTTTCTGCCCTTTCAGCCCATGCTTTCAGTAACTACTTTTTAAAGATCTCATGAATACAGTAAAAAGGCAATTCACGAATTGGGAAAAGAGGTATGTCACAGATAACTGATAAAAGATAATCAGCATACATAAGAATTCCTACAAATATGACCAGGCAAACTCAGCAACAGGCATTTCGTGAAAGTGGAAATCCAAAAAGCCAAAGGATACTCCACATGCTCAGTAATCAGAAAAAAGACCATTAAAACCACACAAAAACAAACTAACAAAATAACTTTCCTCCGATGACAAACAGCCAACAAGCACACGAAAGCAAACTCAACAGCACCATCGTTAGGGAACGGCAAGTCACAATGACAATGAGACACCACACTTCACACTTCTAAAATGTCTACAATTTTTTTTAAACAGAAAGTAAAAATTGTTGGCAAGGACATGGAGAAACTGGGAACCTGACATAGTGTGGGTAAGAATATAATACAGTGGAGCCACTTTGTGAAACAGTTTGGTAGTTCTTCAAAATCTAAACACAGTCACCCGCTCCGGCCGGCATGGCTCAGTAGGCTGGGCGTCGTGCTGCAGTCGGAAAGGTCATGGGTTTGATTCTGGTCAAGGCACACGCCTGGATTGTGAGTTCGGTCCCATGTCAGGGTCCATGCAGAAGGCGACCAGTTGATGTTTCTCTCTCACATCGATGTTTCTCTCCCTCTCTCCCCCTCCCCCTTCCCCTCTCTCCAAAATCAAAAATTAAAATTAAAATTAAAAAAAATCAAACAGTTACCACACAACACAACAATTCCACTCCTAAGTATATACTAAGAGAAATAAAAACCTACGTCCACCCAGAGACTTGTCCACAAATACTCACAGCAGTATTAATAGTCAAAGAGTGAAAACAACCCAAACATCCATCAACTGATAACTGGATAAAAAACATGGGGCACATCCACACAGAGGAATATTATTTGGCAATAAAAAGCAATTAAGTGCTGATACTGACATGCTACGACATGGATGAATCTTGAAAACATTCTGCTAAGTTAAAGGAGCTAGAAACAAAAGGCCACGTGAAGTATAATTCCATTTAAATGAACGGCCCAGGACAGGCAGATCTACTGAAAGAGAAAACACAGTGGTTGTCCAGGGTTAGCAGAAATGGTCGAAGCCTCCTAATGGGCACAAGCTTTCTTCGGAGGATGATGAAAACGTTCTGAGATTAGACTGTGCTGACCATTGCACAATTCCGCGAATATACTGAAACCCACTAAATTTTCAGTGCACTTTATGATATGAACTCTATGGTATGTGAATTGTATCTCAGTAAAGCTGCTGTTTTTTTTTAAAATGACATGTAAGTTCAAGCCCAACAAATGGGAAAAGTGGAAAAGTCTGACAACACCAAGAGCGAGCACAAAGCAGAACAGTGCTGGCAGGACGGTGAACTGGACGAGCATTCTGGAAAACGAGCTGCATCGTCCACCGAGTTAAAGATGTACAGGTCCCACTGGTCTAAAGCGGTCCCTGCAAGGTCTAAACTCTCAATAATGTTTTTGTACTTGTTCATAACATCACTGCTCGTTCACTGAGGACAACCCCACCCTCCGAAGGTAGGACAAAGAACAGAAGGGAGGCATTTGGTCTGAAAGAGGACACAGAAGCAAAAAGGGAGAGCTCGGGCGACACGCACGGCCATGGACTAACCTCACTCCACCTGCTCTGGCTTTGCCACTTTTGCTGGGGAATGGGGGGGAGGGACGCACCGCACAACTCCAACTCAACTACAGCACCCACGGCCTACTCTGCTTCTGGGAAAAAGACCACCACCTCTCTTCCCGCAGGTCCCGCCCCTCAGAGGGGCCATTCCATGTTGCTAACCCACTCACGCTCTCTCTTACTCAGCCGTAGAATGTCCCATACCTTTTCCTGTCACCCCACAACCCACCAGCCCCTCTCACCCTCCTCTTCTCTGACTGCTAACAATCCGTCCCATTTCACTGGGAAAGACAGACCACGCCCACCTGCTCCCACTACCCCAGCCCCTGCTCTGCTCTCACCAAGGAGGAGGCCGTGAGCTCCCCACTCAGCCCATCCCAGGGCGTTCCCAAAAAGGCTCCAGTGAGTGTCCCTCTCCCGCTTCATCAAGTCACCCGTTCTGTACAGAATCACTTCCTACCATCACAACAAAAATGCTGCCATTTCTTCCATCTCAGTAAAACCTTCTCGGGCCCCAAACACCCACGCAGAGTCAAGACCGGCGCCTGCGGGGGAACTCTCTGCATCTATGGTCCTCTTCTCCCAGTCCTCCGCGCACCCTCCCCCGCCCCAGGCTTTCCCCACGTTGTCCTCTGGGAACTGCTCCTCCAGGTCATCGCCGTCCTGTGCTGCCGAAGCCACTGGACAAATCCTGGCCCTCAGCTGACCTGAACTTACAGCAGCAGCCCTGGGCCCAGGCCCCCTCCTCCGTGACATCACCCCCTTGGCCTCACCGGTGTGGACTCACCTGGCTGACCTCTCCGCAGCCCGGCCCTGCTCTCCTGGCCGACACGGCCCCATCCTGCAGTGAGCACAGCTCCCGGGACCACCGCCCTTCACTTGCACTCAGCATATCGAGCTGTTGCCACCTTCAAGACGCACCCAGAACGCAAACACTTCCCACCATCACCCGTGTCCCCCTCAGTCCTGCTGCCACTACCTTGCAGCAACACGTCCACAGCATTTCTTAACACAGCTTTAAGGGAACCTTGTAAAAACTTAAATATGACCTCACGTCACACATCTGTTCAAAACACTATAACTTCCCATCCGATTCAGAGAAAGACAAAACCCTAACGAGAGCCTGTGTGACGGGCTCCCACCCCTACCATCACCCCTCTGACGCGTCCCCCCGCCGCTCTCCCTGGGGCTCCCCCCAGCCAGGCCGGCGTCTCTCTGCTGTCCCCCTCCCACCCTTCCCCATGCCGGCCTCAGGAGCACCAGGCTCTCCACTAGGAGGCTCCTCCCACCCCCCCCCCCCCCACAGCCACAAGGCTCTCCCTCACCTCCTGTTCACAGGGAACCTTCTCAGGGAGGCTCACCCAGATGACCCCACTTCGATCTGCAAACGGCCGCCGCCACCCACTCCCCTGCTTTCCTCCTCTCCCCGCTGTATCACATGTGACTGCTGCACCTCTGGCTCTTCCGTTGTCCTTCCCCGTTCAAGTGTAAGTTCCGTGAGGACAGGCTTCCATCTGCTTCACTCAATGCCAACAGACCCCGCTCCAGAACACGAGTCCGGTGCCTAAGACCTCAGGAGTGCAAACACGTGGACCAACGAGCCTCAGAAACAACGTGGAGGGGGCAGGGACAAAATGATTCGATTCGCATGAAGACGTACAAAAATTAAGTCACGTGTGATACACGTGACTGTGCCCTACGAAACACCCCGAAGAAAAGCATGGGAACAACGCACGTGGGGAAAGGCTGCCGGAGGTCAGAGGAGGGCAGAAGAGTGGTCCGGGGAGGGCACACAGGGAGCCAAAGGCAGTGGCAACACAGCTTCCTTAAGCTCGTTGGTGGGTTCCCAATGACTGGTTTTAACATTCAGTATCTGTACACGTGTTGATATATATTCTTTGAACACATGACCTTAGTAAAAACTAAAATAAGCCCTGGCCAGCGGCTCAGTCCCCGAACACCAGAAGGTTGCAGCTCACTTCCCGGCAGGCCACACATCGAGGATGCGGTCTGACCCCAGTCGGGGTGTGTGGGAGAGGCAGGCGATCGATGCTTCTCTCTCTCATCGATGTCTGTCTGTCTGTCTGTCTCTTTCTCTCTCTATAAAATCAATAAACATGTCCTCGGGTGAGGATTTAAAAATAATTTTTAAAAAAATAGGTTGGCACAAGACTGGCCACCGCCAGCCCACCACCTGCTCTATAAATACAGCCTCGCTGGAAGACAGCCACCGCCCTTCTCTGACGAGTCGTCCGTGGCGGCTCCGGATACCGGCGGAGTTGAGCAGCCACACAGCCCCCAGAGCCTAACGCTTTACTCCCTGGCCCTTTACAGAGGAGGTGTCTGGTAATAATGTGGAATTTATAAAGGAACTCAGTACAAAATTAGAAAGATCCAATCACCTCTTAAAATGTACTGGTTCTTCAAAGCAGATGTGATTTTTCTTCAAGAGCACAGTACACTGAAAAAATACATAGTTCTATATAACATGGGAGGCTCCTAAGCAGAGCTACCTTTCTAAGGGCAGAGAGATCTTAACAACAACCTAAGCGTGTGGGGCACACATGCCGGGAAGGCTGTGGGAGCCAGACTCCAAAGCCAACTACTTTAGACCCTGAGCACTCTGAATTCGGGACAGAGAACAGGTACCAGTCTGGGAAAACTCCCTTCGCTTAACACTCTATGCCTACATTAAGTGTCGAATGCATAGTTTCTGAAGCCACTGTAACAAAGCAAGGACCAGAAGGCCACGTGGAAAGAAGTCTGGGGGAGGGCGAGGAGGTTCATTCAGGGTGTTACTTAATCACAAGGGGCAGAGTCTCACAGCAACAGAGGCAGGTGAGACCCACCCATGGTCCAGAGGCAGCAGAAACCAGTGTATCCATAGCAACAGAAGAAAACCAGGAGACTGTACCCCTCATCTACCACGACAATGAAAACTGACAGGACCACCACCAAAAGGAAATATTTCCCAAGCTAACCCTTCATTCTTTACTCTCAGTGGGACCTACCCACGATGTCACTCTAGAAGTAAATGACACTTGGAACTGTGGCCCCAGAAACTGAAATTTCTCAGTTGCCTATAGGTCCACTCTCCAGCATGGCCTAAATCCTCCTCCAAGAACCAATGGTCTCTAAGTCATTATGTCCTGGCTCCAAAGCCATGACTCTCGTGAAAGGAAGCCCCCAACAGCCAGCTGAGTCAACACCGGTCAGTGCTCCTCCACCACCGCCCCAGCTCGGGGTCGCAGATCTCACCAAGGCCCAGCCAATGTCCGCTAACTCCCAGGCCATCATGAAGCGTGCCTCGGTGGGGGGCGCAACACAGCTGCCTTACCTACCCTGACTAGGGTCTCCGATCGCCATGCATTCTCAGGCAAACTCTGCTTTCTCTTCTTGTCTGACTGTTTCCCTGGCACCCACCCTGCTGTCAGACACACACCCAGGGCCGGGGACCTGGGGCTCCAACCAGCGATCCGCACGGTGTTCCCCAGGCCTGACTCGACACCCGATCATACTCTTATTTCCACACCTTCAATTTTTATTTTTCCTGCAGCCTTTTTTATTCTGCTCTCCACCATCCCAAAAACCAATTTTTCACTCGGCTTTCCTTCTTAATTTAGGTCACCAGATTTCACGGCAGTCTACCTCTAAGGCACACAAACCATCCCAAGTCAGTATATATTACCACTCTAAGAACTTTTGCAACTAATAAAACCCTCGTTTTCTCGAGTCATTAGGTACAAAATCAGAGCCTCCTTATATTAGCAAAAAGATGTTCGCAACCTATCAAACTTTATTTGTGTAACTTCACAGCCAACTATGTAGTCTTCACTTACAAAACCAGTCAACACTAGCCAGATGCACGTGACAAGTGGCCAACTGCCTCTACTCAGAGTAAACCCAGACCTCGGCCAAGTCCACGACATGAAAATGTCTCAGTTAAAATAAGAGGCTTTCCAAGTATTGCCGAGCTCCCTTTTACTTGCTGCTTTACCATCCAGCCAATCTACTTAACATCCAGATGTCACTTATCACCCAAAACCTGAAACAGACTGAGTATTGATCCAACTAAAAGCTAGTATCTCCCCTCTCCCCCGAAAGAAAAATAAAAGGGGAGGGAGGAAGAAAAAGGGTTCCCATAGCAACTAAATCTAAGTCCAAGTCAAAAGGCCACGAAAGCCTCCGGTCAACCTAGACCCAGCCCACAGCAGGGAAGAACCGGTCCCGCTGGAGGCCCCATCAACCTCAAGGATGCTCCAGAGGTTTAGTGTCACCCTACGTGGAGCCCTGATGGGCGGGCAGGGACCCAGTCAGAGTTTCAAGTGTGACTGACTGACAACCTAGTCAGTGAACAAAAGGCATTATGGACCAACCTTATCAGCCAAGACCGAACAGGACAGCTCCACCAGCACGGGAAGACTAGCACTGCTTTTTAAGAGAAACCAAACCGAAGACGCAAGTCAAGAAGAGAAACAACGGTGGGACTCCTTTACTCTCTGGCACAAGGCCTCTGGCAATCTCAACCACCCAGCAGGCAAACAGACTTTCCTCGGAGGCCTCCAGGGCCTCTGACTGAGAGCCTGCTTACACCACATGCAACTTTAACAAGCTTGTTACCTGGTCTCCAACCAAAACCGTATCTCTTTTGCAATTGCTGCTTCTCCTTCCAGACTGCACACCCTTAAGCACCTGTTCGTGAGTGAATCTCTAATACAGTTCCTGACAAAGTAAGGACTCCCGATACTTGCTGAATCAAATAAATGAAGATTAGAAGTGGATGGGGGAAGGGTTGCTTCTCAACTATGACCATAAGCCAATTTTTTTTTAGAATTTATTAATTATTTTTGAGAGAGGAAAAGGGGAAGGGAGGAAGAGAGGGAGAGAAACATCAATCAGCTGCCTCTTGTATGCCCCCAGACCGGGACTGAACCCACAATCCAGGCATGGGCACTGACCAGGAATCAGGCGGGCAACCTTCTGCTTTGCAGGACAGCATGCAACCAATTGAGGCACGCCAGCAAGGGTCGTAAGTCGAATTTCAGGATGAAGACTTAGAAAGTGCTTGCATAATCTCTTTCTCTTTGTCCAGGTATTAACATTCAGTTGCTAAAAACCTGTATAGT
The DNA here is from genome assembly GCA_004024845.1 of Tonatia bakeri. Classification (NCBI taxonomy): domain Eukaryota; kingdom Metazoa; phylum Chordata; class Mammalia; order Chiroptera; family Phyllostomidae; genus Tonatia; species Tonatia bakeri. Next base: position 56,045 of record PVIA01002655.1, on the reverse strand, counting down.
TTTTACACTAACATTCTTCCATTCGATGAACTAGACTATCTAAATTTTAACTGTGTGAGAAAAGAATCTCTGTCCTTTGCTACTGCACCTCATCTTCCCCAGGAGGAAGAATGCCCATCTGCACCTGAGTCACACACAGTCCAGGGCACAGAGGAGCCCCTTCACTAGCAGGCAAGGGTCACTGTGTGCAAGGTTAGGCATGGAGTATGCCTCTCTCTTGCCCTCAAAGGGCAGAACTGGCAAACTGATCCAGGACTAACTTTCTGGGAACAAAATAATGATGAAGCTGGCATCTAAAACCAGAACAGACAACTGCCGACAGGATGACGGCAAAAGATACGAAACTCAAAAATCACAGTAGTTCAAGGTCACTTAGCACAGGAGCAAACCACCCTAAATACCTCAGAATATTGCTAAGTTCCAGCAAAATGTGGTAATTATTTCCACGTGGGGTAAAAAAGTTTTCTAAATTACTTTACAGTATTAAAAATTTGTCTTAAAGTTCAGTCTTCAGGCGCCGGAAAATAATGTGCACACACTGTCTCTCACACTACTAAGTAACTCCCAAGACAACAACAGCGGGAACAAAGATAGCTCCCAGATCCCCAGAACACCCACAAGTGGTCTCTAAAATCTCGGCTGCAGCACAATGGCTCCAAAACCCAGCTGCACATCAACATCACCTGAGGAGCTTTTACAACACGTATTTGCAGTCCCACCAAATTTCCAGAGGTGGGATACATCATCCATGATCTTAAAAAGTATGATTCCAACACAGGCCAGCCCAGCATCCACCTGGAGCAGGATCCCTCAATCTCACCACTACTGACATTCGGGGACGGACAGTGCGTGAGTGTGTGTGTGCACAGACTTCGGGAGAGAAGAGACGCTGACCTGCGCATTACGGGATGTTGAGCAGCACCCCGATCTCTGCCCGCTCCCACAGTAAAAATGCCTCCAGACACTGCCAAATGTTTCTTTGGAGAGAGAATTGTCCCCTGGCTGAGACACAATGATCTAGAGTAAATCAAAAACCAATCATATGAGGTTCCCTTAAGAAAAGGGGGGAGGAGAAAGCTGCTCACAGACAAGAGGCCAGGTCTGCTTTTCAATCCATCTCACCTAAGAAAAGTAGCTCAAAGTGGCTGGCAGCACTCAGCCCACACAGGGGCTCAAATCTTGACGTCCGAGGAAGACCAAACCACAGCTTCTGGTGTTTCTTACGAAATAAACTCAGTGCTGAGTTTAGGTGAGCAGATGTGACAAGGGCTTCTCTGCCTTATCATTTACTCACCTTAAGGGTAATACAAATATTATAAAATTTTAGACCAGTAGTCTAAAATTCAGGCTGCCTCTCAAGTGTCCAGAATATGCAACTGCAAGACACAAGTTTATCATAGAAACAAACTAAATACCACAAATACTGTTTTAAGGAAGAGTTGCTGTTTTATCTGCAATTAGTACATTATCTTTGTACCAAATCGACAGAAAACTTAAGCTAAGCAAATGTCACCCTGTCACCCAGTCTTGATCATATTACTATTCATTTTATGTCCAGCTATGGTCAAACTCTCATATTCTCAAGCAGTTAACTGAAACTACCAAGTTTTTCTTTGCTACACTTTACACAAAAGCTAGTTTTCTAAGCCCAAACAATCTTCTTCCTGTTCTTCTGTAAGTTACACCAGCAAGACACTCAGCTCTACTTAAGACTGAATCTATCAAAATAACCCTTCCCCAGCGCCAGCCAGCTCCCAAACAAGCAGTGCCAGCGGAAGGGAGAGCGAGCGCGGTTCCGAGTCCCAGGGAGAAGAACTCCAGTGGGAATGAAGAGCCTGTGGGTGTGGCTGAGTGCACTGTCAGACCCTCAGACCCCCCAGTCAGACACACTGAAAGGCAGAAGGGTTTTCGGAGCAACCATCCAGGACAACAGTTGCTTCCCAAACTCTCTTCACTGAAGTGCAGCTCACTGGCAGTGCCCTTTCACACCTGAAAGGCCACCCAGGGGGACGCCGAGGAACACTGGAGTGGATGACTTGGGGGCCACTCACACTCAGGACAGAGCACGCATAAGCCAGGGGGGCAGAAGCCCACCTGAGCTCCCCACAGACTTCTCCTTATGCAGCTGCCTCCCACATAAACCATTCTGAGGCAGCACCACTAATGACAACTCCAGGTAACATTTATTTAATTCAGTGAATCTTCAACCACCTGATAAAATTGAACAAAGTGTCCACGTCACTTTCTCAGTCCAGCTGACTCTTCAATACGGGGGTTTCTGAAGACATTCACTAAGAAGCAGGGCTTAAACACTCATTTGACTTCCTAATAATACCTAAACATTTAAAAATCAAATTTTAATTAACAGCCACTAACTATTAAGCTGATTTCACATGCTAGGCACCTCATCTAGCTGCTTTACATGCATGAACTCCTTTAACTCCCAACAAACTTACTCGGTAAGTGCTATTATCATTATTCCCATGTTACACAGGAAGCAGGGAGGTTGAGTAACTTGCCCAAGGTCACAAAACTACAAAAGAGTGAAACCAATAATTGAATCCAGGCAGTCCAACTCCAGAGTGAAGAAGGCTCCAACATCACCACCACTTAGGAGACACCCCAGCAGCTGGGAACCTGGAGTCCCTTCCTTACTCGCTGCCTACCTGCAACGTGACCTTGAGGGCAAAACCCCAAATCCACGTTAACACAGTGGGACAACATCCACGTTATCCCCTGCTGTGAGGGTGTGAGGACACACTACCAAGCGCCCCTCCCAGGAAAGCAAAACATCCACAACGCTCTAGCAGACCCGCGGAGAAAACGGGAAAATTACATAAAGCTCCGAGGTGGAAACGTCAGAACACAAGAGGTCCAAACAAGGGCTCCTTCCGTGCACCTACGATCCCAAGTCCGAGTCGCGATCGAAGCGAGCAGCGTCCAGGAGGAAACCCCTCCAAGTACACAGCGATCAGGCTTCTTTAAGAGGGAGGTCCTTCCAGCAGCCAGAAGGACCACCCCCCTTGCTCATATTCGCCAGGGAGGTGTTCGTGACCGGGTCTACATTCAAGTCACAACACCGGAGTTAAAAAATTGCTCGGAAAGCTATTTAAATACTCTGAGCAGGGTTTCTGCATTTTCCGAAGAGTCTGCAGCGAATGCACAGAAACCCACAGAACTTGTTTCCCGGAGAACGGGGTCCAACAATGGTCTTCGCGAGTCTGCGGCGAGGTGCCCCTCAGCTTGACACGTTCCAGGGGTCCGCGCGGAGAGAAGTTTTCCGGAGACCGCGCGCAGGGCGTCGCCCGGGGCAGACAGGCCGGAGAGGTGCGGGGCCCGGCCGGGTTTAGGGGCGCGCCCCAGCGCGGCCCGCCCGACCGCGCAAGGCCGCGGACCTCAACGCCGGCGCAAAGTTCGCCGCTGGGTCCGCGGCCCGCCCCGCGGCCCCTGGCGGCCGACTGACAGGGGCAGGCGGGGACGGCTCGGGAAGCCAGGGCGCCGCGCCTCCCGGGCCGCGGAGAGGCGAATTCCGGGGGGGAGGGGAGGGGGCCGGGACGCTGCCTCCCGGCGCCGCGGAGGCCGGGCGAAGGGACCGCACCGCCGTCCACGCGCCGCGCACCCTGAGCACCCCTCGCCGCCGCCCGCTCTGCCGCCCCCCCTCTCCCTTCAATACCTGGAGGTGCCGGCGACCCGCCGCTAGTTGCGCTCAGGCGGGAAATGCGCTCACCGACACCATCAGCGAAGCGCCCAAAATGGCGGACGTATCAAGTAGGCCTTGAGTTTCCCCCGCCCTCCCTCCGGCGCCTCGCAACCAATTGCAGCCATGGCCCCGCCCCCGGCCCCACGCTCATTTGCCTTCCTCTCCCGCCCCCTGCAGTCTATTGGGGCTCCCTGAGTCCCGGTTGCGCCCACTCCGATTGGCTTTCAGGCCCAATCAGTCAGGCGCGAGGGGCGCATTCTTTTCCCATGAACTTGACGGATCCGGAACCTCTAGGACCCCGGAGTCTGATGAAACAAATCAGAAACTAGGAGAAACCTGGCGGTGTCCCCCTACGCCGTAGCAACAGCAGGGCCTCTCCTTGATGGACGTGTCCGAAGACCAATCCGACAGCCCATGCTTTTTAAAACTCAATTGAGCCAAACCAATCATGGCCGCGGAGCTAGGAGCTTCAAGAGAACCAATAGAGTAGCGAGACCATCAAGTGGGCGGGTCGAAGGGTCTGGAGGAAACCGGTGATGACGCGAGCCACAATGTGTGCCGGCAGCGGAAGTTATACAGAGCTGGGGAATTAGCTCAAATGGTAGAGCGCTCGCTTAGCATGCGAGAGGTAGCGGGATCGATGCCCGCATTCTCCACAGATAAATTTTATAAACAGTGGTAGTGTGGTTTGCACGTGCTGGTCACTTAAGGAAAACAAGGTGCTACCAGGAGTTGGGGTAAAGGCGCGGTGCTGAGTTCCCCTGACTGTGCTCTCAGCCCAGTGTTGAGGGGAGAAGTCTCTCCATTTTGCCTTGCAGAAGGATATACCCGTGACCTTCTTCCGAGAGCCGTGCCACGGAGGAGTAGCCCACCTTCTGCACTTACTAATAACCTGCCTTCTTCCTAAAAGCACAAGAGAGTAGCATGTGGCGGGGAAGGGCTGAGAAAGACAATGGTAGCGCCCTGTGAAATCGAGCTGGAGTTCAGTAAACGCCTTACCACGCACACGCGAGTGTGCGCAAGATGCAGCGGAGGCACGGGCTGGGGGTGCTCTCCATTCGTGGGCAGCCCTCTAGTGAGTTTCTCCTGTGTTCAGTCCGCGGGGGTGCACCGCTCACGCGCAGTGGGGACGTTAGACACTACCTGCGTTAACACCAGGTAGTGGTAAATAAAACAGGCTGCAGAGTGGGGATCCTTCCTGAGCAGGTGGCATTTCAACCCACCAGCAGAGAGGAGGAGGACAGAGCCGCAGGTTGCAGGGTCCACGTGGCTGGGAGACAGACGGGGGCGGGCGGGGGGGGGAGGGCCAAGGTGGGTTGTAGTGGGAGAGGGGAATGGGCGAGAGAAGAGGTGGCAAGGGCGATGAGTGGTGTAGGGCCTTGAGGACAAGAGGAGGAGGAACTTGGGGTGTATGCTCCAACAGTGAGGGCCCGAAGAGCTTCTGGGTAGAGAAGGGCATGTTTTGAACTGGCCATGCTTTAGACAGGACGGTTTGAGCCAGAGTAGCACAGGACCAGAGCGGCAAGCCCAGGGCCTGGACCTGGGGGGCGTGGGCCACGAAGGGAACGCTGGGACAGGAGTTGGTGCCTGAGAGGAAGGCTGGGTGTGGGCGGGAGGAGGGCAGCGAGGGCCGGGACCTGCCCTCCTGGGCAACAGGGCAGGGCCCAGCTACCCACCGATTTCTTCACTCATTCATCGTCAAAGAACTTGCCAGCACCTGCTTCAGGCTCCTCCATCCCAGACTCTGAGATGGGTCACAGGGCCATGTGCACTATAATTAAATAAAATAATGTAGTATCTTGCCCAACCTAAGTGGGCCCTAGAAGTCTCCAATTATTTAACTCCTAATCCAGTGATTCTTAACCTTTTTCATCTCGTGGCACACATAAACCAATTACTAAAATTCTGCGGTACACCAAAAAATGTATTTTTTCCAATTTGAAAAAAAAAAAAGATATGATTTTGATTCACTCCCAGCAGACAACTATTGTTGTGTTGGCTTTTGTCATTTTTTTATATGACAGTCTAAAGGAAAAGAAGCCAGTGCTTGTGACTAAATAGTCAGGTATGGAATGTTTTAATAATTCTTACAGCACTCTGGTTGAAAATTATTGTCCTAACCTAATCCAGAGGGTTGAAATCAGGAGAACTTCCTGGAGGATGAGGCATCTGAGCTCAGCCAGTCACCTGAGGGCCATGGGGCTGTAAGGAAGAAAGTGACTTTGAAGTCTTGCATTGGCCTCGCCATTGCAGAGTTTCTGAATTTCACAGATCACCACCTTCCCCTTTTTCTCCCTAATCCTTTTGTGATGTAATTTTTAATGTTTATATTTTCAACCCATCTAGACTTTTTAAAAATTAATATAAATAATTTCACACATACGCAGCTGCATAGAGAAACATAGTGAACACCCAGGGGTGCCCAGCATCCAGCACTTATTACTCCTTAATTTTGGGAACAGACTAAATGGCTGGCTGGACAGAAGAACAGAGCAGACATACTCCCAAGGGAAGCCGGATGCATGAGTGAAGGGCAGGAGAGTGAAGGGAGGGTCTCCTAAGGGACCCCTGCAGTGCAGCCCAGCCACTGCTTCTGGGTCAGCAAAAGTGTCCTCTGCTCCCTGCTTGGCAGCCTGGGTTGAGACTGGTGCTTTACTTAGTACCTCGGGGCATGTGATCCAACCTGGAAGAGCAGGAATTCTGAGCACTTGGGAGCTGCCTGCCCCTTCCCTGCAGGCAGCCCTGTGGGGCAGGGAAAGCCACCTTGAGCGGAGACTCTGGGGACACCATCTAGCTCTGTTGGTCCTTAGTGGTGTGACCTTGACTAGGTGTGTCACCTCTGAGCTTTAACAGGTTCCAGGCCCATTTACTAAGGACCTGCTACTTGCCAGGTAGACTGGGCGGGCAGACTTCACAGACATTATCTCCTGGAAGACTTCCAACAGCCCAAAGGGCGGGTAACAGCACCTTCCTTAACAGATGGGGCCAGCTGGCCCTCCCAGATGCAGACCTGACCCCTCCCATCTGCAAAGGAGCCTTGAGCGTGGTCCCCACCCACTGGCTCAGGTGGCCCTGGGTCTGCCTCAGCTCTGGCCTCATGAACACCGCCGCTTAGCACTGACTGGTGGCAGGTCGCCCTGTCCCTTGCATCTGCTCTTGGTCCCCGTGGCAAGACTGTCAGCAGCCAGGGCCCAGGGGAGATGACTCCTGAAGGCATGGCAGGCTTGTTATTGAGGCTCCCAGCTATGTCTCCTGGCCAAGCAGTCTTGGATTCCTAAGGGCCACCGCCTTCCCACCCCCTCAGCGCTGGCACTACAGGATCCAGTGTGTTCCGGGGCCTCCCATGCTGAAGGCTGCTTGCCGCTGGTGGACTCCCCTTGCCCAGAGGTCACCTCTGTATTCCAGGCCCTGGGGTAAGGGTGCCACAAGGTTCAGGGCCCTGCTGGAGGGCCATCCTTCCAGAAGTCTGCTCTGACCCTCTAATGGAGGGTGTGCCCAGCAATGAGCATCGGTGCCCTCCCACCAGGGCCAGGCCCTTTCTGGTTCCCACCTCCAGTCCGAGTGTGGCTGTCCCTGCCTGGCCCCGGGAGAACGGCCCAGCTTCGTCACGACGCACCATTACTTGCTGACTTCTCCCGTCTCTTGGCACAGCCTAGGGGCTCCCGGAGGCCTGACAGTCTCCTCCAATACCACCCGGGTGAGCACAGGGCAGGCCTCAGGCAGCGTTTGCTAACTGCCTGTGTGAGGACCAGGCAGCAGGGGCCAGGGCAGGCTGGGGCCTCCCTTCCTGGGTGCGAGTGTGGCCTGCAGCCGCATCCACCACCCACGCCCACACAGACGGCAAGGCCAGGAGGGGCCCCTGGTCCGCAGCACTGTTCTGATGGGCACAGCAGCCTGGGCTGGCCGTCACAGAAGTCAGACAGTGGCAGAGACTGGCCAGGGAACAGGCCAAACCCAGCCATTTAATCTGCAAACCCTGGTGTAAAATTAAAACACAGGGCCTCTTCCTCAAAAGTTATTTCTAACTTCAGGATGACAACAGCAGAGACCAAATCAAGCGTGGGGCCCTCCGAGACTCCACGAGCCAGGTGCCCTGGTGCTGGCCCTGCCTGCAGGCCTCTGCCCTTCCCCTCGGAGTCTGATGGAGAGAGGCGCAGGACAGCTCTCCAGGGGAAGGCCAGAGGTTGGAGTTCATAACGTGGGGCTCTCAACTCTGACGCACACATGGCACGAAAGAATGGCAGTGATGTTTAAAAAAAATTAAGTTTATAAATATTTTCTCCACTGTACAAAGTTTTTCCCAGCCCCACCCACCCATCACTGTTCACATTTCTCATGTTTTTAAAATCCCAACTATATTTATTTTTTTAAATCATAAAATATATTTTTTTCTTTGTTCATATTTAAAACTATTTACAGGGGCGCAGAGAGGCCAGGGCGGCCTGGCCGAGGTCAGGACGAGTCGGTGCAGGGGGACGGCGGGGGCGGGAAGAGGTGGAAATAGCTCCTCTCGGTGGCAGGCGAGGGGGGGCAGCTGTCCTCGGCGGACAGGTACTGGCTGTGGGGCGTGGGCGGGGGCGGGTAGGGGTCCGAGTCTGAGTTCAGATCCAGGTAGTACTTGCTGGCCTTCCAGCGGCTGGCGCTGTAGTCACTGTCACACACGTCCGTGCTGCAAGGCGTCGTCGGGGGTGCCACGCCGCGGATGATGTAGGGCCTGGAGGCGGCAGACACAGGGGACTGGCACCCGATTTGGGGAGGTCCCGCGGCACACCCATCGGATGGGCACAGGGGTCCCTCAGTCGTGTGGCCTCTGCACCCCGACGGCCCCACCTGAGGCGGGCATGCCTCCGCCCACCCTGCAGGGCTGCCAAGCACGGCAGCCCCAGGCCAAGGTCGCCTGACAGAGAATGAGGCCTCCAGAGCGACCTGGTTGACCTTGGGCAACTTAACCTCTCTGACCTGGGGGAGGACGACGTGGCACCTGTTTCGAAAACAGCTCCTGAGGGTTACATACAATTCTGCACGAGAAGTGCCGGAAACAGCGCCCGGTGCCAGGAAGTGCTCGGCAACCATCATCCCTTCTGTAATTTCTATCAGTCTGACCCGGGATGGCCCCGTTTGAGTTAAAGCCACCTGACCCGCAGGTATGCCCTCCCTGACACCTACTGCACCCTGCAGTCCTGCATGGGGCTGCCACTCGGCGTGAGTCTGGGGCTGAGATCGTGGTGAGTTTATGAGCCCCAGGCCATAGGGGGGTTCCCCGTGGGCAGGAAGGTGGGGCCAGCACCCCAGGGCCAGCGAGGGGTTCCTGGTGCTGAGGAAAGCACAGCAGGAGGATCCGTCTCCTGGGCCCCCAAGAGCAGGAAGGGACCCGACAGCAGGAAGGGAAGAGGTATCGGAGGTGGCGGCTAAATCAGGACAGGACGCACAAAGCATGAGGTCCAGAGACTGAGGGGCCCAGCCTGGTTGGTGAGGATGTGACAGCCCTGGGGACAGCAGCTGATGAGGCTGCTGGGGACAGACCCTGATGATGGGGCACTGGGGAGCACCCCCAGATAATGACCAATCAAGAGTGGGCCTCGCCCTAGGCTGCACTGCTCCCCCGCTGGCCTGGAGTTCTCAAAGCGGCCACTAGATGGCAGGTGACTCCTCGCTGAGTCTCAACAGTGCCAGGCAAGTCAGTGGAGGATGAGGGGCGCGGACCACTCCACCTTGGTGGTCCACGAATGTGCAGGAGCCCTGATCTCATGGGGACCCACCCCCAAACCCCCCATCAAGTGGCTCACTTGGGTGTGAGGGGCCCAGGGCACCTGCGGGGTGAGGGGAGCCCTGCTGGTTGAGGCCACCTGGTAGAGGGTCAGGAAGTTAACCTCATCGAAGCACCCCAGCCTGTGGCTGGCCCTGGATCCCACTTCTCCTCAGCATCCCCAAGTGCCCCCTTCCCACCCAGGAAGGCGGAGTCTGCGACCCTAATGCAGACAACTTGGGGGGTGGGGGGAGACGGTGATGGTGGGAGGCTGACCAGCCCTGCGGTTTCTCAGGCTCAAAGAGGCCCTTGCAGGGAGGAAGGAAAAAGGACCACACGACTGAGAGTGCGCAAGGCAGGCGCCACACGACCACTCAAGGGGATTTAGATGTGATCCCCAGTGCCATTGCCACAGTCCCATGGCCAGACCCCAGAGCCAGAGAGAACTGACCAGCCTGGGTGTCGGTATCCCCGTTTAGCAGGGCCAGGCCACACCAAGGTGGGACTGGGGGCGCCCCTCCAGGCCCCGTCTGCCTGTGCCAGCTCCAGAGCGGCTCAGAATGGGGGACCCGCTGGGTATGTGGCCTCAGCACACAGGCCCGGTCCTCCAGCGTGGGGCAGCCCAGTCAGTGAGGGCGAGGAGAGGCCGGGGAGGCAGCACCCTGGACCCCTATCCTAGGAAATGGGGAGAGGACCCCCACCCACCACAGGCTGGTCTGCAGGCCCCGCCAGCTGCAGCCGTGGCCGCGGTCCCAGCATGCCAGGGCAAGCAGGGACTTCATACCTGTAGGGCCTGGCAGGGGCGGGAATGTTTGGCGAGTAGAACATGTCCACGTTGTACAGGGAAGGGTCCGTGGCGGGGGACGGCGGGGGGTTCAGGATCTGAGGAGAGCAGAGCAGGGGTCACAGGGGCCTGACGCAGCCCTGCGGCCACCCACCCACCCACCCTGGCTGCCTCCCAGAGCGGGGGTGCAGGTCCACCCGGGGCCAACTGGGTTCAGTGGGCCCACACCTCCCAGGGCCCTTGTCTGGTGAGGGACTTCAGCTGTCTGGTCCTCAGTTTTCTCATCTCTACATTGGGGCTAAGACGCCCTGTGTCCCAAAGCTGTCCTGATACTTGGTGAGTCACCTACAAGGAGTGGGCAGGCCCGTCCTCTGCCATTTAGGAAATAGCTTGAGCCCCTGGTCCTTATTCTGGGGAGCGTCCTTCTCAGCCCATAAGCCACCCTAGGGATTCCTCGGGATTTGACCTCAAAGTTGGGAGGGCACAATACAGCCGGGAGGGGGCTCCAGAGAGGGGAGCAGGCACCCGGCAGGGAAGCCCAGTGGAAAGGGACTCTGGCAGCTACCCTGCACCTGAAGCCTGTGGGGTCGTCTTTGGACATCTGCCCACGAACTTGACTGGAACTAGTTTCTCTTCACTTCCTCCTCCATGGGGAGTTTCGGAGTTCTGCCCAAAGCCCCACCCTCTGCTGGTTGTCACTGCTATTTCCCCCGGGGCAGTAGGAGGGCAAAGTCAAGGGGCTGTGGAGAAGGTTTTCCCAATACTGCGGTGGGCAGATTTCTAGTAAGTTCTGCAGGTGCAGCCCCTCAGCCCCTCCTCAGCCCCAGGGGCTCCTCCTGGGTGCCGTCGGCGCATCTGTTTTTCCTGTGTTCTGGGCCCCCGACCCTGCTAGGAGTCTGTGTACTGGACTTTCTGTGTTCAGATCACCGAGTGAGCCTGGGCTGACGAAGGCCGCCTGGCAGCCACCGACACAGAAACGGTCAGCGGCTGCCGATCTCACTCAAGGCATCTGATGCCATCCCCCATGGTTTCAATATAAAATATGAAACCTTCAGAACATGGAAAGAATTTTTTTTCCTCACTTAGCATTTCCTTTTCTTTAGATTTTTACTTACTTATTTTTAGAGAGGGGAAGAGAGGGAGAGAGAAAAAGAAATGTCAATGCGTGGCTGCCTCTCCTGCGCCCCATGATGGGGACCTGGCCGGCAACCCAGGCATGTGCCCTGACTGGTAATTGAACCGGGGACCTTTCGGTTCGCAGGCTGGCGGAAAGAATTCTTTCTTAAATGATCAGAGGAGGGAAAGCCTTTCTGAGTATGACCAAAAAAAAAAAAAAGAAAGTACATGCCCATAAAAGATAGATTGATCATTTCATTGTATGAATGGCAAACACACCATTGCCCAAATCAAAAGACAAAAATCTAGGAGGAATATTTTCAATACATGTCTCAGGGAATGGGCTAATTTCTTATCTCTATATCTATATGCATGCATATGGAGAGCTTATAAATGCGTAAGAAAAATACCAAAAACCCAGAATATAAAGGGCAGAAAAAGACTATTCTGAGAAAATAAAACTGCAAAGGTAAACAAACACCCCAAAAGATGTTCAATATCCCTTGTCATGAAAGAAATACTGAGGCCACACCGCCATACCATCTTCACCCTAAATGAGATCCGTGGAGAGTGTGTTTCAGAGGGCTGGGGGAGAGGGACTGTCCCCTCGGGAGGGCCAGAGTGGGCAAGGTGACCGAGGCCCGGGCTCTGCAGCCCACTCATTCTTCCTGCTGCATCGGGAGTCCTTTGTAGTAGCCCTGGAGTCCCCACCGACAGACCCCCAAGGAGTGACCCAGGCTGGTGCTTCTCACACAGTTCTCAGCCTCATTGCAAAATGGGGCAGTGACAGCGCCTCCTTGTGGAGCACATGGAGAAGGCACTGGTCAGCTGGGCGGTCCCCAGTCCCCAGCTTTGCTTCTGGTCAGCAGTGGACAGCCAGGCTCGGGGAGGAGCTCTCACTGCCCTCGGAGTCCATCGTCTGGGTCACAAAAAATGAGTACGAGACTACTCTGCACGAGGTTAGAACCCAGAGTGGTGGACGCAAGGCCTGAGATGTCCAAGCCCACAGAACGCACAACACCAAGCTTGAACCCAACGTCACCTGTGGACTCAGGGTGACAGTGAGGTGTCCAGATAGGGGCATCTATTGTAACAAATGTCCCACTCTGGGGGGGGGAGAGGTTACTGACAATGAGGGAGGCGGGGCATGTTGGGGAGCAGGGGTATATGGGATATCTGTACCCTCCTCCCAACTTTGCCATTTTACCTAAAATTTCTCTGAAAAATAAATTCTTTAAGAATGAAGAACATGTGCAAAGCTGGTGAGATCTCACCAATAAGGTCCAAGGATATTGTATCACTTGGCCTGGTGTGGCTCAGCTGGTTGGGCATCATTCCACAAAGCGAAAGATCTCGGGTTCGATCCCCGGTCAGCACCTATGGCTGGGGTGCGGGTTCAGCCCCCGCTCAGGGCATGTATGAGAAGCAACTGATTGATGTTTCCTCCCTCTTTTCCTCCCTACCTTCCCCTCTCTCTAGAACCAAATAAAATCTTTAAACACAGGGGGGATATTGTATCAATGTCCCGATTCCCTGATTCTGGTATCGCACTATTGGGAGGAGATAGGTCAGGAGGGTGGAGGCCTCCCGAACGGGGTTAGTGCCCTCACACGGACAGGCCCCAGAGAGCTCCGCCGCCCCTTCGACCACCTGAGATAAGGCAGCCATCCGTGAGCTGGCCCTCGGCCCTCGCCAGACACTAAATCCGCCAGCACCTTGCCAGTCCCCACAACTGCCGTTGCTGTTTTGAGCCACCGAATCGCTGATATTTCTGTGACAGCAGCATGAACGGACTGAGACAACAGTCATGCAAGATGTCACCACTGGAAAGCCGGTGAAGGGCAGCCAGGACCCCTGTTCTATTTCTTACAGCTGCAGGTAAGTCTACAATGATCTCAAAATAGGAAGTTAAAAAACCCAAAACACTCTTCACTGGGAAACTGCAGTCCCTACTCTTGCACACGTGGGTGTGTGCAGGTCCCCCAGGTGGAATGCCCAAGGCTCTCCCCGCAGAGCACCCCGCCGGGCTCCTGCTCGCCGTGGGGGGGCGCTCGGCGGCGCCTCCTGAATTCCGAGTCGTGAGCTGCACGTCTGACTGGTGCAAAGTCATGCTGCTGATCTAAACATAGCCGGCTCCACGCAGGTTTGTTTTGGGGGTGATGAAAATGTTCTAAAATTAACTGTGGTGATGGCTGCATGCGTCTGTGAGTGTGCTAAAAACCACCCAATTAAATGGGCGAATTGCATGGTACCTGAATCATAAAAAAAAAAAAAAAATGTTGGCTGGTTGGTGCCATCTCTTGCTGCCTAATAAGACCCCCCAGCTCCCAGCAGAGCTTGGGGACAGAGAAGGCAGCATCCTGGGCCTCCTGGCCCCTGCACGGGAGGCCAAGGACACTGTTGCCTGGGGCCAGGGCTGCCAACCACAGGTTTCTGGGGCCCTCCCTAGTTAGTTACGGGGGGCTCGAGAGAGTCCGAGAGCAGGGAAGACAAGAGGAATGGTGGGGAGTATTCTAAACTCCCGCTCCTGGGTCCTCACTTCCTCTGCCCCAAAATGCAGTCGAGTCCTGGAGCCCCCAGGAAACTCAGTCCCCATCTTGCAAACCCAAGATAACAACCTCTGCAGCCTGTCCCCTCCCCTTCCTGAGCCAGGTTCGATAAGAAGGGGGCAACGCCCTGGACCTGGCGGTCCCCCAGGAGGTCAGGAAGGCCCAGCCCTGGCAGGTGGGGCTTGCCAGAGGCCCCAGAGAAAGCTCAAGGGGCTCTCCTCTCCTCAGGAGGGCATACAGTCCCGGAAAGTCAGGCTTCCAAGAATTAAAAACATCGAACCACATCAAGTCAGACTCCGATGTTTACACACACATACATTCACCTCTGTGCGCTGAGCTGTGCTCTCGGAAATGGGGGTCCCCCGCCACCCTCAGGGAGAGGGTGCCCATGCGGACAGGGGGGTCGGACACAGGGGGCTTCAGCGCTTCACCCTCTGCACAGTTGTAGTGCTTTGGCATGTGGCTCTGTTAGAGCCAGCCCCTCACCACATGGGGGCTGCCAGCAGCTCTGAGAAGCATTTCAGCTGCGAAAGTCACCCCGTGAGTGCCCACCCTTCAGACAACTATTTTCTGGGAACCAGCAAGGCCACAGCAGGAAAGCAGGGTGTTCCTGGTGGGGACGCCAAGGCAGGGCTCGCACAAGCACACCTCAGCACCTGCCCAGACCGGCCTGCGGAGGCAGCCACCGGCAGCAGACCAGTGCAGGACAGAGACAGCCACCCGGACCCTGGAATGCCCAGCAGCAACCAGGGAGGTGGGATGACGGGTGTGACTCCCGCTCTCCGGGTTTGTGTGAGGTTTCCAGATTGCCGACACTAAGCAAGGAGCACCCTTTTCTACGTTGCAAACAATGCCACTAAAGAGAAAAACAATGGGGTTTGGAAGGAAGGAGGACAAACTCTCCCACCATTCTCTGCGGTGGGACAGCTAATAATTCTAGAAATGCTGAGGTCATAAGAAGTGTCCCTCGGCCAGTCATTGCTGATGGGCACCCCAGCCAGCCAGGCCTCCTCCCACCCCCACTCACTGGCGGGTACAGCGTCGCCTTGGTGCTGGATGAGCTGCTGGATGAGGCCCCGGTGACATGGTTCCGGTCGTAGAGGGGCACGCCCCGGCCCCCCATCAGGCTCACAGAGCTCATCATGGACTTGCCGCACGAGATGCCTGCAGGGGGAGGCAACAAGGCAGGTCAGGGCCGGGGCGCCCCACAGACACGGCACACACTCCAGGGCTCCTGCCGCTCATGAGACCCAGGTTCAGGTGAGTAGGTCCGTCTCCCCCAGGCCCACTGCCCATCACCAGTGTGAGCCTCCCCTATAAAACGGGGAGACACACAGCACCTCCCCAAGGGGCCACTGTGAGCCGCGGGGGTGGACTCAGAGGGTCTCAGCACAGGGTCACCTGGCACAGAGAGGGCCCTGTCCTCTGGGCACTGCTGCCACAGTGACCACGTGCTGCCTCAGGCCTCCCAGGGCTGTGGGGACCCTTAATGACCTCACCCCCTGAGGAGAATCGGGTCTCATCCGCACACAGACGTCAGGGCCCCAAGGGCTAGCCCTGGGCAGGGGGACTGAACAAGAGAAGGACCCAGGGCTGGACGGGCATCGGGGAATCCCCCAGATGGCCCTGGAGATGACCTCAGTGACCCCCTCGGGGCTAAGCGCTGACTGACCCCACCTCCTAGGACACACTGTGATGTGATCCAGTGCGGTTCAGCCTGGCAGTGCCACCTGGGGATCTAGACACATGGCCCTGCCGGCTCGTGCTCCCGCCGGACTACACCCCCCACAGTCGTTTTAACTGTGCGTCCACGGTCCGAGCTGCACTCAGGACAAAACTGCTCATTGCACACCCAGCGACTCCTCGGACTCTAGAGGGAGCCCAGCTGCCCCCACAAGAGCACGCAAGACACATCCCACGAGAATACTGAAGGTCAAATCCAAAGAGGTGTCCCCACACCTCCGAGGCCACAGGACAGGTCGTAGCTGTGCGGCCTCTGTGTTGAAGCACTCTGACACCAAATTCCAGCTCAGCAGGAACCTGCGTGCTGGGATCGGCTAGTGATGTCTGAGGTGTACACAGCATAGGCTGTGGTGGCAGCATTCCCGATCCATTCACCCTGGATCCTGCCCAGACTACCCTCCCACCTCTGCCCAGGGCCCCTGCCCACCTCAGGCGGCTTACCTGTGAAGGGACCATGCTGTGAGGTGCCCGGAGCTATGAAATTGAGGGGCACGTGGGGGGTCCCACTGACATACTCATGCGGGAAGGGCCCGTTGGCCCCTGTGTAGCGCTGACACACCACACGCTGGCAGACAAAGTAGACCCCGCCCATGACGAAGAGCGAGAGGATGATGCCGATGACAGGCCCGATGGCACTGCTGTGGGCCGGGGGCTCGTCCAAGAACGGCTTGGTGATTTCTGCCAGGGCACAGGCAGGAGGAGGTGGTCAGTGTTGGCTGCATGGGACCGGCTCCCCTGTGGGGAGAGGCCGTGTGCCCTGGAGGAGCTGGTTCTGCACGGGCCCCACACCCACCGATGGAGGGCCAGAAGAGGGAGCCATGCTAACTGCAGCAGTACCAGCCCACTGCCCTGGCCTGCCGGGAGCACCTTCCTCTCCCTCCTCCTGCTGCTCTGTTGGGCTGAGCTCTACCTGTACCCGACAGCCCCTCGGCAGCCACCCCCCCACAGCAGCCTATTCACCCCCTTTTTCTGGGGTTCTCTGTGGTGGCTAGAAATGTGCACACAGTTGCTCCTACGAGTCATGAGCTGGGCCAGGAGGCTGGTGGGGCTGGTTACGAGGACTGACCACCAGGCAGTAGGCAAGGGCAGGCACACAAAGCCTGGGGTCTCCCAGCCCATCTAGCAGTGGGATTCACCTATGCAGAGGGGCTGGGCTAACAGGTGCACCAGGGGCCCAGGACCTTCCTCGCTGAGCCTCGCAGAAATCCTGAGTGTGGCCACTGTGAAGGGCAGAGTGTGGCCGGGCCTGGACTTAGGGGGCTCAGGCCAGCCTGCAAAACCAGGGACCAGCTTGGGGCTACACAGGTGCATCCCAGGGTCCATCTGGGAATCCTGTGTACGGGATTGCCGGGTGAGGGGGTGCTCCTTGGGTTTGATCCACTATCACAGCCACCAGGGCCTGGGAAGGCTGTCTGTGATTCAGACAGGATGGAAATTCGGCTCCAGTCTCACCTTGGACAGGGCCTGGCAAGGGTGATTTTGCTGCCTGGCAGCTGCTGCTGGGTAAGGTCCCCCAGGCAGAAGCTGGAATGCCCCACAGCTCATGGTCTCCCCTTCCCTCTCCCAACTCAGCCTCTCAGCTTCCCCCACCTCCAGGAAGCCTCCCCTGCCTGCCGCCAAGACCAAGTACTTCCAGCCTCCTTGAGCACGGCCCCCAGTTTGTTTCCTCCCTCTAGACCTCACGCCCCTGGGGCAGGACCTCAGCCCCCAGAGACCCCTGCCCTCTGTGGGAAGCCGCTCACCACACATGAGCTCGTCGGAGCCGTCGATACAGTCAGGGAATGAATCGCACTGCTGCCTGATGAGGACGCACTGGCCACTGGCGCAGCGGAACTGGCTGGGCAGGCAGACGGCTGCAGGGGGTGGGGGTCGGGGGGAAGCGTGCACTGAGAAAAGTCAGAGGGCGAGACAGTCCCTGCCCCGCCACCCTGGACCCAACAACAAAGGTCTGGGTTCCAAATGCAGAGCAGACAAATGGGAAGCAGACAAATGGGGCCCTTTCTAGCACTGGGTCGGGGTGGTGATCCAGTGTGCACCCTCCCCTCAATGACCCCCATTCCAATGCCTCTGCAATGCTGGCATCAGGATTGGCAAGGAAGACACCCTGAGGATCCCACACAAGGGACCAGTGCTGCTCACAGACTTCTGGGGCAGGAGGAAGAGAAAGGCTGGGTACCGGTGGCTGCCGCCGCCTCCCTCCCTGCTCCCGAATGCTGTCCTGGAAGGAGCGAGGGCCCCAGCAGGCTTGTCCTTGCTATCTAAGCCCCCACCTGCCCCACCCCGAGTGCCTGGCTCTGGGAACTGGAGACAAGAAGTCCCTGTTCTCCAAACAGATGGGACGATTTGGAAGGTTCTGGAAACAGCTGGTGGAGCCCAGAGGCCGTGCACGTACCAGGAGAGACATTCGCAGAGAGAGGCATAAGGGGAGAGCACATATTTAGGCTCCGAGGGCCACTGGTCTCTATTGTAAGCTGTTTAATTCCGCTGTCTTTGCACATGACAGAAACACATGAGGCTGCCTGGGTCCCTGTCAAACTTCATTGACCGGAACAGGTGGTGGTCTGCATTTAGCCATCAGGCCAGTTTGCCGATCCCGGGTCTACAGCCTCCACCAGATCCTCAAAGGGTCTCTTAGCTGGAAAGACTTAACGACTGTGACTTCATAGAAACGTCTGGGGAAATGACCCCATCCCCCCGCCCTTCCATCAGCTCCCACAAAATCGCCGCTCATCACGAACGGGGCTGGTGGGCAGTGACCAGACAGCATCTGAGTTCCCTAAGCCCAGGGCCCCGGCCACTCTAGGGGAAGGCCATGAGAGGGACCCCTGGAGGGCGCAGTGGCGGTCACGGGCCATGCTGCTAACTACATGCGACGGGAACCACCCAGCAAGTCATTTATAAAAGGAAGACTCGCCAGGGGCACAGAGATAAGTCTCACTGCTGAGTGCGCCCGGGACAACAAGGCCCATCTCTGCACCTCCTGGTTCAGCGGGCCGCTAGAAGCTACTCAGGGGTAAGTGCTGGCCACACACGCCGTCTTCTGAGGTGGGCACTTATTGTGCCGAGGTGGAAGCCACGAATGGGACTTGCCTTGGGTGTCTGCAGAACCCTTGACTGAATGAAGGACTGCAGGGCTGATTCTGATAGTCTGCCATCAAGCCAAACTGCTTGGCAGGACAGGATGGGGGCACGTGGCAAGGGTTTCCCTATTTGGCCTAAAAGAAACTTCTTTCCCTCCCAAGCTGAGAAGGGCCTGACCATTTCGCTCCTGTCAGAGGGTTTACGGAGACGCTACCCTGGGCAGCCAGAGACCTGCGAGGGTAAGACAAGGCCCCCCCCCCCCCCAGAAAGGAGGTGGAGAGGGCGTGGCCTGGGTAGGGCTGGTTGGGGCGGGGCCTTGGTGGGCATGGCCTGGGAAGGGCCAATGGGGCGTGGGCAGATGGACAGGGGCGGGGCCTCACCTTCACAGTCAGCCTCATCAGAGCGGTCCTGGCAGTCGGCCTCGCCGTCACAGCGCAGTCTCAGGTCCACACACTGGCCCCGCGCGCAGGGAAACTGGGCGGCGGAACACACAGGGCACCCCTCCTCGTCGCTCTGGTCGTCACACTCAGGGAAGCCGTCGCAGCGCCAGGCCCCAGGGATGCAGTCAATCTCCCCAGTTGCGCAGGCGAACTGGTCCGGGGAACACGTGGGAGGCTCTGGGGAGGACAGAAACACGGTCACACGCCACGTTACCCAGCGGCACAAAGACAACCCGGGAGCTATCAGCGTGTGTGGTCCCGACTGGGGTGTCCTGTGCCTGCCCCAGCCCTGCTGTAAGATGAAGGCGGGGCCTGACTGGTGTGCTCAGGGGCCCGACATGCTCAGTGGGTTAAGCATGGGCCTGCGAACCCAGCCCAAGGTTCGCCAGTTAAATCGGTGGGGCCACCTGCCAGGGTTGAGGGCAGTCCCCCGTTGGGGCAAGTGAGAGGCAACTGCTCGATGTTCTGACGCATTGATGTTTCTCTTTCCCCCTCCGTTCCCCTTTCTCTAAAAAATAAATAAAATCTTTTTTTTTTTTTTTTAAGACAAAAGCAGGGATAGTAAATGTTAGCTGAAAGACATGGACTTTTTTGGGGGGGGTTCATTCAAGGGAAACGGGGCTGGGACGCAGACAGGCAGAGAGGAGGGGGCGCCGGCAGACAGAAGGGAAGGGACCCTCTGCCCCCTTTGGGCTGCCCCTCTTCCCAGGGTTCCCATCGCCATCCCTCCTCCTCTCCTTCGTGTGAGCAGTCACAGAAAACTGAGGCCAGGAAATTGGCCAGAATTTCCTTTTAAGATTTAACCTCAGTCCTCCACACCCTTTAAACCTAAGAAAAAAGTGTTTGTGTCACGTCGAAACGACACACGTAAACCTTTCAACATGTGGGACATGAGCGGCTCCCATGTAACAGCCAGGCTCTCGCCCAGCTGAGGTGGTGTGAGGCAGGGTGGGGGGTGTGCATGCAAACATGGGAAGAAGCCGGGCTGCCCCCACTGGGTCCACCCACACAGGACACACCAGGGACAGCAGGAGCCAGGTGCACAGGTGCCTGAGAGGAGCCAGCAATGGATGTCTGCACACTGAGCCACTGATGAAGACCGTGCACAGCGGCTGGGGACCAAGGGACCCAACGACAGCAGGGGACACATTCGTCTGAAGCTCACAGGAAACAGTCACCCAGACAGACACATGCTGGGCCACGCAACAGATCGGAGCAAAGTTAAAAGGACAGAAATCCCGCCATGTCTGCTCTCAGGCCGCAGAGGGATCACATGAGATATCGGTGAGGAGATTACACACACCCTTCTAAATAACGCATGGGCCAAAGCATACGACACAGGAGAAATTTTAAAACACTTGAACTGAAAATGAAAATGCAAAATTGTGAGTATTTGTGGGCACAGCAAGAGCAGAGCTTAGAGGGAAACCCACAGCCCTGCACACACGTATCAGGAAAGAAAGGGTGACAAGCAACGCGTCTGCTTTGGAGACCGAAGGGCAGAGGGACCGTGACTTTAAAAGGATGCAGGCAGCCGGGAGCGGGCAGAGAGGCGGACCGCCTAGCTCCCCAACAGAAAGCACTGAGGTCACACCTACCGCCACAGGTCAGCAGGTTCTGCAGGAGCACGAGGTGCACGGGGCAGGAGCACCGCGGCGTCCCGTCACCCTTGGCGATGCAGATGTGGGAGCAGCCGCCGTTGTCTCGGGCACACGGGTGGGCCGCTGCAGAGACAAAAGGAGGAGGGAGTCGAGTGTTGCCTCCCGCCGCGGGACTGCAGTCCAGAGGGTGGAGGGGTGAGCGCCAGGCGAGAATGCACAAGACTGGCCTTCCTGTCGCCCAGGCCCCTCCCACTCAACTCCCGGGGTGGCCTCCTCCGGAGTCTGGGCCCGGTGACACTGCACTTTGCAGGTGAGGAAACAGAAGCTGGAAGCAGTCACTGCGCTGGCCCAACATCACACGCCAGCGCGTCTTCGCCGGCCCCCACTGTGCCCACAGCCGCACTCTGCACTGCCCACCTGTCTGTCCCTCACTCACGGTGCAGTGTGTCCACATCCTACTACCCGGACCCCGGGAATATGACCTGATTGAGAAAAAGGGGCTTTGCAATTCCCAGTCAGGGCACATGCCTAGGTTGCAGGCCATGTCTCCCAGCAACCGCACATTGATGTCTCTCTCTCTCTCTCTCTCTCCCCCCCCCACCATCCCTCTCTAAAAATAAATAAATAAAAAATCTTTAAAGAAAAAAAGATTATTTAGAAAAAGGGGCTTTGCAGATGTAAGCAAGGGAAGAATCTGGAGACGAGTCTTTCTGGAGTAGCTGGTGGGCCTAAAGCTAATAATGGTAAGTGCCCCCGTACGAGATGACAGAGGAGTGAAGACGCAGACACAGCTGAGAAGGTCACGGAGGACAGAAGCAGAGACTGGAGAGACTCGGCCACAAGGAACGCCTGCGGCCACCAGAGACTACAAGGAGCAGAGAACCACCGCCCCTTCCAGGGCCTCGGCCGGGGGCTGATCCTGCAGACACCTTGACTGTGGACTTCCGGCCTCCAGAGCTATGGGGGAACACATTTCTGTTCTTTAAGTCACACAGTTCACAGTGATTTACTGAAGTGGCAGCAGAGAACGACAGCACACGGGAGTTAAAACACAGGGTCTGACTCCCTGGGGGACTCACACATTTCAATTCCACTGTCACTGCACCCAGCACCTGGGCGACGGGAAGGAGCCTACGGAGGGCAGGAGTGGCTGACTGCCCCCCGGCGAGGGCAGATGGCAGAGGGCACTCCGCTCCCCACCCCCAGCAGTCAACATGGAAGTGACAGAGTCCCCATGTCAGAGGTCACACCCCGGCTCGGCGGAGGGAGCCCAAGGCCTCGATCAGACCCAGGTGCTTGTACTTCACGCATAATTCTATCAAACGCGGTCGCCAACTTGCCTACAACAGACGAGCCCTGTGGCCTCAAACACGAGCCCCATCGTGTTTCTTAGCCAACTGACGGGGGGGGGGGATGTCCTTTCCGGGCCCCGCTTTCCTTAGATGCAAAGTAGAATTACTGTGGGATGTGCCTAACGTGATGACACAGTGAGCGAGCACAGGGCCTGGGGGTCTCAACACGGCATGGCTGGGGGGTCCCAGGGGAGAGGCCCCCCACCACGAGAGGGACTCCTGAGCTCAGGGACAGCAAGGAGTAAGTAGTGGCTACTCAGATGGAGAATGGAAGGGGATCAGACACAGACAGAGGGACCCTGGGGAGCAGGTGGATGGTCAGTGGGAGGACGAGGGGCTGGGGGAGGCTGGTGAGAGGGGCACCCCCGGGGCCTTGAAGGTGACCAGACCCTGGGCATCAGAGGACAGGGACAGCAGTGGCCCTGCTCGCCCCGCGGACAGCCCAGGCACCCTGACTGAACGAAGGATGAGAAGACCGAGACACAGGCGGCCCCCATCCGCACGGTCCTGTATAGGCGTATGTGGAGAAGGAGGGGTCCTGCTGCCCCAAGGCCTCGGGCGCAGCCCAGCTGTGGCAAGCAGAGCCCTGAATGCCCTCCAATTGCCCACCCTAACCCCTAGCACAGGGGGTGTGCCCAGGGTTTTGCAGGTGTAACTAAAGCAACTGCCCAGTCAGCCCAACTGAGCCAATCAAAAGGGAGACATACAGTCTGGCCCTTCAAGAGCAGAGTGCGTTCTTCAGCCGGAGGAGGTCGGAGACTCAGACCTGGCCCTGGGATGGAGGGGAGCACAGGGGCGGACCAGAGCATGGCCTCTGGCAGCCCAGAGTGGTCCCTGGCTGACTGCCAGAAAGAGAACGGGGCCTTGGTGCCACCACTTCCTGTCGGCCCGACCTCCCGTCTTTCCCTAAGGGTGCTGGTTTGGGGTCGCTGTGCTGTGAGCACGTGCCCAGCCTCCCCTGGCGGCCCCCCACATCGCCGCCCACCCCCCACATACAGAACTCCTCCAGGCTGACGTCCTCCACGGCATGGATGCCAGTCAGGTGGGCGACACGGCCCTGGACTCGGGTCCTCTTGTCCCCAGTGGTCTTGTCTACACGCTCAATCATCTGCTGCTGGCGGTCTGTCCAGTAGAGGTGCTGGCCCAGCACGGTCAGGCCCACGGGCTGCACGATGTTGGCGTCCTCCAGGGTCAGGCGGTTGGCCCCTGCCAGTGGGACAAGTGCCCTCTGAGCAGCGGCTGATCCCGAGAGCTCAGCCCAGACGTGACTCGGGAGAAGGGAGGGCTGCCAGGGAGCCGGGGGACTTCCACCCTGGGGCTGGGGGCTGGGGCCCATCTGAGACCACCCCTCAGACAGTCCTGCTCCCACCTGGACCAGCCTTGGGATCACAGACATAAGACCCCAACCACGGATTCTGGTCACTGGCCCCCTGTAAGCAAGGTACCTCCTGCCCCCCCCCCCCCCCCCCCCCCCCATCTTATGGAAGAAAAGGCCCCGGAAGCCCCGACTCTCACTCCTCTCCGGCCCACAGACCTCCTGGTCTAAGGCGGCCCCCCTATGAGCCTGGGCTACAGATGCAGAGGCTGGGGCAGGCTCCTGATCCACCCCACACTGTGGGACCCAGGGCAACTTGCTCACCCTCTCTGAGCCTCATCTTTGGCCTCTGCCACGCAGGGATCTTAGAACTCCTGGTAGAACCATATGAGGTGTCCATGAAAGCCCAGCCCCGTGTCCACTCCCAGCAGAGCCCTGACGACTGTGGCTACTGCCACCACCATTACCTATAACAAGGAAGGCCAGGCCTCCCTGGGAAGCTCAGATCAGCAGGCTACCGAGGGACCTGACCCCCGGGACGCCCAGGGCACGCACCTGACAGGTCGCAGCTTTCGATGCGCTTCAGGTCCGCGTCCACCCAGAAGAGCTTGCCCAGTGCGTGGTCCACCACAAGGGCCACGGGGCGGATGAGGCCTGTGGTGAAGAGGACCTCGCGCTCGGTGCCGTCCAGGGCCGCACGCTCAATCTTGGCTGCTCGGTCCTGCATGTTGGTGAAGTACAGGTACCTGTGGGAGGGCAGCAGATGAGGGGCGGGGGCTGGGCCCCGCCGTTTCCTTAGCCAGGATCCAGCTCTCGAAGCACCAGGAGTCCAGCCCCTGGCCCTGCGGGCATCCAGAGGTGCTTTGGCAAGTGACTGGCCACACGGCCCGGCCTCTTGGGGCTGGCCCCTGCGGGCTAAAGGTCATAGCCCGTACGAGGTTGAATGGTGGACCCTCAAACCCACGTCCATCGGAACCTCAAGATGTGACCTTATTTGAAAACAGGGTCTTAGCAGAGGGACTTAAGGATGGAGATGAGGCCAGCCCGGGTTAGAGTAGGTCCCAGATCCAATGATATTGTCCTTAAAGGAGAGGAGAGAGACTGTACGGAGATGCAGAAATCCCTCTGGAAACGGAGACAAAGGATGGAGCGAAGCAGCCACAAGTCCCGGGACACAGGGAGGCCGCAGAGGCTGAAGGAGGCAGGAGGACCCTCCCCTGGGGCAGCTGGAGCCGGCGCCCTGCCCACACCTGGCTGGGGCTGGTGCTCTCTGGCACTGGCAGAATGAACATCTGTTGTTCTAAGCAACCCCCTCTCCCCGCAAGGTGTGGTCATGTGTCGGGACAGCCCCCGGGACTAGTTCTCTACCCCCCTGCTCCTCCAAGCTACTGAGAAGTCCCCACCCCCACGGAGGGCGGCTCACGTGGTTCCTGAGCAACCACCTGTGTCTCGGGGGCTTCTGCTGGCCGAGCCCCCGTGCGCTGCAGGGGCTGGGACAACTGTCATCTTCACCTTTTCAGACCAGAGCATGGAACCTCCGAGAGGTTGTACCACCTGCCCGAGGTCGCACAGGCAGTCCAGTGATGGAGTGAAGATTCCAGCCGGGGTTTGCCTGGCCCTGAGCCCTGCTCCCACCACCCCTGGGAGGAGCTTCGGCAGCAGTGGCTGGCCCGTGCTGAGCCCCACCCTGCACAGCAGTCCCGCAGGGACTTAAAGACAGCCATGGTGCTCCTGCCTCCGGCCCCCAAACATTCAGGTGCTCAGCTGTATTTTCGAGCTTCCTGTCCTGTGGGTTTAGGTCCCCCTCCCGCCCCGGTTGTTCCGTTTCAGCCCTCAGAGTCCATCAGCACCCCCCTGACGCCTTCCCGCCCATCGGCGAACCTGAAAGCCACCAGGGGGGAGCATCGGGGACCTTCCTGGAGGGAAAAACCTCCCAGGAACTGAAGCTGTGCCCAAGAACAGCCAGCTTGTAAGGTAGTGAGTTCCCCGTGGTGGAACATATGTGAGTGAATAACTAGCCACACCTGTGATGCTAACGAAGGGATTTTTGTATAGGGTTTAAGGTTGATGGGGATGGCACAAAACTTACACGCTTCCTGTGTCTCTCAGCAAAACCTGGGCCCTCCCCACACCTGTGTCCTGCCCAAGACCATCCCTGGGTGTCTCTGCTTTGTGCGGTGACCGTTAACAAGGGAGTGTTCCCTCGTCCTGCTCTGGCTGCTGTGGCGGGGACCCTGGGGAGCTGCCGACCCATCAGGATGTCGGGAGCAGAAAACCCTGCCCAGCCCGAGAGGCTCATGTTCAACGAAGGGTCGCCGGCCCGCCCCCGCGGGGTACAGCCCCCCCACATCGTGGGGGCCACCTGCCCCTTCGGCCTCATACCCTCGCTCGGCGTTGACGACGATGGCCCTCGGCTTGTCTCGGTCCCCACGGAGCACCACACCCATGGCGTCCCCGTTCAGCCTGTGGACGTTGATGGTGTTGGTGGCCTCACACGTCCAGAACAGTGTCCGGCTGTAGATGTCGATGCTGAGGTCGTGCGGCTGCCTGTCTGCGCTCTGGCTGGGGCTCGGGGAGGTCAGGATGGAGGGCTGTGAACAGTGAGGGGCGCCGCTGCAGGCACGGCCGGGAGGGCTGAGGCCCCAGGACCCCAGTGCAGGCCGAAAGTCAAAATCCCCACCCAGTCGCATCGCCTCTTACCCACGAGCACCCTGGAGAGTGAAACTGACGCCCGCGACAGCCTCGTGGAGAGCGCACACCCACCCACTCGGAATTCAGCACCCAGGCTGGCACGGTCCTTCTCTCCCAGTCCTGTTCCTGACCACACGAAAGATGCCCCACGGCTGAACAGTCCACCCAGGATCGCCACCCTTCCTGAAAACAGCTCCTCTCTCCCTCCCTCCTCGTTTGCACAGACTCGAGTTTTGGGTTAAGACCCTCAAATCTCGTTGCTGTTTAAATGTAGGATGCCAGCACACAGTATGCGGAACAGGGGTTAACCTTCATCACCCTCTTCTCCAAGGGAGCAGCCAGAGGCCCAAGGTCTGGTGAGGGTGCAGGGCCAGGGGAGGGTGCAGGGCCTGGGGAGAGTGAGGGTGCAGGGCCAGGGGAGAGTGAGGGTGCAGGGCCAGGGGAGGGTGCAGGGCCAGGGGCAGGTGCTGGGGGAACCAGGCCTGAAACCGGACTTTGGGACACAGCCATCGGAAGAGCCAGCCGAGAACAGCACCGTGAAACAACAAGCTGCCCACGTCCCTCCCCTGGGAGACAACCTTCAACGGCCGGACAGTCTGATAAAACCTCAACCTCAATTTTAATGCAAATAACAATATTTGGGCTGATGCAACATTTCTAACTAGAATTTCATTCAACACCAACACCAACACCCTCCTCCTCTCGAATACAAAGCGCTACTTAGAGACACATTATGCTCCTGGAAGGTGGACCAGCCCAAGTGTCCACTGACAGAGGAGCGGAGAAGCCAGACGTGGTCCGTCCACACGACGGGGTGCGACTCAGCCTTGAGGAGGAGGGGCGCACTGACAGCTGCTGCAGCAGGAATGAGCCCTGAGGACCTTGTGCTCAGTGAAATAAGCAAGACACACACAGACACACGATTTTATAAGTGTCTGATTCCACCTACGTGAAGTGCTGAGAACAGTCCAATTCGCAAAGTAGAATGGCAGGTGCCCGGGGCAGGTGGGAGTGGGGGGAGCTACGTGTGTAACAGGGGGCAGAGTTTCAGTCTGGGAAGATGAGTGGTTCTGGAGACCGAGGCGGTCCGGGCTACACAGCAACACGAACGCACTCAACATCACCGAACAGCACGCTTCAAAACTAATAAATGTCCTGTTACGGGTGTGCGCCACAATGAGAACCTTAAATGAAGACGAAAGGAAACCTAGCCCAGCAGAGAGTCATTTAAAACATCATCCCTGGGGGCTGGGCAGGGTGCCCCCCACAGGAGAATCAAAGCCGGAGCCAACAGAGGCGGGGCTTAGCAAGAGACCAGGAGGGAACCATGTTTCCAAATTAAGTGAAAACCCCTCAGTGGCTCCTGAAGAGGGCT
The DNA here is from genome assembly GCA_004024845.1 of Tonatia bakeri. NCBI lineage: Eukaryota > Metazoa > Chordata > Mammalia > Chiroptera > Phyllostomidae > Tonatia > Tonatia bakeri. The sequence goes on along the minus strand of PVIA01002655.1, from coordinate 28,552 downwards.
TCTTCAAAGTCCTCCCTGCCTGGGCCCAGACACCACGGAAGAATGCCCAGTGAGGCTCCAAGGCAATTTGCGCCCTGCAACTTTCTCAGCAGGGACGCACAGCCCACCAATTAGCACCTCCCCGTTCTCCAAAGGACCCGCAGGGGCTGTCACCTGCCGCCATGCAGGATGAAAGAGCTCCATTTCCACCAAGCTCTGCACCCACAGAGACCACGGCACACACCTCACAGGGGGGCCCCAGCCCGCCCAGACAGCAAGAGGGGAGAAAACAGCAAAATCTACCCCACGGACTCCAAAATCATCTGGAATTCTCCACCACCGAGCATTTCTCTCCATCCCTGTTCCAACAGTATCAGAAGTTCCCCAGGAGGACACGGCCCCTCCATGGACCCCTGGACTCTGAAAGAGGCCTCCGGCTCTGTGGCTTTGGTAAAAGGCGTCTTTGGAAACCAGCAGGACGAGCCAAGACCACTAATGGTGGTGACAGTTCCCTGTCGTGAGGAGACAGTGGGCAGCCCCCGAGGCTGCAGTGAAACGTCCTTCCTGGAACACAGGAAGCTGGCGGTCCTGAGAACGTGAGTTTTGAAAACTTCAAAGTGCTCCAACACGCCGATGTCCTGTGGACCATTTGAGCAGAATGTGGATTTTACATTTGCTCCTGTGAGAAGCACCAGGTGAGTGCACCCAGCACCAAGCCGAGCAGGAAAACACCCCCCCAGCACCCTGTCTCCCTGTGAGCCCCCACACCCAGTCCCCACTTTCACAAAAGCCCTCAGGCAGCGACCGACAGCCGAGCCCTCGGCCAAGTTCAGGACTCCTCAGGGAAAGCACCGTCTCCACTGGGCATTCACGTCCTGAGCTGTTTAATACGCTGTTTAACACATGCGAAACTGTGTCCCCATACCTAGTTCCCACCCTCTTTCTAGCGTGTCAGTGATGGAGTTCCGAGGAGCATGCCCCAGCCCCTTCCCCCACAAGCCCTGAGGTTTGTGCTGTGTAACTTTGCAAAGCCTGGAGACTTCTAGAATGCACCTACTGCATTAGAGCAGAAACTGACTATACAATTCCTATGAAATAGGAACAAATCCAGAATAAGCAATACCAACTACCCTGGCAGAAAACCACTGTGGAAAGAAGAAAGAAAACCCACGAAGTTTGACCCCCACTCCCACCCACCACCATCTACTTCAAAACTATAAAATCCAGTTTCTACACGTCTTCAGTCTAAGGGCTTCAACGCCGCTCAGGATCACACCCGGTAAAGGCGTCATTGGAGCCCAAACCATCGTTCACCCAAACTGCGCTCTGCGGGCAGCCCCTCCGTTAGGAAAAGTGGGCGGAGCCTGGAGACCGCCAGGGCCAGCTTCTGGCGGAAGCATCCCTGTGCCCCCAGCCGGCACACCTACCTGGGTCCCATCATCTCTGGCTCGCTTGATGTTCTGGCGTCCGTCCACCCAGTAGATGAACTTGTCCAGAGGGTCGTAGTCAATGGCCTTGACGTTCCTCAGCCCATGCAGGGGCAGAATGAGGTCGGGGCTGTGCTGGTCGTCCGGGATCATCCGGCTGATGGCACTCTTCTGGCTGAACAGCAGGAAGGTGCTGGGCGCTAGGGTGAGGCAAACAGATGAGGGTGTGGCGGGTCAGCTCCCAGGAGCTGGGGAGGGGGCCGCAGGGAGGGCGGATCTGCGTAGGCACCCCCAATGCACACGGGAGAAAGGCCAGAAGGATGAGACCTACTTCCTGGGGGTGCACTACAGGGAATCTTACTCTCCCTGTTCCATGTATCTCGGTTGCAATATTTTATGAGTTGGTGTCATTTTAAAAATAGATATGCATTCCTCTTCAAGTTACCAAGACTTGAGATGGAGGAAGGAAGGCAGTGAGCACCAGACGCCCCTGCAAGAATGCGTCACACTCGGAGGGCGTGTGATCTTCCCTGCGTCTCCATATGCTCAAGGGGGCTGTGGAGGACAACACGGAGTGAGCATGGACACCAGGAAGGGACGCTCCTCGGGGAGTCGGTGAGCAAAGCAGCGGAAGCCACGCCTCTCAGGATGCGAGGAGGCCGGCCACCGGTCACAGCCACTGTCAGAGAGGTCAAGTGACCGCCCTGCGTTTGCCGGGCCCCGGCACCGGACACAGGCGTCCCCTCCGGGGGGTGGGTCACCTGCACCTCTGTGTGCTCTTTCAAGGTTATGTCCCCCAGGGGAAAGAGACAGTAAGTCCAAAGAGAGCCCAAGAGTGGGGAGTCCTAGGCTGTGGCCCCAGGCCCATCACGCACCAGCTCGGGGCCCCTAACAAGCCCTTAACGCCCCGAAGCCTCAGGCCCGTTGTCTGTGCAACCGGGATAAGGAAGGCCTGTGCTCCTCACGTCTAGGGCTGTGGGAGCCTCGGACAAGGCCCCAGGGGACATGGGGCTTCATAAATGGTCACACAGGCTGTGCAGAGGCCGCTGATGTCCCAGGAGGAAAGCCTGCCAAGGGGACACACCTGTTCTCCCTGTGGCCCGTGGGAAGGTCATTCCTGGGCTCTCTGAGCCTCGCTTTCTGATCACCGAAATGAGCGCCTTGTAAAAGGCCCACGCAACTCAGGGGTCCGTGTGAGAACTGCACACGGGCACAGGGGCCACACGGCACCGGGTCAGGAACACGGGCTCCGGAGCCAACCTGCCTGGCTTCAAACCCGAACCCTTGCAGCTCTGTGACACTGCACAGGTCACTACGCCTCTCTGTGAAATGGGGACAGTGATGCCTCCCACCCTGCAGGCCTGAGGATTAAACAAGCGCTGTAGAAAGTGCTCGGCCCTGGCTAGTGTGGCTCAGTGGACTGAGCGCCGGCCTGTGAACCGAAGGGTCGCCGGTTCGATTCCCAGTCAGGGCACATGCCTGGGTTGCGGGTCAGGTCCCGTGCTGGGGGTGTGCAAGAGGCAACCGATCCATGTATCTCTCACATGTTTCTCTCCCTCTCTTTCTTACTCCCTTTCCCCCTCTCTAAAAGTAAATAAATAAAACCTTTAAATTAAAAAAAAAAGTACTCAAAACAAGGCCCACTTCTCCGCGTGACTGCCTCCCACGCCCAGACTGGTTTCCACAGGCAGAGGTGCCCCACAGAACGTGCCACCTGGGAGCTTGGCCCTGCACTGTGGCAGAACGAAGCAGCAGGTCCTCCACCCAGCCCAGGCCTCCGGGTGGCACCGGGCAGCGTGTGCCGTGAGAACACGCTCACGGTCCGCACGTGCCCAGGCACCCGGTGCGTCTCAGCCCTGGGGCCAGCCCAACCTGACGCGGGGCGCAGAGCGGGCACTCACGGCTGCAGTTGCGGCTGCTGGGGTCCAAGCTGTAGTGCGAGGCACAGCTGCAGCGGTGGCCGCCGGGCACGGCGAGGCACAGCTGCCCGCACTGCCCGTTGCCGTGCACGCAGTCGTTGAGGCCGTCCTGCCGGGAGGCGTGGAACACCAGGATGTCCATGACGAAGTCCAGGTGGCCCTGGATGAGGGTGCGGTTCCGGCCGCTGGTCTTGTCGGCCCGCTCGATGCTGTGCAGGTTCCAGTCCGTCCAGTAGATGTACTCGCTATACTGCGTCAGGCCGAAGGGGTGCGGGAGGTCGTCAGCGATCACCACCCGCTCCTGACCTGTGCGGGGACACAGGCAGGGCGTCGTTAGCCACAGCACAGCCTGGCCACCGCACAGGGCGCCCTGCAGCCTGGCAGCCAGCACCTGAACACTCAACCACGCTGGAAAACGGGCAGGATCCATGCCCCGGCCCCGGGACCAAGCAGCCGCACAGCCCCGCACGGGAGAAATGTGGACCAGGGTGCGCTCGGCAGCCGCCGGCTGTGAGATGACCCAAATATCAACACCCATCAACGGCAGGACGGATAAAAAGACAGTGGCTCTTCATATAAGGGAAATGACATAGTAATAAAAACGAGTCACGACAACACAGAGCGAATCTCACAGTCATTACACCGGAGGAAGGCAGATAGTGCAGAGCACACGATGTGTGGCCACATGGACAGAACGTTCTGGAACAGCAGAACTAGCACACGGAGACAGCAGTCAGGGCAGCGGGCTCCCCACCTGCCAGCGTCAGAGGACTGCTGAAGCAGCAGCCAGCGACGGCACACTGCAGTGTTCCCACTGTGCGCCCGGCATGGCACCGGGCCGGGTTGGGGGCGAGGCGGTGAACACGCCAGCTTGGAGCCAGCGGGACCACCGGGCGCAGCGGGAAGGGCGCCGGCGGGGCCACGTCACGGGGGAGGGGGAGAACACGTCCAGGGCCTGGGTGACCCCAGCACGTGCTGTCCCTCGACCCGGGTGTGATTCTCCAGGTCTTCCCTTGTCTGGTAACTATGTGCCGTGTGAACGCTTCCTCATGCGTGTTCTATCCCACAGCCAGTGAAACACGCTAGTGACGTGAGAACGCACTGGCCACACACAGAGTAAGAAAGGAGACGGAAAATCATGCGTGGCGTGATTTGGAGCAATGTTTTAAAAATTATTTCTAAAAAGTAAAAAGGTTTGTAACAATGAAGAATATCACTTAAAATTCATTAAAAACGTTGAAACGAACAAAAAAAATGTTGAAACTGAGAAGAAATGACAACATAAACACTGGTTATCAGTGAGTGGTGAAATTACAGTCGGCTCTAACTTCCCTTCACAGTTTTCTGTGTTTTCAGGAATTTTCCAAGTTGATTATTTTCTCACTGGGGGGGGGGACACGTGTGTGGCCCTGGGGTCCGAGCGGTGCTCTGTGACCTCAGGCAAGCCCTGTGCCCTCCTCGGCCCGGTCTCTGCATCAGTGACAACCTGTGCTGGGGAGGTTTGGTCACATCGGAGCCCTAGCTCAGGGCTGAGCCAGAAGCCAGTTTGAGCACTGGACACGGCGGTCACTGGGGCTGTGGTCCACATGCCTGGGGTGCAGCGCAGAGAGGGACGACCCTCCAGAGGGTGCAGGGCAGTGGGCACTGAGAGGCGGCCCGAGCGCCAGACCGAGGCCACCCCGCCCTGCAGGACCCGCCCGGCCCTCACCCAGCATGTTGGACGACTCGATCATGTTGGTGTCCAGGTCGGTCCAGTAGAGGCGCTGGTCAGCGTAGTCGATGGTGAGGTCGTTGGCCCGGCCCACCTTGTCCACCAGCGTCATGCAGTTGGTCCCGTCCATGAAGGCCCGCACGATCCTCGGCTTGCCGCCCCACTCGGTCCAGTAGATATAGCTGGAAGACACGGGGCGAAAGGCCGGGCGGGCTCAGGGGTGTCCCCCTCACGGCAAGGCAGCAGGGAGCACGACCGCCACCACCTGCTAAGCTGGGCCCTCCGCATCCCGGGGAAGGCCAAGTCCTCGCCATCTCTCTTGGGGCTGTCACCTGGCTGCCTCCTGCTTTCTGAGCTCCTCCCGCAACAGCTCACCTGCAGGGAGGTGTGGTCGCCCCACTTACAGACACAAACAGGTGCACCGACGAGGTGACCACCCGGCTGGGTGCCTCTGTCGGGGACAAACGCTCGCTAAGCCGGACTGGATGCCGGGCGGCAGGGGAACCAGGATGGGCATGGGCAAGGCAGGATGTGAGGCCCCTTCACCCAAACAGAGCAGGAAAAGGGCCCTGGGGCAGCAGGCGCTGCAGGGCCAGGATTCAAACGGCCTCCTCCCGATCCAGGAAAGGAGTCATCCTCACTCCAGATGCAGGCGTGCCTGCCCTGCCCGTTCGCTGAGACCAAGACCTCTCGGGTCTGCCCTCCTGAACCGTCCCCAGCAGGGCACACACCAGGCAGCGTTTGAGGGGTTCCCTGCACATCGCTGATGCTTTACGGGATGTGTGCTGTGTCGGCCACTCGGAGAAGGAGGCTCAGTGGCCGAGGGACACGCCCCCCCGGCCCCTTGGGCCCCAGCGCCCGGGGGCCGAGCCCAGGCCTCCAACAGATAAACGCGCAGGCGTTAGCCCTCGGCTAAGGGGCCTACGCAGAGCCTGGAATCCAAGGAGCCCAAAGCCAGCTCTGGGACGTGGTGGGGTCTGGGGACATGGGGCCAGAGAAGGAGAACAGGCCCTCTTGGCCCACCCTGCTCTAACAGGCTCCGTGACCTTGGGCGAGGCACTGGGCTTCTGAGCCTCAGTTTCTACCTCTGTGCAATCAGGGACAGAAACAGCCACCCCTCAAAAGCCTCCTGGGCGTTGCACAGAGACAGCCCACATACATGTGCCCAGCACAGTGCCCAAGGCCCTGGCTGCCATTCCTTCCTTCCGCTCTGGTTTACCCCGTGAACTAGATGACATCCCAGCGTCCGGCCGGCCCTGGCCACCTCCAAACCAGAGGCAGCCAGTACTGGTCTCATCAGAGAGCCAGCTGGGCAGCCCCCACCTCCATCCCAGGCCACCACCATGCTAGCTGACGCAGGGAGGTGGCAGGGGGACAGGGATATGCATGCTGGGCAAAGAGGGCCCTTACCCCTTGGTGGGGTCCAGGGCCAGCGACCTTGGGTTGTCCAAGTCCCTCCACACCAGGACCTGCCGGAATTGCCCGTCCAGCCGGGCCACCTCGATCCTGTTGGTCCCAGTGTCCGCCCAGTAGAGGTTCTTGCCCATCCAGTCGACGGCCATGCCTTCTGGATAGTCCAGGCCAAACTCGATCACATGCTCCACCGAGCTCCCATTCAGGAAGGCACGGCTGATGGTCTGGGGGAAGCGGGGGCAGAGGATGCAGATTGGGAGCCAGACATTGACCCGAGAGCCGCTCGGCCAGCTGGGGCCACTACTCACCGAGGCGGGGCCCAGACCAGCAAGCAACACACGCGAGTTTGGGGGTGAACTCTTCAAATGCAGCAAAATAGAAACATTTGCAAAAAAAAACATCTGGCTATGCTTATGTGCATACTCTGCCTCCTGAAACTGTCTCCAAAGGCATGGGCAAAAACACAAAAGATGGGGAACTACCAGAAACACAGAGGGGGCCTTACACACAGAGACCTCACTCCCGTGGTCGTTCAGAGCTGGGAAAAGTGGGAGTGGCCAGAGAACACTTAAAGTAGCATAACGTTCAAGTGCAACAGGGAATATCCGTGCGGTGGAGCCTGTCGCACACTTAAAGAATTCTGTTGGCCCTGGCTGGGGTGGCTCAGCGGACTGAGCACCAGCGTGCAAACCGAAAGGTTGCTGGTTCAATTCCCAGGCAGGGCACGTGGGAACTGTGGGTCAGGTCTCTGGTTGGGGTTGGGTGAGAGGCAACCAACTGATGTTTCTCTCCCTCTCCATCTCCCTTGCTTCCTCTCCCTCTAAAAAATAAGTAAATAAACTAAAATAAAAAACAAAAAACAGATAATTAAACTCTTTTAGTTGTTTAATACTGTACTTCAGAATAGGGCTCAGCAAACTTGCCCCTGAAGGGGCACGCAGTGAATGAGCGAGGCTCCACAGCACACGGATCTCTCACAATTCAACCCAGTGCCACAGAAGCAGGCGTGGACAATCTGTAAATAGGCGGGCACCACTGTGTTCCAATAAAGCTTTATTTACAAAGGCAGGAGGCCGGCCCACAGACCAGCTTGCCAAAGCCTGCTTTCCCTTCCCTGTGTTTACCCAGGATGCTTGTATTTGCAGCATGCAGGAAGACAGAGTTTGCTGAGGAGGGGTGGGCGGTGTGACTGGAAGGACGGCATCACCGTTGTCCCGTGGACACAGTCGCTCCAGCGCAGCCCATTTGTGGGTCCCCTGGATCTGCCTGCTGTGATCATTCGTGCTCGTTTATTAAAACAGGCTCACCAATATTTTATTGGCTTGAGTTGAATTACAATAAATATTTTCAAAAATTCGCCCTGGCGGGTGTGGCTCAGTGGATTGAGTGCCGGCCTGTGAACCGAAAAGTCACCGGTTCGATTCCTAGTCAGGGCATGTGCCTGGGTTATGGGCCAGGTCCCCAGTAGGGGCCGTGCAAGAGGCAGCCAGTCAATGCTTCTCCCCCTCTCACTCCCTTCCCATCTCTCTAAAAAAATAAATAAAATCTTAAAGTGTAAAAGCCTCTGCGGCGGTCCCACTGCGGGCCAGGTGCTCACAGGAAGCGACACCCAGGACACGAGAGCCCCGCACCCCGCACCTTCAGGCTGACATCCGTCCAGTAGATGTGGTTGTCGGACACGTCAAAGTCCAGCGCGGAGGCCTCCTTGACGCCCGTGAGCGGGATGGCCACGTCGTTGTTGCTGGTCTCGAGCGAGATCCTGTGGATGGCGGCCCTGCTGGTGAACACCAGGAAGGCCTCGGGGACGATGCAGGTCTTCCTGTCACTCAGCAGCTCCAGGCCGATGGGGCAGCCACACTTGGTCGTGCGGGGCGTGAAGAAGCACAGGTGGCTGCACCCCCCGTTCCCGTCTGCACACGGGTTGGTCCCTGGAAGTCAACGCACAGGCCTGCGCGTCAGCAGCCCAGCAGAGGGCACGCGATTCACCCTCAGTCGGGTGACAGACACAGATTGGGGGGACAGTGGGAGGAAGGATGTGAGGGGACCCCAGGTCTTCCCTAGGACTGGCCTGGCAGGAACATAGGGTCCCAGCAGACCCCCGGGTGTTAACGGCTCCGACACACAGCGACCCGGGGGGAAGAAGCTAGTGCCATCCCCACTTTTTGGTCGAAGAAACAGAAAGGTGGAGAGGGAGACGGTTATTAGGAAATCAGGAGGCAGCCCAGAGAGAGTAAGAACCAGGAGGCCCAGCTCCCAGCCTGAGCTCCTGCCTGGGCAGGAAGCAGTAACGCCACGAGGCAATGACAGCACGGCCGTCCCTCACCAGGCTGGGCTGGGGCTCCTGGCCCAACCGGACTGGAGCCTGAGGTCCCAGCCGGACGCCTCCTCTGGGTCACCATGACTCTCGGGGACCTCAAAAGCTCGGGTCCGGCCAGGACGGCCAAGGCGCCGCTCCTTCATTAAAGCAGGTGCTACTCAGCACGTGCACTGATTTCTGGCCGGCCTGTTAGTCTCACCCGCCTACTGGGGCACTCTTTCCATTGGCTGTAATTTAAAGTTAGTATTTCCGTTTAAAAAAAGCACCCTTTCCCCGTCTCTCTCCGTAAGCTCTGAGGTGAGAGACGAAGATAGAGAGATGGGGGGGATGAGCCTAACTTCCCAACTTTAAATCACGCCCCATGGATGATGTGTCTACTTTCGGATCTCCGGGGTTCTGCTTGTTTCTCAAACAATCGCTCACAGGCGGGCTCCACCGCCCACGCGGAGGATGAATGGGGGAGGATGCTGCGTCGGTTCTATCGCTGCAGGCGGGACGAAAGGCTGACCCCAGAGAGGCCGAAGCAGCCGCTCCCAGCTCCGCCCACACAGCCTCTCCCCTCCGGCCTCCGCTCCGCAGACCCTTCTGCCGGCAAACCTGCTCCCCACCTGCCCCTTACATTCCAAGCTCGGATGACATCCCTTGGATTCTAAAGGCCGGGCATTCCGCACATACCAGCTACAGCCATCTGTCTGGCAGCCAAGCTAAGGGGCGTCTCACCCACCAGATGGTAAACTACCTGAAGGCAGGTCCTGGGTCCTCACTGGTCGTTCATTTGTTCATCTAGCAAAGGTCTGCGGAGCACATCTAAGGTGCAGCCGCCGCACCAGGCCCTGGGGCCCCCGCTGGGGTCAGAGCCCCGGCCCCAGAGAGCCCACAGTCCCCCCATCCTGGCCCGTCACACCTGGACACTACGCTCTCCAGTGTAGCTTATAGACCAGCATTTGGAATCTTTTTCGTAAAGAGACAATATTGTGTGAAGTGAGCTGTTTGCAGATCTTGGCAACGAGGTCAAGGCCGGCCAGGCATGGCTTACCTCCTCCTTACCGGTAAATGGGGCAGTACTGTAATTAGCGTATAGGGTCGCTCTGGGCGCTGAGGCACACAGCAGGCACCCAGTAAACGTGGGCCATTATTACAACAGTTACTGCCGGCAGGGCTAGTCACAAGCCACCCCGGGTCAGCACACAGCCCCCAAGCCCATCATCTGTCCCTGACCAGACACTATCGCCGTCTCCTGTCTGCCGCCCCCAGAGCGAGGCGCCCCAGCTGGACACTTCCGCCCCCTCAGCCGGCAGCCTGTGGACTGAGGGACAGACACAGCCCTGTCACTTCTGCATCACACCCGTGGGCACGGCTGACCCACGGCTGGAGGCTGGCCAGACTCACCGATGAACTTGGCCACGTTCACGGCCTTGAGCCCCATCAGGTCGGGCAGCTGGTCGATGATGACGTCCCGGCTGGCCTTGACCTTGTGCACACGCTCGATGCTGCGACGCTGCCAGTCGGTCCAGTAGACAAAGTCCCCCAGCAGCGTGAACCCAAAAATGTGCGGCAGCTTGTCCTCCAGTAGCGTCCGCCTCTTCGTCCCGTCGATGTTGATCACCTGGGGGGACGGGAGACACGGGTCTGGCCCAGGCTGGGGCCCACACTGCTCGGGCTAGACTCCCAGGAGCCTCGGCTCCGTCCGCGCCTCACCAGTCCACCACAGAGCCGGCGACGCCACACACGAGGGGGGCTCGATGAATGGCAGGCCCCGGCCCAGGGGTGAGCTCCAGGGAGGCAGCGTGGCACTGACGGGCGAGCCTGCCCCGGGGAGGCCCCAATCACACCCGAGACGCGGCCCTCCGGGGGCCTGACACTGCGGCACTGCGGGCTCTGGCAGGAAGTCCGGCTCGTCAGAGGACTGACGTCTCGCTCGGTCAGGACCAGACGCACTCTGAGGCGCCTCTGGTCCCGAGTCTGCACGGCAGCCCCAGGGGCCTCCGGGCCCAGACACGCCGGTGGCTGTCCACTCCGGGAGGTACGAGCTAAGCCCTCGTCCCGGGGAGTCGGCGCTGGTTAAAAGCATCGACCGCAAAAGCCACAGAGGAGGACAAATGCTGTCAAACGCAGAGCGCCTTCCCCAGCTGAAACACACACACAGGACGAGAGTGACTCCGATGACAGGCGTCCTGCAGATGCTTAGGTCAAAGGGAGACGACAAACACGCAACATCCAAAGTCGGGGCTGGCAGGCCGGGATGAAAGAGGCCCCAGGAATCAAAAGCAAGTCTCAGCAGGCCGCCTGCAGACAGATGATATTTCCAACTCATCAGAAATACTGAAACCCTCTGTTCTGCGGGCAGCAAACACACAGGACAGACCAACTGTGTGTTGAGCAGAAAAGACTTGGGCCCTGGCTGGTGTGGCTCAGTGGTCTGAGCACCAGCCTGCGAACCAGAGGGTCACCAGTTTGCTTCCCAGTCAGGGCACATGCCTGGGTTGCGGGCCACGTCCCCAGCAGGAGGTGCACAAGAGGCAACCACACACTAATGTTTCTCTCCCTCTCTTTCTCCCTCCCTTCCCCTCTCTAAAAATAAATAAAATCTTTTCAAAAATATAATAATAGTATTAAGAAAAGAAGAGACTTCAGTCCTATTGGACAGCACAGAGCCAAACTTCCAAGTCAAGAGGGAGGCCCAGAAGCCGGGGCCCCACAAGCAAGTCCCTGTTCCTCGTGGACCTCAGTTTCTCCACCTCTATGAGGGGAGCAGCCAAGTCACCCAGGAAACTTACCAAAGAACAGTGGCCAGGTCGCAACCTAGGGCCACACAATCAGAATCAGGGTCTTGTTTTCAGGTGCGCGGTCCTGGCCTGTCCACAGCAGCCAGCCACGGTGGGCACCCTGCCCCATCTTTCTGCCACAGCGACGTCACCGCATGTGGTTCCTGCTGGTCACCTTTGAAACTCTAACACACTCTTCCCATTCCCCAGCCCTCCGGCTCCTGACTTCTGTCCCTCCTGCTTCCGCGTCACCCCGGCAGATGACATGTATATTCCACACGGTAGCCTGCCACCATCCTGGGCCTTAGTCGGTGAGTTGATTCTACAAGTGGAAAGTCACCTGTCTGCTGTGTGACCCGGAGCAGGTTACTGTATCTCAGTTCCTCATCCACAAATGAGGACTATGCCACACTCCTCAAAACACCGGGGTGGGACCTGCACGTGAATTCCACACCCTCCGTCATCCGGGCCGTGCCTGTCAAAACCACGAGACTCCTCGGCCCACCCCCCGGGACAGCCACCCACTGGAATGAGGAAACGAAAAGCGACAAGCATCGGCGAGGACATGTCGCCGCCCAAGCCCGTGTCCGCCTCGCCTCCGGTGTGACTGTGAGGTGGCACGGGCCGTGGGGATGGTCTGACGCCGCCTCAGCAAGTCAGCGGTGAGACCCCCGCACGGCCCCCAACGCCACTCCTGGGCACACGCCCGCGAGATGCAACCCAGGTGCTCACAGCACTCAGGCGCGCAGACGCTCCCGGCGGCACTGCTCACCACCAGGCAGTGCAAACCCACCCGGTGTCTGGCGGCAGGTGCAGGGGCAGGCGCAGCGTGGCCTGTCCACGCAGCGGGCATCACCCAGCCATAAAAGGAAGCGGGGCTCTCCCACACGTCACAACATGGGTGAGCCCGGAAAACGGTATGTGACACAAAGAAGCTGGACACCGAGGGCCATGCGTCAGAGGGTTCCATCCACGTGAAGTGTCCAGAACGGGCACGCACACACACAGACAGACAGACCGACAGAGCAGCGGTTGCAGGGGTGGGGAGGAGCAGTGGGGAGCTGGCCACCCACAGGCATGCGGCTGGGGTGACGAGAGCGTTCTGGAACTAGACGGCGGCGAAGATCGCTCCGCCCTGTGAGGGCACCGGATGCCCTGCGCTGTGCACTTTAAAATGGTTAAAGCGGTCAGTTTCACGTGAGGGTTATTTCACCCCACTGAACACTACAACCCGGGTGACACCTGCACCACGTCCAGCAGAGTCAGCGCACACACGCAGCCCGACCCGTGCCCAGCACTGGGGGCTCTGTGCGGACGAGGCCCCCGCGGCTGACCTCACCGGACACAAGGGTCTCGCGTTCAGGCACAGAGGCTTCAGCGACAGGCGTCTTCAAACTCCCTTTAGCAACAAGACCCTTTTAAAAATGATCACACAGAGGGAACTCCCAGAGGAAACGCTGCAACCACACCTACTGGGGGTTGGGGGGGACAGGCGCCGACCAGCCCCGAGCCCCCCATCACGAGTGCTCAGCAGTGCAGCTGGAAATCCTGCAGCACAGGCACACGTTCCTATTCTCGCTTCCGCCCACCCCCTGCAGGCTGCCTGCGG
>PVIA01002655.1:0-15312 GCA_004024845.1 Tonatia bakeri | reverse complement strand
TGGGCCAGCCGAGTGACGTGTTCACCAGGACACGCCGCTCCTGCCCGTCGAGGTTGGCACACTCGATTTTGGGGTTCTCGCCCCAGTCCGTCCAGTACATGAGGCTGGAGGAGAAGCACACCAGTGAGCGTGTCCATCTGTCTCGCCCCTGCTGCATGCCCGTCCCCATCACACGGGAGGAGTTCGGGGAATGCTGGCCAACGGGATGGATGAGGGCCACGCCGGGGGCAGGACCAGGGCGCCCCAGGCACAAGGGTGTCCCCGGTGTAGGCTAACCGCTCATGAACCCTGGACTGGAAGGGGCTACAGGCTCCTCATCCATCCAGCAGGCTGGCGGAGAGCAGGCGCCCTGACGAGGGACCTGGGGGCTGGAAGGGCTGAGTGCCAAGAGGGAAACAGAGGCCAAGTGGAGCAGGGGGTCCCCCGTGCAAAGCAGGTGACACGTTCTCTGTGACCCCAAAGAGCAAAACCAGATCCTGCAGTGGCAGCTCGGAGGCAGAGGGTCTGGCACTAGGGACACTTCCTGGAGCTGTGCCCCAGGCCCCGGGATCTTCCACACCTGACTGCCAGCCCCATCTCCCCACAGGGCTCAGACTCGGAGCTGGGAGGGAGGGACAGGGAGGCCACGGAGGCTGTCGCTCAACAGAGCCATTCATCGGTGGTAGAGTGGAGAGCAAGCCCCAAGCCACAGCCCCTACCCTGCAGCGGGCATCCAGGGCCTCTGCCTCCTGGCCCGTCACACCCCGGGGACCTGCTTCTCACCCTCACCCTCCCTGGGGGACAGTTTGGTCCCCTCAGCACTTGACACGGAGCAGCTCCTGCCTACCGGTCCCACCTTGAGCAAGCCCCTTAACGTCTCCCGGCTGCGGCTTCCTCCACTGCACAACCCACCCCACAGGGGAGGAGGGAGGGAAATATTCAACTAGGGCATCATCTGAGTGTGGAATGCACTCAGAGGAGGCCGGCCTGTACGCAGACAGCATAGCAGTGGCCACCACACTGCCACCACGATCAGCCCAGAAATCACCCTGGGGACCGTTCCATTTTGCAGACCTGGAGACTGGCATCTAGGGAGGAAATGACTCGCCCAAGGTCTCCAGGACCTTCCACGCAATTGCTACATAACAGCCCATGTCAGAGCTTCTCAAAGTCTGGCCCCCTCCCGGACCAGCAGCCGAGGCACGACCGTGAGAGATCCTCAGAAGTCAAGTTCTCGGCCCCGTCCAGGCCTTCCGAGTCAGAGCCCTGGGAGCAGGGCCCAGCCGCGTGCGTGCAAAGGAGCCCTCCTCCCAGGGATTCTGATGCAGGAGAACATTCCAGAACTTCTGCTCCTCCTGGCTGCCCGCCCCCCAGCCTTACCCGATCACCGGGTGCAGCGCGATGGCACGGGGCTCGTCCAGGTCCTCGGACACCAGGATCTTGCGGGAGGTGCCGTTGAGGCGTGTCACCTCGATGCGGTCGGTGCCGGTGTCAGTCCAGTAAAGGTTCCGGGCCACCCAGTCGACCGCGATGCCGTCGGGGTCGTTGATCTCGGTGTCGACCAGCGTCTGTGCCCCTGAGCCATCCAGGTGCGCCCGGCGGATGGCCCGCACCTCGTCGTCCGTCCAGTAGACGTAGCCCTCCAGCGGGTCATAGTCGATGGCGATGGCATGCCGGATGTCATCGACCTGCAGGACGATGTCGGTGAAATCCGGCGTGTCCAACGATATCCTCCGCAGGTCCGTCCGCCGCGCCAGGAGCAGCACCTCCTCGGCCCCTGTGGACACATCACGCGAGGTAGGGTGAGAAGCTTGCAGGACAAGACGCTGGGCCCGGGGCGGGCACGGCAGAGGAGGGGCTCAGCAGGTCCCCAGGAGTGTCCTTGCAGTGACATGTGATGTCAGGGAACGTTCACCAGATCTTCCCGCACAGCCACTCAGTCACCGTCATTGGAGCTCTGTGAGGCTGGCACTATTTGTACCACCACAGTACAGATGAGAAGATAGAGGCACAGAGAGGCTGAGCAACCAGCTGAAAGCCACACAGCCATCCAGTTTCAAGCACTGGAAGCCTCTCACCTGGCTACAAGCCAGCCCCGGCTGGGCACTGGGTCACACCTGCTCTCCATGCTCACCTTTGAGGCTCCGCTGAACTGTGGCTTCCTCCCCGAAGCCCTGCCCCGCCCACAAGGCAGCTCCATGCCCCACACCCACAGGTCATCACAGTCTGATTCCTCCTGTGAGGAATCAGGTGGCTGTCTCACAGACAGGGGTGAGCTCCTGGGGATGGGCGGCCCAGGCCTCCTCTTTGTCACCCAGCAGTGTTAACATGTGACTCTGTCCTGGATCCGCTCTGCCGGATTTATCAGAACTTCCAGCGGCAGAAGGGGCACACGAAGCCTCCTGTGGACTCAGGGGCCCTGGGGTGCCCCCCAACCCCGGCCTGGACACCTCCGAGACCATCGGGGACAGCACGTGGCCCTCTACCTGGAGCGGGGTCATCCTTCGCTCATGCATTCTGGCCCTTTCTCCCCTCAAAGACCCACATAACCCAGAAGATCAGGCGCAGACAACACTACTGGCACTCTGGGGCCACTTACCTGGTTTGACGCAAGACCCAGAATGGGGAGGGACCCCCTGAAGTACCTCAGCATCACAGGATGCAGACAGGGACAGACCCAGCCTGGCACCTCCCCGAGACCCAGGCGCCCAGGCCTAGCCAACTGCCCGGGCTTCTCGGTGCCTGGTCAAGCCACAGCCGGTCTCCCACACCTCAGTGCCCGCTTCCTGCCACAAGGGCCAGGCGCTCAGAACCTGTGCCCTGCATTTCAAGTGAGGGTAGGAACCGGGTCCCTAGCCCCCTGCTCCAAGGCCCAGAGTTCATAATCCAATTCCTCCACTAGAGGGCGCACACGTGACAGCACTGGTTTCCTGAACCTAGGACAGGGAAACTGAGGCAGGTGGCCTGGGAAAAGTGCATGAGGCGGCAGGCAAGGCTCAGAAGGTGGCCCAAGTGGCTGACTACACTGGACACATCCGAGATCCAAATTCAGATTTAGTGAGAGGTGTCCGGGCAAGTTCCAACTGGATGTGTGTTGGAGGGAGAGGAGGGAGTTCTGAATTTCAACAGACTGTCTTCCTCTGGGCTCCATTCCCAAAACGTTCTGCTGACATCCGACCTGTCCTTCGAGGCCAAGGCCACATGCCTCCTCCTCTCCCAGAAGCTTTTCCTGCCTCACCTCCCCAGTGGGTGAGCTGGCCACCCACTCACGCACCCTGGGCCCCTCTGCTCGGGCACCACCCCTCCCGGCTCCTGGGGATTCTGGCATATGGCCCCTGCTCTCTGCCGCCCCAACACGGGGCCATGCTCAGAGCCAGCATCCGAGGACACACAGGGAGAATTCAGGGCCAAAACCTCCTGGCACTGCCTCTGCTGCTGTGTGACTTTGGGCTGGTCCCTGACCCTCTCCAGGCCTCGGTTTCCCCATTGATAGTAAGTGAGGAATAAGCACAACCTGAGGGTGTATGAGTCCCTGTGTCACTCTGACCATCAAAGGGACCATACACCAAAGTCCATGGAAGGTTCTAGCTCTATCTGCCACCACGGGAGAGGTGGGGAGACCCCAGGGCCAGCCAGGAAGGGTCCTGTCCATGAGGACACCCACAAAACTTTCCAAAGAGGCTGCCGGGCGACACACGGAGGTCGGGCAGCTCACAGGATGTAAGGGTATCTGTCAGCCCCAGCAAGTGTGGCTCCGTGGACTGAGTGCCCACCTGCAAACCAGAGGTCACCGGGTCAGGTCCTGGTCAGGTCCCTGGGTTACAGGCCACATCCCCAGTAGGGGGCATGCAAAAGACAACCACACATTGATGTTTGTCCTCCTCTCTCCCTTTCCCTCTCTCTAAAAATAATTAAATAAATAAAAGCTTACAAAAAGAGTGTGTGTCAAAGCCCACTCAACATCAAGGAGCACTTCAACCACAACCCCCCAGAAAACGCTGGTCCCGACGGAAACCGACACTCAGTCCCAAAACACATCTGAAGCCTGTATTCCCGTGACTCTCCGGCACCAGCACCCGAAACGGCCCAGCCCTCACGCCAGCCCCTGAGGATGATTTACTGATGAAGAGCTTGGTGCACAGAGAGGCTGAGCTCCCCACCTAAGGGCACACAGCAGCCAGGGGGAAATGAGGTCCCACGAACACTTTAATCCCTGCGGCTGGCACACGCAGGAAGCCCAAGGGTGACACGCTGTCGAGGCGGCTCAGTCACGCCACCACCACCTTTGTGGGTGGCTACTTTCAGCCAGACCCTGGGCCAGGTGCTGCAGGTGGGGGTGGGAAACACAGACTTGGGATCCGTCCCCTGGGGAACACAGGGCAGAGACCTTCCGGGAGCCAGACCATCGGTGAACCAGCACCGGAAGGAGGGTCGGGGCACAGGCGCAGCGGAGACTGGGGCCAGGCCTCCAGTTCCAGCAGCTTCTGGATTCAGGTGGCTGTGACCATCAGTGACTCTGGCAGGGGTCGCCCCACGGGCACAGAGCCATGGGGGTGTGGGGGCCGAGGCTGCCAGGCTTCAGCCCTCCACTCACAAAGCCTTGAGTATGCCCCCCCACGCCCTCATCAGGGACCCCCATTATCACTGTCCTCAGAAAGAGGCCTCTGTAGCTGAGCCAGTGATCAAATGCTGGGATACACTGGTGGGTGTTAATTGACTCCAAAGGGGGGTCTTTCACACCCCTTTGGCTGCAGAGGCTTTGAGGTTCTTCTTGAGAAAAGCACAGAGCCCAGGACGGCCAGCCTGAGCGCCTGGGGGTCTGAGGAGGCCATGTCCAGCGGGGAGGGAGCTGGGCGCTGTCTAGGGCCAGGCCGGTGCAGGCACAGACAGACTGCCCATGGCCTAGACCCTGAGGCCACGGGCCATGGCCACTGCCCACAGGTAATCCCCAAGGTTGTCTGTATGAGGTTGGATCGGAGCAGCAGCCCTGGCCTCGGGCCACCCGGGGGTGGGTGCAGGGCCCTGTGCGGGGCCAGCGGAGGAAGGGCCGACCCCTCCCTAAGACCAGACACAGAGGCCGGGTGGGAGTTTGTTTAAACACCAGGGAAGTAAACTGTTTAAAACTAACAGTTTGGCCAAATGGTTTTCCTTGGGGTTGTCTAAACAAATAGCCTTCCTCACAGAGCTGCCAAAGAAAGTGAAACCGTCCTCTCCTGGCTGGCGGGCAGCTGCGCAGCAGTCCCAGGAGCCTCCTCCAGGGACGGGGGCGGGGGGAGGGGTAGTGGGGGGAGTGCTCCTGACTCCGTCCCATCCCACCTGCTGGCGCACACAGGGGAAAGAGGGTGGCATCTCCGCCTGGCCCCGGGCACGGGCGGCCGGGCACGGCCTTCCTGGCAGACGCTGCTCTCCAAACAGAACCACAGCCCCGAGGGACAGCCTAGTCACGGACACGTCCAGTTCAACCCCCCTCCCCCAGCCGACCCCCACCCACGCCCCCGCACAGGACCACGCAGACAAGGTGGAACACTGCCACAGAGAGGCGCGACCGGAACACACCGTCCCAGACTGGGGGCTTGCCCTGGTGGAAAAGGACTCCCTCGCAGCCTGGGAGCCAGAAGTCCAAGGTCAAGGTGCCAGCAGACCGTGCTCCCTGCATAGGCTCCAGGGAGGGCCCCTCCCTGCTTCTTCCAGCCTCTGGATGGGGCTGGCGACCCTCCACGCTC
Source organism: Tonatia bakeri (assembly GCA_004024845.1). Classification (NCBI taxonomy): domain Eukaryota; kingdom Metazoa; phylum Chordata; class Mammalia; order Chiroptera; family Phyllostomidae; genus Tonatia; species Tonatia bakeri. The sequence goes on along the minus strand of PVIA01002655.1, from coordinate 9,610 downwards.
CCTGGCTTGTGGCTGTAAGGCTCCAGTCTCTGCCTCCAGGGCACACAGCCTCCGCCCCTACAGGTCTGCAACTGAACTTCCCTCTTAAGAGATCGCCAGTCTTTGGACGTGGGGCCCACCCACCGTGGCCCAGTGTGACTCGGTCCCTCACATGTGTAGAGACCCTCTTTCCAAGTGAGGTCACATTACCAGGTTCCGGGGTGGAAACTTCAACATGTCCTTCAGGGGCTCAGAATTCACCCCACAGTGGGTGGGGAGCCGAGTGACAGGAAAGGTTCCATGCGAGGGTTGAGGGAGGCGCACCAGGCAGGAGGAGCAGCCCGGGCCACAGGCCACAGCGTGGGGGCCAGCGCACAGCAGGACCATCGGTGGCCGGGGAGGGCAGGACGGAGGCTGACGCCCACCTGAGCTCGGAGGCCGGTGCCCACCGAGAGTCTGAGCTGTCACAGGCCACAGCGCTCCCCTGGGCACGTTCTGCACGCAGGACACGGGACAGCTCCAGGCCCCGGAGAACAAAAGCCTGGCAGGAACCCCACTGGTGTCCATCCACAGTGCTGTCTCTGGACAGTCCTGGGGCTTCCTACTCGTCTCAGCAAAGGGCCCCCACTGTCCCTGTCACACTCACAGTGTCACACTCACACGACGCCCTTGGTGCAGCGCTGAAGCCACCACAGACGCCGTATGAGCAAAAGCGTGCAAACTTCCTGCAGGGATACCGAACGTCCCATCATTTCTTCGTGTCACAAATCGTTCTTCTTGGGGTTTGCTTGTTTGTTTGTTTTTGAAACCACATAAATATGTAAAAACCATTCTTCGCGCCGAGGCTGCACAGGCCACCTGTGGTTTGCTGGCCCTTGTGAGAAAGGTGAGTATGACTGACAGCACCGGAGAGCAACGCCCAGTAATAGGGAAGCCGTGCGGGGAGGGCCCTCCCGCCCACTTCCCCGAAAGCCCGGAACTGCTCTCAACGTCAGCACCTGTGAGTTCTTTAATGAAAGGCATATGGGTCCATCAGAAGACCCCCCAAACCCCAGCAGTAACAGGTGAAGACCATCAACACAGAGCAGCAGACAAAACAGCACGGCAGACGAAGCTGACACGCAGGTTCCGACTCGGTCGCACGTGAACAGATGGAGGCCCACGGCTCCTGCCGCAGGTGTGAGCGCCGCCCGCTCCCCCTGCCTCCCCAGGGACTTACCAGGGCATGCTTCCTGGACAGCAAGGTGGACAGGGACCCTCTGGTCCAACCCCTTCCCCTCTGAGAACCCAGCCCAAAGCAGCAGCGAGAGATGCACGTGGCTTCAGGGTCACCGGTTCCTGGTCACGGAGAGTCACTGTCACTTTGTGAAAACGGCAAAACCCAAACGGAGGACAAGAAGCTGGGGACAATCCAAACGTCCCACAACACGAACCATGAAATAAAGGCAGACGCCGGGGCTCAGGCCACCGCACAGGCCCCGGGCTCAGCGCCGCGCAGCGGGGCCGGTGTGGGCAGCGTCGGGACGGGCACTCAGGGACAGCAGACACAGTGACGAGCGCACGACGTGAACAGACCCACAGAACCAGACCCAAACAGACACACGGAAAACAGACGAATGAGAAACACACCAGGACGCTCCCAGCGGCGACCTCTGAGTGGCAAAATTATGGGTGGTTTTTATTTCCTCTGTTATTTTTTATGATGTTTTCCTTTCTACAGCAAGAACAAATGTTACTTTACGACAAGAAAAAAGCCAAGACTTGAAAACACAGGTGGGTGCCCAAGGTTCTCCTTAGATGATCTCAAGATCTGGTGGGGGGGGGGGCCAGGTCTGAGCTCTAGGGATTGGGGAAGGAACCACCCAGCCCTCCCTTAAATTGCCCCTCAGGGACAATTCACGTGGCCTTCAGGTTCTGAGCCATGTGCAGGCAAGAGCAATGGGAGAAGGAAGGGACAGGGCAGAGGAGCTGAAGCCCCCACAGCCCAGCGGGGCAGACCCTTTTAGCAGGTGGCCTCATGGTTCATCCCCTCCACACGCCAACGTGGGAAAGGGGTTTTAGTAATGAGCCAAATAACAGTATGTTCCAGGGCAGGCACTGACCCCATCAGCACAGAGGAAAAGCCCCGAGCGCCCCACCCCATTACCCCGCAGATGAAGTGGACATGGCCGCAGGTCCCCGATGAACCTCCAGGGCTCCAAGGTCACAGCCCGCCTTAGGAAGGACGGGTCCACCCAGAGGCCAGCACCACCCCAAGGGCAATGTCTCCTACTGGCTTCTCCCCGTGCCGGGGACACATGCAGAGAACAGCCTCTCTCCACCTCCTGGACCCCCTGCCAGCCCTGCAGCAGCTCCAGGGCATCCATCACCCCGTCCCCCTGCAGCTGCCCCCACTGTGAGCAGAGCCACCTCCGGCCTCCTCCCGGGCCTGGGGCTGAGTGGGAACAGCCGCGTCCCAGCGCAGGCTGCCATGCCCTCTGCAGACTCTGAGGCCGTAAACAGCCTCCCAGCGGGCAGGCAGCTGGCTTGTTTTGTTTTTAGCAATTGATTGAGTTTCTCCACTGCCCCCCTGGGGCAAGTGGTTGGACAGAGCTGAGACCGCAACCCAGCATCCTGGCCCAGGAAACCGCGCCGAGTGACCACAGGGTCACAAGGCACAGAGGAAGTGGCCGGGCCAGGCACTGGCTCTGCTGGAAACCTGAGGCCCAAGCAGCTGTCCACCCGCATGGCCCACCCCGGGCCTCCCAGCAAGTGCACAGAAAAGCTGTCACCACTAGGAGTGGCCGGGCAGGTGCCTCCGCCGGCTCAGCTCTCAAACAGGGGTCACCTCTGTGCCCAGAGGCCTGGCAAGGTCAGGGCCAGCCTGGTGACGCCCTGCATCCAGCCCCTCCCTCCATTCTCCTGGAGTCACCCCTCATATGGTCCTTGGCCCCTACCCTGCCTGGCCCCTGAGGCCGCTCACCACACGGGCAGCACAGGTAAATGGTCTTGGTCACACCTGACTCCAGCCCCATTTCCTCACTGAGTGACCTGGAGCAAGCAGCCTGACTTCTGTCCCCACACAGGTGAAACTCAGGTATGGACAGGCCCCCCCAGAGAGGCTGGGAGGGTCCTCTGACAAGACACGAGCCCCAAAGCCCAAGGCCACAGCCCCAGTGCATGTCCTCTCCCCGTGCCACTAAACACACACCTGGGGACCCGTCTCCACCACGTTCCCTGTGACCTGGGGGCAGAGCCGTGCGCCGAAGCCTCACACCCTGGCAGAGATGGGCTCGAGAGAGAGAGAGAGACCCACGAGCAGAGCTGGTTGGCTGGGCACATTAAAGATGGGCAGCCCAGCCCCGCCCTGGCTGGGGGCTCAGCTGGTTGGGCAGCATCCTATTCACCAACAAATTGCAGGTTCGATTCCTGGCCAGGACAGGTGCCCGGTTGCAGGCTCCATCCCCCATGATGCAGGCACAGGAGGAAACCAACCGATGTCTCTCACACTGATGTCTCTCTCTTTCTCTCACTCTCTCCCTAAAAGCAATGAAAACATGGCCTTGGGTGAGGATAAATGGGCTGCCCTGAGACTCTGAAATGCGGGTGCATGAGGCTTTAAAACAGGTGGTGACTTGGGTGAGGGGAGGCTGTGAGCCACTTCTGCGGCACGTGGCTTGGTTCTCCAAGGAGCCTGTAGTGTCGCTCTGCGCCGGGGACACCACGGGTGTCTCACAAATAGCAGCAACTCTTCCCCCGGTCCTACCCGCTGTCCTGTGGCTCCAGGAGATGGCACGGCTGGGGTCACAGGCGTGCCCCTCTGTGCTTGGGGCCCAGGCAGTGTGGGGCAGGGGGCGGGGCTTGGTCGGGCTGCCAGGGCTCGAATCCCATCCCTGTCCCTTCTTCTGCGCCCTTGCAGGAGCTTCGCCACCCATGCACATGATGCAGGCCAGTCACAGGCCCCACCCCCCACAGCTCCTGCCAGACACAAGCTAGGACAGGGCTCAGAAGAGGGCCACTGCGACAGGCAGCCCCCGGGAGTATGACTACTGCTGCCGCCCACCCGCCCTGCCCCGTGGTGGACGCTGGAGTTACGGAGTGGGCTGACGGTCTGGAAATGCCACCTCTCGAGCTTGAAAGTGGCTGAGCACCAGCGGGTCACGGGGGCTGAGGCAACTGCACGTACGTCACAGCGGACAAGGTGCCTTCAGAGACATGATTGACGGTGTTTCATACTCCCCAGTCTCCGAGGCACGAGATCCCGCACTTCACCAGGGGTACTGGCCACACCGTGCAGGGCCAAGGCCAGGCCCAGGCGGCCCGATTCCCACCAAATCAGGTATCAGAACAGGAGGTAAAGGGTGGAAAAGACCCTCCTGGTCTCTCTCTGATGACTAGCCAGCAGCCCAAGGCATCAGTCTAGCCCTGCCAAGCCCAGCCCGGGCCCTGGTCACCACCCCCAGGGCCGGTGGAATTGGAGGGGCAGGGGCACACGGACATGGCCACCAGCACTTAGATGGGGCATTTGCCGCCATTGCCCAATCTGGACATACCACGAGGTGCATGCAGCAACCGGGCTCAGCCGGGCAAGTGGGGACTTCCTCTGGGCAGCGTGGGGCTCCACCAGGACTTGGACCCTGGGAGCCCAGAACTCAACTCTAAAGCAGCGCGGACACCTGAGCTCTGGGGACGTCTGGGGCCAGGCTGGGCTTGGCTGCAGGAGCAAGGGGCACACCAGACAAGCTGGCGGGGGTGGGACCCATGTCGGTGACCACGGAGAGCTGGCCGGGCCAGGAGGGCCGGCGGTGCGGGCTTATCCTGCAGCTCCTGGCCGTCCGTCTCCTGAGATCGCGGCAAGCTCTCCACTCCGTTTTTATTCGACCTAAAAGTTTGTCTTGGGCTCAGACACATGCTCCGTGGTTCCACTGCCGTGACATTCTGGAACAAGCAAAGCCAGTGCCGAGTGATCGAAGTCAGGAGGGCAACGGCGGCGGAGGCTGCAGGGTGGGCGCGGGGCGGGGGTGGGGGCGTTTCTGGGTGGTGGAAAGGCCCTGTGTCTGCGCTGGGGTGGTGTTTACACAGGTTTATACAACTGTCAAAACTAATCAAAACACACACTTCGAATCTGTGCACTTCACTGTCTGCAAGTTATATCTCAGTTTCCAAAAACACGGGAGTTAGTGCCCAGGCTTGTCATCCCATTTCCTGGGACTGCGCAGTCTGGTTTTCTCGCTCTGGGAAACTCACGGTCCACGGCCGAGAACAGCAGCTGCCTCCTGTTCGCAGTCAAGGCCAATCACAGCCAGCCGGCAGAGTGGCCATCACAAGGGCCTCCTTTCTTCTCCCTTTGACCTACTTCCCTGATCAGTGACAAGAGAGCCAGACGGGGAACAAATGTGCTCCTTATTCCTCAGCCCTGAGCCGCGGCTAATCCGCATGGACAGACGGGTGCATGTGAGGGGCTGGGAGACGTCAGCCATTTGTCAGCTCGCCCATCAGACCGGACCAGACGCCTCTATTCCCCCGCCGCCTCGGCCGGCCGCACCCCCCCACCCTCCGTGTTTTTGTTTCCTGTCCCTGGGAACATCTGTTAAAACTACTTCTTGGCGAGGTGGGGCAGGCGGACCCGTAAATCACCACGTCGGAGCCTCCTGCCCACCCCACCAGCAGCCACGGCCTGGGTGGGGGACGGAGGGCCCGTCCCAGCCCAGCCCGGCCACCCTGGGCAGTGGAGCCACACACACGGCGTGGACGCTGCCATGAGCCACCAGCCCAGGCCATTGAGACCTGGAGCAGGGGGTGCGCTGCCCAGAAGGCCCCCAGCGACAAGCAACGTGGGGACAAAAGTCGAAACAACTGGGGCACGTCCCACAAAGAGCCAGCCGCTGAGAGGGCTGAGCGAGGGAGTCGGCAGGCTTCCTTGGACCGTGGTGGTAACTCCCAAATAAGGCCCCGCTACTGCTGTTTTTAGCCCATTCCACATGATTGGAACAACATGGGGAAAAGAGAAGCCAGCTGGGCGCCTCAGTCACCGCGGCTGCTGCAGAGGGGGCGGGGAGGCAGGCCGGAGGGTGGCGGGCGCTCGGGATCGGGGCTGGGCCCGGAGGGGCTCCTGGCATGCTGGCTTCCCAGGCGAGAGTCACTGGGCACCCCCAGGGCTCTCCTCAGCCCCTGGCAGACCTGGGCCACCTGCTGTGACTTCCTTCCCAGTCCCCAACCTCAGGACCCCCGCCAGGGCCACTTCAGGAGGGGCCTGGGGATCTGAGCCCATGCACCCCGAGTCTCATGCCCCATCTGCAGGGACCCCACAGGGGCATCCTGGACAGCACTCCACAGCCCAGGCGCTCAGGGGACTCATCCGCTGTCCGATTTCACGGGCGAGGAAACTGCAGCTCAGAGGGCTGCCGTGAGCAGCCCACCCCGCTGGCGGCTCGGCAGCCAGAGGGTCCCCCGTTCCATCCTCCTCACCTGGGGGGGCACCTGCACACTCTGGGACATCAATCCCCCCATTCACTGGGGCCCAAGCATCATCACCATCTCAGCCCTTTCCTTGGGGAGGGCACCGACCCCCTATACAGGGCTGGCTTTCATTCACTCAAAGTAGGGAAAGAACAGCATTCTCACACATCACAAAAATGTCATTTTTAACTCCATGAAGCAGATGCCGGAGGGAGAGTCCCAGGAATCCAAAAGCCATGCCCCTGGCCCTGGCTTACTCTGCTGAGACATTTCCTGCTGGGCCTGTGGTTCCAACCCGCTGCCCATCTGCCCACCCTGGGCACCCGTCACGTGCAGAGTCGGCCCCCCGCCCCCCACAACTGGCCGGTCTTGGAGACTCAGATTTGACGAGGCTGGGGAGCCTCGATGTGATGGGTCTAAGGAATTCCGACACAGCTGGGCCCCCACCCTGGACCCCAAATCCCTCCCAGCCCAGTGCTAGCCTTCATTCCACAGGGAGCCACACATCCAGAGCACCTGGAACACACACCTCACCCCTCGGCCCCGCATCCGCTGGCCCCATCTCCCTCCTCCCCCACCCACTCTTGCTGGCACCACCCGGCCTCTGAATCTCCCTGACTCCAAACATCCCGGGAAGACTGGCTCTTCTGGCACCAAACCCGACTGCCTGGCTGGCTGCAAGTTCAAGTTCAAGGCACGGCTCATCTACGTTGGGCAGCCAGGCCTTCGCCCCAACAACCCCATAAATCACATCCTAGTGGCATTCCTTCCATAGGTAAAGACACTGAAGCACAGAGAGGCCGAGTTATTTTCCGAAGGTCACACAGCCAGAATGTGAGTCACGGTGTGGCAGACGGTGGTAGACACGTGAAAGCATCACACGACCAAACAGGGGCGGCTCCAGCCCCGAGACTGAGTTTCCTCGCGGCCTCACTGCCAGTCTGCGGCAGGCGCTCCACTATGGACCAAGGTCGTGTCATCCGTCCGGAGTATCTTCTGCGACGCCCTGCCCCTCCCCAACAGGGGAAGCCGCCCCACATAGCCCCTTTCTCCATCTCAGGTGCCTCCTAGCCCTCACCACGTGCCCTTGGTTCTTCAGCCCCCTGTGCTCTAGACGGCAGGGACCCTGCAGCCAAGAGGAGCCCCAGATCGCCCCAGGGCCTCCTTTGCCAGACTCTAAACTCCATCTTCCCGGCGGACACCCCAGCATCAGAAGACTCCCCTGGAGCTGGCAGCCCTCCGCAAGCTGTGCTCCCTCCGGCCAGGTCGGCAGCCACACCGGGCTCTGCCTGCTGGGACCTCAGAGCTCTGCCACCGGCGACAACCGTCACCAGGATCTGGTGTTTCGGTTCTTCCTTTTGCCCATTACCAGCCTTGGCCTCCAGATTTTCCGAGCTGGTGCCCTGCACGTCGTCAGCAGCACTCAGAAGCCCACACTCCCCGGATCACGTCTGTCCACTGGAATGCAAAGCTGTGCACGCCAGCAGACGCCGGCCGCCGGGGATGCCCTGCGCAGCAAGGGGGACAGCACCAGGGCTCGGGTGACAGGATGATGGCTTTTTAGTCAAACCTTTGTCTTCAACATGCCTTTTTGTAGCAAAGAATAAGAACTGGGGGTAGGGGGGAAACAGAACTGGGGGACAGGAGATTGCACCCCAAGCCCCAATGCGCAGATGAGGTCACTGCTGTTGGCGACCTCTGATGCCCTCGGACCCCATTCCGGCTTCGTGCGTGGTCCCATCTCTGACTTGCTGTCCGTCCCCCTCGAACGGATGGAAAGGCCCCCAATGGCCAAGTCTCTCACTCATGCCCCGGACCCCTCAGGATGAAGGAACATGAAGACGTTTTAGGACCACCTGGAACTTCCAGAAGCCACCAAGGAGAGATGCTCCCAAGAGGCCTCGGGGGCTTTTCTCAACTCAAACTAAAACTATCAGAAAACTCTGCTCACCCTCCTGCACCCCAGCAGCCCCTGGGGCACGGCTCTGAATGGGGCCAGGGCTGCGGAGGCCCCTCCAGCCCCCAGAACCAGCCAGGCCTGTACTGGGAATCGGGCTTATGAAAGCACAGAACCCAGAGTCACATTCTCATGCAAAGCAAGACCCCCTCCCAACCCCTTTGTCTCCCGGGAGCCTGCCCCTCCTCTGACAGAGCTCCCCAGGTGGGCATCTGGGGTGAACGCACAAACATGCAGGTGCAGCACTGTAAAAAAAACCCCAAGCTGAGCTGCCTCCGCAGACTGCCCCCCTTGGCCCTCACCCCCACCCAAACCAGCCCCTCGGAATGACAACAAATACGTGTTTCTTCTGCACACTTGGCACTCTCCAACTTATCTGTAAGTGTCCTTCAGAGATGTGGGTGGTGGGCAGCGAAAACAGTTCTCACAAGACCAGGGAAGGTGGCCCTGAGCTGCTGAATTCTAGGGGAGTCTGCAGCTTGCTGACCGCGCTGAAGGAGGCTGGGTGCTTTGGCTCAGCACTCCACTTCCCCCACCAGCTTCCCCCAAGAAGGGCAGGCTTTGCTGCTAATCCACCAGGTCTACCCAGCCAAAAAGCCCCCCAACCCATGACACCTTCTCCAGAAAGCCCTCCTGGCCAGGCTGCCTCCTCTCCTCTGCCCCCTGCGCATGACCTCCCCCACCAGCCCCGACACAGAGGGCTCCCCAGGGCTGCTCTGTACCTGGACACAGATATGCACATTTAATATTGGCAGAAAAAATGCAATACCCTCGAAAGGGCTCACCCACGGGCAGGGGGGTTGCCAGGGCTGAGAGGCCCCAACTATGGGAATGCTGGGAACCAGGAGGAGGCCGGAGTCCATGTGAGCCCACAGTCCCTGGCTCCTCTGGTTGTAAAAGAATCCGGCCCACCCCCAGGGCATGGGTAAACCAAGACTCCAGCAGACCTGCCCCAGCTCCCTGAGTCCGGCGAGACACAGAGATGCCAATGGCATGAACAGTGGCTGTGACCACCATCCACCGTGCACCCACTTCGCGCCGAGCACCCTGCACAGGAGCTCTCCACTCTTGTTATACACTGGGTCCTCCACAGCTTCCTGGGGCAGGGGGTGCCCTGCAACCCCAGTCTCACAGAGGAGGAAGAGAGGCACAGAGTGACAAGGCCCCAGCCCCCAGCAGCCCCCAACAGCCCCCAACAGCCCCCAGGTGACTGTTAGCACTTTCTACTCCTGGGTG
>PVIA01002654.1:0-198720 GCA_004024845.1 Tonatia bakeri | reverse complement strand
CAAAAGGGTCAGAATGTGTTAGAGTCATTCAATAATGATCTCCCATGCTTCAGAAACAAAACTCCATGATCTGTCCACTTTTCATACATTAAAAAAATATGTGTTGAGTGAAAAAAGAAGAGAAAAAGGGAATTACTTTAACACTTGCTCAACTATGAATTAGACGTGGTGGTACTGCGGCTAACACCCCCTGATAGTGCGCTCTCGTTTGTGAATTCTGCGACCGGGAGAGGGTGACCTTCTGCTTCTGTGATGGAGGAGTTCATGTCCGGTCACCATTCCATCAACAGAAACTGAAAGAGCCGAGTAAGAATTCATAATTTTAAAACCTGTCTTCAAAGGCAGAAGAGAATAGTCAGGGCACATTTATTCTCCGAGTGAGTTCCAAGTAAGGCAAAACAAAATGGAAGCCTCGTCGGAGTTGTTTATACAAAAACTAGTGTCTCCTTTTTTTAAATTCTATTGAATTTATTGGGGTAACATTGGTTAATAACATTACATAGGTTTCAGGTATATAATTCTATCATATATCACCCCTATATTGTATTGTGTGTTTGATAGGGGACTCAAGAGTTGGAAAATTTTAGTTTAAGGTAAAAGGTTTTGAGCCTAGTAAGTAATATATATTAAAGCCTTTCTTTCAGAAACTACAGATAAGGCCTGTAGTGGCTCCTGGGAAAACAGCCGACCTCCTGGGGCACCGCTAAAGATGACCGCCTGGGGACAAGTGGAGGCATCCGGCCTTTGTGTTCCAGGGAGAGACACGACCGCCCACCCCTGGGAACAGCTAACTGCCCAGGACAGAAATGTGGCAGCTTCTATCACCTAATCCTCCCTGAATCTCAGAGCCCTCACCGCACCTTGTTTATTCCGTTATAAAAAGTCTGGCCTGGAAGGAGAAGACAAGATGGTCTGTTAGGGTATGAACCCGCCATCTTCTCAGATCACCGGCCATCTGAATAAAACGCCCATAAAGATTCAATCGCTGTCATTGCTTATTGGGTTTGGTAGTGACAGGCAGCCCGAACGCCGGTGTCTTTTCCAGTTACGTGTTCACCAAAGCCAAGTTTCCTTCCATCGCTACTGATCCCCCCTTTACCCTCTCCTACCTCCTTACTCCAGGGAGTTTTTATGATCTCTACATTCATTGCAAAAGCAAGAAACTTTCCTTCAAAATGCAAAGACTCCTGAGACTGGTTGTTTCTCCTAACTTTTCTGTCAGTCAGTCATTTCTCACACTCCCTCAGTTCTCCACAAGTAACAGGAAATTCTATAGATTTTTCTAAATGCATGTAAATGTGGGAGATATTTCCATTTCAATTCATTCTGAGATTGTAATAGCACATTTTCCTAGGGAGGCTTCATTGTCTGGTCCAAACTAGTACTTCCTCAGAATTGCTTGGCAGCCGCTCATCAGCCTCCCTTCAGGGGAAACGACGCAGTGAGAATGTCACAGGATGGAATGTTGTGTAAAAGGAGCCCAATGTTCTATAACTCCGGAGGGAGAGTGAATTTTAAAGACACGTGCTCTAAACAAGTAGAGGCACGCATTTGCAAAGACCATCTTTTAGCATTTCGCATCGTCTCCTACCACTACTGTAAGTAGCGATGATTCACAAAGTGCTAATTTTTATGGATTGGGAAGAAAACAAGTGTTCTCTGTGAATACTGTTCTTTACTGCTGTTCTTATGGTAATTACAGAAATAAAGCCCAGCTGCGTTGACACTCCTGTTTTACATTCGGTTTGCTGGGAAAGGATTTTTAACGTTAAAATTATGTAGATTACTACCACTGATACATAATAAAGTCCCTGTCTTTTATTACTTTAGAATTTGTTTATCCTTAGAAATAATAAGGCCTGCCTCCCTCCCTCCCTTCCTTCCTTCCTTTAAAATTGTCAGTGCAACAGGGAAAACCACTCAAGTAGTTTTTAAAGAAAATTCCACCCCTAATTCAGTCACATTTTAGGGGGAAAAAATCGAATTGTGCCAGCTGGCTTAATGGATTAATTTCTTCAATCTTTCTGTGTCTTTTAAGAACACCGGTAAATCGAGACATTTGGTTTCAGAAGTCAAATTTTTCATGACCACACATGACAAGCCTCTTTCCTGATGGAATCCTTCCAGCTTGTTTTTCTACAAGTTAATTCAGCCTATGTCCCTAACCAGAATCCCGCTTTTCAATGTTTTTCAGTAAAAACAGGTAGGAAAAGTTACAAATAAAAGTTTCTTCAGCAAGGATTTGAATGTCTAATGTATTTGAGAAAACAGCACAGGCAAAGGATTTGCTGGCTACCAGGAACCCAAATCGCTTAGGTGCAATGTGTTCAGATCACAGCTTCCATTTTGATAATGTTTCGCTTAATGATCAGAAGTGAGGAGGCAAGAAGTTCCTGGTATTCACAGACATCAGAGCCCTCATCATATATCAAAAGATCCTTTTTAAAATGCATAAAAATAATTCACTATTGAAATCTGTGCATTACTATGTTGTCATGCCCACAGGCTAGATTCAATATCCATTTTTTACAGTGTCACACACACACGGCATGTCATTAGTACGAGCCGACCGAGCGCAGCTGGCTCCATACAGTGCAGGCAAAGATGGGTGTCTCGTCATTCGCTGCTGGTCATTTTGCTTTTGGAGCAATCTGGTTTACAGAAGTATGAAAACAATAAAGATGTCTGGCAGCATTATAAACTTTAGTGAAATACAAAAATGTAATTTACTTTGGCAAGGAATAAAATACTCAATGTCAGTTTAAAATCTCAATGATCGTGATTTATCATTCCATTATTTTATGAAATTATATATTAAATGTAAAGACATCAATTTCTGCACCTCAAGGAAGAATGGGCTGAGATAAAGATAGCCTGAGTTTAAGTAGATTCAAATTCACCCTCTTTCTTTCAAAACTTTTACTGTGTTTATTTATGTAAGCAAGTGATTTAACTTCTATGAACCTCAGTTCATTATTTCTGAGGATAATAATACCTCACATTAATGATCACTATGAATTTTAATGAGCAGATACGTTGCTGTACATAATGCAGTCTTTCCTTTCCTGATGAGTGTTACCATTTTTTGTTACGATTTTCCATATATGTGTGGAACTGATTTTCATCGATTTGACAACCAGTCTGTATTGTGTTAAATTGTCTTGCAGTGATTCTTGGTATCAGATGAAAAAAACTGACATTTTTATAACACTATGTCTTCCCATCTATGAAGATGGTAAAGGTACTTGTTTCTGTATCTAAACTTTATTTTCTGCCATTTAATATTCTTATATTTTTTCCATAAAATCTACTTTTAGTTAGGTTTGTTCATATGTATTGAATAAGTGTTGTGCCATTGTAAGTGCTACATCTTTCATTTACATAGTTTCTTTGTTACTCTTGTAAAACATGCTACCAGTTTTAGCATATGAAGTCCATATCTTGTAAATATATTAAACTTCCTTATGATTTAGCAGAATTTATCTGTGGTTTTTCTTAAATTGGTCTACGTAAAAAAAGACAATGGTTAATTTTTAGTTCCATTTCGTATGTATTGCTTTTCTTTCCTCTGCTCATGGATCCTCTGGAACTTCCATCACAATGTTAAATAAAAGTGATGGGTGGGCATCTTTTTCTTGTTCTTGGCATGAAATTGTATGCATTATGCTGATATTTCACAGTCTTTTTAGCAGATATATTTTATCCATTTGGGAAAGCTTCCATTTTTTTCTAATTAAAAGTATTTTCATTGTTTTTTTTAATTGTGAAGGGCTGTTAAATGTTATTCAATTCTATTGTTACATCTATTAATATAATAATGTGATTTTTTCACCTAATTTACCTGTTACAGTGATAAATTATGTATTTTTCAATTTTATGCCAAACTTGAGTTCTTGAGATAAACTCTAGGTCATAATATCTCTTGTTTGTTTTTTTGCATATTATTATGAATATTTATAAATATTGCCTCCAAGTTAATGGTGAGATTATCCTCTAATTTTGTATTTTCTTCACAATCACTATGACTTATGATTTTGGTCAAATCCCAATATTAATTAATGTCTTTATACTCTTTGCTTACAGTATATAGAACACATTGTATTTATTTCTGATGATAAACTTTTGACTTTCTTAGTTTTGTTTTCAAGGATTTTAATTCTCCCCAGACTAATACTTTCTGCAGTTATCATAATCACTATTTTAGTCTCACACGGTCAGTATCATTTTGTGAATTCTTACATATTTGTCAATGTATTTGCCAATCTTTAGTTCTGAGAGGTAAGATTCCTTGGTTGACAGCATTTAAAATAGGACACATGTCCCAGAAGACCGGATAAGGACGGCTGAAGGGGACAAATCTGTTATCCACTACAAGTGCTCCCGTTGACAACTGGACAGAAGGCACCCTGGGGTGCGCTCTTGGTAACTTCACCTTCTACCTCGGTTCTCTTACAGTGTGCATTGCCCTGAAATTCTCTCTCCCTTTATCTGCTATAAATTATATTAATCTCCTAAAAACAACACTAATAGTTACAAAAGAATTACAGAACCTGTAATTCTTTGGTTGGAGGACTCAGCTCTTACAGTCCTTCGTCGGAAGCACGGGTGGCCCCGGGGCCCCCAAGCTTGTGGCTGCATCAAACACGAGGACAGCTTGGTGTGGACTGTGTCCTCTGTGCGTGTCATCTGCCCGAAATCCAGTGATTGGTATCAGAATTGCACTGCAGGATTGCAACCTGCTGGGTGCTAAAATTATTAATTTTACAGGAAAGACGTGTTACTCAGTGCATGTTCAAACCCTTAGATATGTGTAATGCCATATTTTATCCATAAATTATTATCTATGAGGACAGAATAGAAATAAATATGTATCTAAGGCATGTGCAATGTTTGACATTTAATATACATTCAATGAATGAGGAACATTTTTACTTGTACAAGCGATTAGCAAAAAATTAAGGCTTGCAAACCAGTAATCCACACGTCCTTCGGAAACAGGAAAAGTGGGCAGGATTGGCAACAACAGATTATTCTGCTCACCTGTTGGCAAAAGGTTGAGCGGATCTGAATTTAGAGCTTTGAATTCACTGGAGTTTTAAACTCTAATCACTTGCACGTATTGTAAAGTTAAATGAGAAATTATGGAAGTGCATAGAGGGAGGTATTTCTCAGTCTGGGAAAGCTAATAAAATTGAAGAATATATTATTCTCAATGAAACTTTGAGAGCAGGCAAAGAATAAAAAATCAGAACACCGCCATGAGAACGCAAAAATTACTGCCGTGAGCCGGTGCTGTGGATGGCTGCTAAAATTACTGTGCAGAAGTTTATGCGGAAGTAGAATGCTGGCCTCAGAGACCCTCACCTCTCAGGTCTGTCCCAGGAGGCAAGATGACTAGCTGCGGATTGAGGCTGGAGATTAGGTCCTGGAATGAAGTGGGGACCCTGGGGAAGAAACTGGGACCATGCCAGTGAGTTCCATTATTTACTTACTAGCGTCATACCAAAGCCCATCTGGTTTTGATCATTATTCTACAATTATTTAACAACTTAACCCCATGGGAAGCTGGACAAGGGGTGTGTGAGCATTCTGCATGCTGTTGTAAAGTTGTGTAATTCTAAAATTATCTCAGCATTTAGACATTTTTTTAAAGTATAACTTATTGGTCTACAGGCCCTAGTGCATGGGGAAGAGGACCGGCTCCACAGCACTCGGGGGAACTCTGGGGGAAAATGAAACTGTGTGTGTGTATGCACCTGTGCCTACGTACATGTATGTGAGGTGGTGATGGTGGGTCCCTGACAGTAGTCATTGTTAAAACCCTTTGCATTGTGTGTTTGAATTTTTGTATGTCAATTATATCAATAAAGATGCATGGGTGTATGGGAGTGCTATTTTAATTGACTCAGTATAACACATCTAAAAATCCTGGTAGGCAGACGCATTGAGCTCATATCCCACGGGTTCATTAAATACGGATTGAGAGACAATGTCCCCAAAGGCCCCATCTTCTCACTTGCTGGGCCAGGACAGTGTTTGAGGCCCTGGCATGAACTCCACGCATGTAACCCCAATGCACTGATCACAAAATTCGCTTTCATTCCCAGTGTTCTCACTGGGAATCTGGCATTGCCTTTCACCAGTTGTGGTGGAATATTTTATTGAAATGTCAGAACAATGATCAGGGGGGATATTATCATTGTTTCCAGTTTAGAGACCAGCAAACTACAGTTTATAGAAATTGAGTTGATGGACAAATCCACCCAACCAGCATGTGCTGGAACCTGGATACAAGACGGAGCCTAAGGCTGCGCTCCTAAACAGCATTATAACGACCACACTGGCTTTCCCTGCATGCTGTGGTTTAAAATGTGTAATCGTTTTTCCCTCTGTTTCCATCCAGCTTATCTGCACAGTAGTCCTATCCTCACACAACATAATAATTCAAAGCATTTCCTAAAAGAATAAGCCCCAAAGTATTTCTTTTTTTTTTCTATTAAATATCTATTAAGTATAAAACCACAACTGAGGACAGAAGCAACCAACTTAAGTTTAGTGTATCTTGTTAGCTAGCGAACTAATCTCTAGTCACAAAACTGTAAGCTGCTTCCAATGCCTGCTATTATCTGATTAGAAAACAGCATTTGAGAGGAAAGGGGATCTCTCGGGACGAAAGAAAGCAGCGGGACCAAATGGCCACAAGACTTGAGCTGCTCTGTCACCTTCTTATGATCCTGGCCAACTTCAAAAAGTCTGACTTCCTATACAATATTTATAGCTCAGTCTTCACATAAAGAAATATAAGTATTACTGGGAAACAAAATAAATACATGAAGGCAATTATATTTGTGGCTCAATTCACAAGTTCAACTTTTGAGGGTTTCCAAACCAAGACTTGAATAAAAAATGAACCAAACACAGCCAATTCAAGCACGTTTGTGTGAGAGGACTTCGAACAGCTTCAGCGTAGACGGCATGAGTGCTGCTTTGACACTGATGGGACACTGGGAGTCACTGAGACTAGTGTAAAGCCCAGGGTGTTTTTAAATATTTTAGGGTAATAATGGACTATCTATGAAAATCAATATTGACTCAATACTTAAAAATAATAGTCTACACATTATATCAGGTTAAATAAATTTTCAAGTGTTGATATTTTTCACTAACACCCAGGGGTACGGGATGAATTACAACATTTAGAACCATTTCTAAATGTTATTCAAGGCGTATTTTTACTCAAGCATTATTTTTATTGCTATGCAGATGGGTAATATTCTGAATTCATTGTGTTGTGTTATGGATTCTCATTATTTTGATCAATATATACTGTTCTACTCTGCATACAAATATGAAAATAATGTTTCTTAGTATGATGTAGTATCTGTAGCACCTTGGTTAAGAGCTGGAATTCTAGCCACTTTTACTCTCAATTATATCTTCCTTTTTCCATTTTTAGCTAAAATTCCATGGTTCAGTTCTATTACCACTCACTCGCAAAACACTGACCCTCTGACCCCTTTCTCTTCCACACTCATCCAGCAAAATTCCAACTCGGGTTACCCCCAATTATCTGCTTATCTCATGCTTCCACCAAAGCAGCTGAGTGCCGCTGGAATGAATCTCTTAACTGATGAACTTGTCTCATGGTGAAAATGCCATCAATCAAACAGTCCTGCAGAAATGAGGAGCTAACCTCTCCACTGTACCCTAGGTCCACTCCGCTCTTGTTTTCTCTAGATTGCTGGGTGCACACGGATCTTTGCCCTTCTGTGCATCCAGGACCCCATTTCACTTTTTCCATTTAACACAACTTGTCAACATTTCTTTTATTAAATACAATGGTTACTTCTAATGTCTTGTCTCTGGGTCTCTTAAGAACATCTAGTCTATACAATGTCCTAGTAAGATAACTATAATTCATGTCATGTTATACATGAGAAAGTTACAACTCTTAAGAAAATGAGAACATTTCCGAAAGGAGGCAAGGACAGCGTGGAATTCCAGCTTGGGTCTATTGCAATCAAAACCCATTGTTCTTTCACTCCACCATGTTGACCAGGTCATACTCTGGATTAGATCAATTACAGAACAATACTTGGGGCCACCTAACGACTTCTACCATCTTGGGTGAAAGCTGAATTGAAAGATTCTTAAAAAAAAAAGAAAAGAAAGAAACATGGAAGAAGTGTTGGGCCACCATTTCTAATACTCAGTTATAAAAAAGTCTGTGGCTTTCGTCTGGGAAGTTCTCTGTCACTTTCTCTTGCACCACATGCTTTAGGACAAAGCTGGCTACATATTGGAAGGCAGCCCAATGGAGATGCCCACAAGAGTAATTTTAGAGGAGGGATATGTTGAGACCTGCTCACAGACAAGGGAGTGAGCTTGGAAGCAGAACCCCTCCTACTCAAGCCTTGAAATGATTCTATTCCTAGCCAGTGTCTTGACTGAGTCCTTTGAGAGGCCCTGAGTCACACCTACCAAGCTTTTTGGCCCACTGAAACTGGGAGACAAAATGTGTGTTATCTTCAGCATCTAAGCTCGAGATAATTTAATACGTAGCAATTAAAAATATAATACTTGACTCAAAATGCATATTGCAAAAATAAAGAAAGAAAAATGGATGGATGAATGAATGACACCAGGGCTTTATTTGAGCACTATACCTATGTCTAATTCTGATATCCATCACAAGAGAAAAAGAAGGAATTCATCAGAGACTCACAGTTAGAAAATAATATTATCTAACCATTATGATTTAATTGTCTACAAATATAATAATGGTAGTTGCACAGAGAATAGGATTAGATTTAAAAAGAAGAAAAGGTTTTAAACAGAAGCGATGATCAATGGATTTCTCGAGGAAAGGTTTCACACTTGGACCACCACTCAGCCGTCTAGGACGGCTTAGCCTGCTGCCTGCGGGCTGGGTCAGATGAGATACCTCTTGTCCTTTGATATTATGATAATCAGTGCTTATCGAGCTCCCATGGGATGCATCGCCCATCCTGGGTATTACTTGAAAGCTAGTTTAAACATGATCCTTTCTGATTTGATACTGAAAAGACTCCATACATATTAATTTTTAAAAAATCTTTCCAACTCATTTAATTTGGGTTTTCTTTCTGACCTTGCAGCACAAATTGTCTGTACATATCGTTTGGCAATCACTCATGTACCAGCTTGTGACATTTTCTGAACTGTGGTTTTATTGATATTTAATTCTTCATGTAAGGAAACCTCTCCTGACTCATTATTTCCCAAAGTGTATGGCTGTATTTTCACCATGTCAGGCCAGGCAGTCAGAGTTACAGGCAGTGAGTCCTAAAGACTTCTGACATCATGACCACACAAAACACCCAGCTTGCTGTCATAGGTTTGCCCTGTTGTGTGTCTGCACAACATACTTCTGCGGCCCACGGCTCCTGTTTGCATTTTCCCCTAACCTTTCTGTTGCAGCACCTAAGGTGCCCTAGGTCACTCCTCATTCCTAGAAGATTTTGGATCAGGGTCATGGTCCTCCATGATTTTAATCCCCACGTTGTTGGGGAAATATAAACAAAAACAAAATGTTCTCCCAACCTAGAAAATGTCTTTACAATGGTAAAACAAAAAGAAAACAATTTTATTATTAAATAATACTAAACCAGCCCTGGCTGGAGTGGCTCAGTGGATTGAGCACTGGCCTCCAAACCAAAACATCACAGATTCAATTCCCAGTCAGGGCACATGCCTGGGTTCCAGGCCAGGTCCCCATTTTGGGGGGGGGGGTGGCGGTGAGAGGCAACCAACTGATGTATCTCTCACACATTAATGTTTCTCTCCTTCTCTTTCTCCCTCCCCTCCCCTCTCTCTAAAAGTAAACAAATAAAATCTTTTTTAAAAAGTATTAAACCAGAATGTGATGGGCACCACAGGCAATTTGCTAAGAGGCTGTGAGAACAGAAAGACCACTCCCCCTTTTCCACAGTGAAAGAGATCCAACCCATTAGACACATGCTCTCTAGAGAACAATAAGTAGCCCTCATATAAGAGGGCTTGAAAACCCCATTTCTGCACATGGTTCATCCTAAATTCACGTGCTAATGGGGTGAGGGTCTGTGTCACCTAATGGACTCTATCCCCAGGAACAGCAAGCTGCTCATAGCTTCACGACAGCGCTCATCCTTCCACAACTGGGAGGGCTGTGGAGTCAAGCCCCTACCTTCCCACAGACCTGTGCACTTCAAAGAGATGGCCCCAGGTCCTTGAAAAAGAGAGTCCTGGGCCACAGAACTGGCCAGAGGCTTACATAGTGTCTGAAAAGATTTATGTACATTTCAAAGAGAGAGAGAAAGAATTCACAGTTACCACTTTTCTGAAGTGCATGCTCTGAGAAAAGAGAGAGAAGAAGACTTCCCTTATGTTCAACAGGAAGAATTGAGCCTCTTGTTTTCCATCTTTATTTGTCCTTAAGGAAGATCAGCTTTTCAATACCTAGGATTCTCTGAGTCTGTCCAGCTCCGTCAGCTATCCACTCCTGGAGTTGTAGCTTAAGTCTTGTACTTACCTAACTGTAAACCCTACATAACCTCAACGTGAAGCATTCCTTCCTCCCGGGTCACCTCTGACCTTCCCACTCACTCCCCCAGAGCACTTCAAATGCAAAGCGTCTTTGTGTCCACCAGGTCCTACACTCTGTTGATCTTATTAGACACATGTCACCACCCTCCACCCCCACTCTGCTCTCTCCTCCCTGGTTTTATCCGGTTGTGATTCTACTGTTTTTCATTCGAACCATTCCAATGCATATATCTGTGACTCGTTTACCCTTGCTCTCCCACAAACACAGAGGTCAGTGCTGAAGATGTTCAACCTTCTCTTCTCACCTACACCCATGGCAGGTGAATGCGGCGGGAGAGAAACACAGAACCCTGCTGGCTGGTCTCACTTTACACTCACTTTGACTGTTGACCTCTAAAGGACCCTGCTCCTGCCTAGCCACTCCACTACCCCTGTCCCTGTCTGGTCATTCTATCTCCTTCTTCCCTAGACAAGCATTTCATATTCTCTTTTCTTTCCTTTGACCACTATCCCATCTTTGATTTTTCCCTGTTTCACTGAGAAAACATAAGTGATCATCATCAGACCACACCGATTAGCCCGCCTGCATCTGTGCAGATGTACTCTGCAGATCCTTGGGTTACAACGTGTACCTTCCCAAGGCCATTTGCCCAATAAATCTCTCTCCTCTTGACTCAATTTGGTCAACCAAGCTTTCCCACCCCCTTCTGTATTTCTGTAAGCATTTAAATTTGCTATAGTAAATGCCTATCTTAAAATTTAGAGCAATAGACAAAAAAAAAAACCCTTTCTTTAAGCCATATTCTCTTGACTTATCCTCTTTTTTGATTTCTGAAAAACTCAACTCTTCAAGTTACTCATTCTTGTCTTCTGTTCCTCTGATCTGTTTCTTCACCGATATCTCAGGAGGGCTTTTTCCCCTCTCACCATTCTAAACAGTACTTGTCAAAGTTATTAATAGCCTCACTTTGCAAAATCTTCCTGTTAGCAGTCTCCCAAGTGATCGCCTCGTGGTTATTCCTCTGATTAAAATCCACCGATATCCCACTATCCCATTCAGGACAAAAGCAAAAGACTCGGTAATGACCTCCAAGGCCCCGCAGGCTCTACCTTGTCCCAGACTTCTCACGTGCACCCACACCGACCAGAGTGTCCACCATTCTCTCTGCCTTCCACCTCCACTCTTCTCTCACTTTATTGCAACCAAATGATTTAGATTCTTTTTCACGCATATTCAGTATCAGGCTCCTGCACATGGCATCCCTCCTGTCTACAATATAATTCTTCTACATATCTATATTGTTCATTACCATGTTTCTTTAAGGCCTCAGCCTAAATTTGATCTTAATGTCTTCCCGAGCACTACACATAAAACTACACATAAAACCCACAAGGATAACCTTCCCTTCCCCTCCCCAGTGTTCCTGCTCCTCCTCCTCCTGCACTAGCACCACCTGAGATACTAGCGTGTACGCCTCTTGCTGGTAGCCATTCACCCACATTAAGGTAGAAGACCCTTGAGCAGAGAGGCTGTTTTGTCCCCACTCTGCGGTCCTGAAACACTTCCTCGCGTACAGTGTGTTCTCAAAAATTGATTGATGAGTTAGTTGCCATTAAACAGTTCATGATAACACCATGTACTCTACATTATATTTAATTATTTTCCCCCTAACAATCAAATAGCACAAAACTATTATTTCTAGGAATCTCTAAACTTTTTCACATCCACAGAGAAGCACTTATTTTTCAACCACTCACTCAGAACATATGAGCTTATGGGGGGCACAGTCACTACCTTGCATTTCTCATTATGTTCGACATTATCCGTCACTGGGTACTTTTTACTCACTGTGTGCTCAATAGGATATGGTCATTCCATTTTGAATTGCATAATTAGTTTGATTGCTTAAGTCAGTGAAACCATGCATAAAAAATCAGCAGATCATTCTTTAAAATATCATGTTCTGTATTTCTCACAAGTCAAGGACTATAATGGCTCTCAAGATACTTTTGAGTTGGTTAATTTCTTCCCCAACAGGTCTCACTCTTTCCTCTTCAAAACGATCCCCACATATTTTCACATTCTCCATCTCCTCTCCTCAGTGGCTTCTATGTGCCACGCCTGCCCACTCCACTGCCTCTTCTGTCCCCAGCTCCGGAATGAACATGCCCCCACCCTGACCCAGGTCCGCTGCTTCCTTGTAGGCCCAGGCTAACTTCAAATAGTTCCACAATGATAACAATCCACACCCACCCCACCCTTTCTTCAAGTGCCAGTTACTCTTCCAGTTACTATGTCTGTAGTAATAGTTAGTACTTGTCTTTCTTTGCTTGTTGGTTTTTCCCTAATTGTAAAATTTGATGTGTAAATATTCATTCTCCATCTGGAACATCACCATGTTTTATTTTTCCACTGAACCTAGTGTAGTCCGAAACACATTATATGTGCTGGAGAGATTGACTAATTTATCATTAAAATGCTGTAGCTAAAGTATAATAATTGGTCAAATGGTAATTTAAAGTGAATCTTAATTCCATCAGTGTATGAAATACTTTTCATTGAGACTTCCCACGTGTATTTACAATTTTAACTGGAGCAACAAATAGGGAAAAAATGGGAACTAAGTTTCTTCTCCTTCCAAATTAAGTTGGATATTTAACTTGTCTCCTTATTCAACTGTTATGTATTTGTATTTTTATTTATGAGACAAAAATATGTACTAAATTCAAAAGAAAGAAAAAAATACAAAAGTTCATTACTAAGTTAGTATCTCCTAGTTATATTTACAATTGCATGGTAAATGTACTAATCCTAAAATAATAATATAAAATCATTTGTATAATAAAATGCAGTAAAACATAAATGCTCAATGGCCTTCAAGCAGAGTTATAAATGATCTTTAATTTAATCTAATAGTTGGCTTGCTATTTTCTTAAACATTAATTGCTTATGCAGGTTTGATTGAAGTTTGGTTAATTTCAAAGAGTTGTCATGACATTGATCTAAATTGGGGTAGACTCTATCCAAGATTTTACCAAGGATGCGGGAAAGCAAGTTCAAAGGAGAAAGTGAACAGAGGTCATTCATTTTCCCTATCATCATATAGTCCTGACTGATTACAAGACCAGTCTTCAAGAAGTGACTTTCCCCTTGACCATGAGTGGTGAAGCCCAGGAGTTACAGTCTTACCTATTCCTAAATGTGTTCACCTTGATAATTTTAATTTCCACTACTTGCTGAAATTGAACTTTGGAGGCCCAAGGAGACCAAACTAGAACATGTTCTGTTGAATCTCCTTCTTCCCGAACTGGTTAAATCTGGAGTGGACAGCTTCAGGATGAGTTTCATTACTACCCTGAAGCCATTCATCGATTTCTTGATGCCCACTCTTTCTCCCTTTACAAAGATTTCACTTTCGGTCATGTGCTCCCATTGAAGGGGTGGATACACGTCTCGGGGATGTTTGGTCTGCAGCAGGCTGCCCTGTCTCCTGGCTGTTTCCCCAGATTCATATCATCAGTAAGAATGAGGGATCACACGGTTGCCTCTGAAATACGGATCCTCCCCAGCTGCTGGCTGCCTTCTAGGTGAGAGACGGTCAGCCACCCACTGTGCTGATAGCCCTCTCACCGGCTGCCGTCACCTGGTTTAATCTGGATCAAAAGCAGCCAAAGTCCTTAAATTAGATTAGCTATTTTGTCTTCTTACATCACTAGTACCATTCAGCTCCATGCACAGTTTTGTGGAGTGAGTGGAGTAATTTAGACTCTCTGACTCTCTCTCTCTCCCCCCTCCCCCCACCTTTCATTCAAAGAGCCTATCGATTATATAGGTCATTTGTGTCCTGCTATGGGGTCTTAACTGGGGCTCAAACATGGAGTTTTCTGGAGAAAAATCTTACTGCCTTGATCCCACATTTTCATCAGGGATGTGGGCAGTTCTATAGTTCTCATGGCCAAGGCCACACTGTATTTTTTTTTTTTTATCAGAACTAAGCAATGTGCATCAATTCAAGCTGGAAAAAAAAGAAAAGAAAAGAAAAGAAAAGCTGACTTTTTGAAAGGACTTAAAATCCTGAGATGTTTCCTTTATTTTTCAGAGAAAAAGCTTATCTCTGCTTGATTGAAAGAATATGACAGTGCTCACGGATGGCTGCACAGGACTGAACGTGGTGACAGCAGAATGGTCACATCGGATTGGGAAATGACTCCGACGCATTTCCATCAATACCGACCCAATCAGGCGGGCCCTTGGAGTCTGGGCAAGCACACCAATGGCAATGTGCTTGGATGTTTCAGAAAGCATGCTTTCTCCCTCTTCATGCCCAGTCAGTGATCAGTTCCCTCTCATGGAAACTTACCCATACATCCACAGCCTTATAGTCCTTTCTCTCAAAAGCATGGGTAGACGAGCGTTTACAGTTTAGAAGAACTGAGTGACTGGAGGTCTTTCTATGCAGCTTATTAGAGAAGTAGTAAATGAGAGGACCTTCAGTGGGCATGAGGAGAAGGATTACTCCCCAGGACTCAAGCTCCAGGTGGAGAACCTGCATGCTTAATTACATTAGATATTGACAGAAAGGATGAACCAGATGGCCCTTCTCCTTCCCTGATCTGAAGTGTGTAACAGGCTACAACGTCGAGGCACCAGCAGGAAGCAAAGAGCAAGGGTAGTTAAATGCCCTTGCCTTTGACCTTTCTAAGTGAGTGCTTCAGGCAGCCCCAGTCCACAGTGTCCACACTCTCAGCTCCTGCTCTCCTAGATGCTAGAAGAATTCATCTCTCCTGTACTGTGGAGTGTGGTCTGAGGAGGGAGGACAGGACACTGCATCCTTCTCTCCGCCGCATCCCAGTGCCGATCACGAAGTCAGAAAATGGCTCACAGAGCAAAACAAACAATTTCCCCTCCAAGTTTCAAGTCTGTAAACTGCCTTGGCAAGACTCCCTTTCTCTATCTTGTGGGCTGGAAAACTTAACGGTCATTTTTGTGGAGTCACATCAGGAACAGAAAAGGTAATGCATATCAGCACCTTTGAACTCTAGCGCTTGAAAAACACATAAAGAATCATACAGAGTGGGGCAAAAGCAGGTTTACAGCTGTGAGTGTGCAGAACATTTCATTCTTGTATTATTTATTAATTATTGTATTATTTTCTATATGAACAACTCTAAACCTATCCCTATCCCACCCTATATATTTGAGAGATGTTTTCAGATAGCAAATATTTTGAAAATTAATATTGATTTTCCTGAACGTTCTCGGTGTCCAATAGGCTTTGTAAAATTGCTTGAAGTTCAATATTTGTTTGGTTGTTTCCTTATCAACAAGTGTACCAGATAAGGGAAATACTCTCAAGACCCTCTAGCCAAAAATCCAGGACTCTCATTTTGTAACTGGAAGTGAACAACTCTGCAACATCTGGGTATTTATTCATGATTAATTATTAGATTTCTACACCTTCGTTGCCATGTCTTTTCCCTGCACTCAAAGGCAGTCAAGTATTCAGATCACTGAACACTGACTTTTTTTTTTATCCTCATCCAAGGACATTTTAATTTTTTTGCTTTTAGAGAGAAAGAGACAGAGACAGAGAAACATTGATCAGTTGCCTCCTGACTGGGGATCAAACCTGCGGCCTGGGTATGTGCCCTAAGAGGGAATAGAACCCACAATCTTTCAGTCTATGGGACGACACTCCAACAAACTGAGCCACGCCAGCCAAACACTGACTTCTTAACAACTGAAGGGTACCTCTCAGTAGTCGGTCAAGACAATCAATCATTTATCACATGTTATTGAAGAAAAAAATATTGAAATACTATGCCAAACTACAGTTAGAGTTCAGTAATTAAGTTAGGTCCGCAGTCTTGGAGGGGAGGGGCTATGTAATGAAATAGCTCTTCCTGGCAACAGATCTAAAATGCAGATATGCCACTAATGAACGCAGTAAATCCTCAATTCATCTTGAGTTCCTCCTCCTTGGATTTGGTTGGAGGCAGAGGACAAGAAGCAGGATTCTTTTTCGTTAGGGACACACCAGCATTGTAGCTTGCATTGCCTGTTCTTCCACAGCACCTCTCTCATCTCAGACTTGGGGAGTCTTTTCTTGTCTGAGTTTAGGTGAGGAGAAAGAGGTGAGGGTGGTAGTTTAAATTTGCTCATTGTTTTCCTTTTAAATATATTGTCCATGTCATGATTCCTTTACTTCTTATAACCTGGGATTTCTACATCAAGGCTCAGCGGAGAAACACTTCTTATTTTTTTGCTTTGCTTTCTGCCAATAAATGCCCCCTTTTCAAGGGGAGAGATTTCAAATAACCTAACTGTTTCATGAGGAGGAAGGAGGTCAATGTAAATAAGAAACATTGAAAATATTAGTATTTCTAAAATAATATCTAGCTATATCTGAAAATGAAAGTGGAAAATGTTAGTGAAATTTCCTCCTCAAGAAATACTTGTTGAATTTACTTTAAAAATGCATGCCATATACATTTCAGAATAAAATCAATTTTAAAAGATTCTTCCCGGTTGATATCACAATGCATTGATGTGATTTCTCTTCTAAATTTATTAAATAAGAGTGAATACAAGGTCCTTATAACAAGTATGGATTTTGTTCACCAAATAATGAAGTCACTAAGAAAGACATAAATTGCTGAGTATATATTGCTGCTGCTGAAGGCTACTACTGCCTAATATTTTTCTTTAAGGAAGATTTAATTCTCCTCATTGAGCACAAGTATTTCATGCACAGAACTTTGAAAGGGTTTCCCCCAAACCCTTTGTTTACAATTATTCCTTTCTCTGAAAAGTACAAGTCATAAATAAGGAGAGATTAAAGTATAAGGAGTTTTCTGCATTAATTATAACAAAATGTGTGAACTATATCAGAGCAAATACATGTTTCTTTTCTGAGACTTTCATTTAAGCTTTAAAGTTACTTTCAAAGCCACCAATGTATGCATTTGGAAAATGCCAAGTGTGCATTGTTGTACAATAAAGTAAATTGATCATTTCCCCTTGAAAGTATCCTCTTAGTTGACGTATTTAATTTCCTAGGCTGCTGTAACACAGTTCCACAAACTGGGTAGCTTAGAAAACCAGAAATGCGTGGTCTCCCAGTTCTAGAGGTCAGAAGTTCACACCTGAGATGCTGGCAGGGCTGGAATTGGTTCTGCACCTCCTGCCTTGGTCTGTCTGTGGCCTCTTCTCTCCGTGAGTCTGTCTCTGTGCTCAAGTTTATCCTTGTTATAAGGACACCAATCATATTAAATTATGGCTTATTCTACGGACCTCATCTTAACTAATTATATCTGCAGTGACCCTGTTTTCAAATAAGGTCACATTCTGAGGTGCTGGGGGTTACCATATCAATACATTAATTGGGGAGGGGACATAATTCAACCCATAACATTGACTTAGCTTTTGGCAGGAGGCCTCGGCCTGTCACAGCGGCTGGCAGCAGGCCCTGATTCGTTACCGCATGGGCCTTGTCGTGGAGCTGGCAGAACACTTTAAATACAGCATCTGCAGTGGCAGAATCTACATTTACATAATATTGTGCTACCCTCTGAGCACATCACTAGCATTCCCTGCAATGTGTCCAGAACGTATAAAATGTTTTCATGAGATCAATTTCACATCAGTGGCAAATTGGCCATTAATCTCTTTACATATAGTGAAATGATGAAAAGTAATTGAAATTATTTAAACATTCTGATGAATATTATCTAGTCCAGCTGTGTGCCTACAATAAGAAAAGTTTTAGAAATATTAAATATGGGGAGAAAGAAAGATAAATGATTGAAAGTAAAATTAAAGTAAAACATCTGGTAACAGAACAATGCCTCACATTAAAAAAATATTTTTATTGATCCTACTTTGTCCTAACATAAAAATCTTAGGAGAGAAAAAGCAAGCAGTAAAGTAAATGGGACAAGTTTTAAAATAGATGATTTTGGGAAAAGAACATATGGGTGTTCTTTGAACTATGTTTTATTTATGCAATATTGAAGTATGTGAAATGATTTCCAAATAAAAAGCTTTACCAAAATTGAAAGGGGAATTTGCACAGTTCCCTTTAAACCTTGCCCTTTCAGTCATTGAGTGCATTTACAATATTCTAAATCCAAAATATCTGTATTTTTCATTCTAATCCATTTTTTATTTTTCTATGCAGTGTTTGATTTTCACAAAAACATAATGAAGGCTAATTTGGAGAAGTTAAAAATAATAATCACTTTAGAAGAGCAGAAGCCAGGTTTCACATGATTTTTCTTGGAATGGCAACTAATTACAAAATTCCAGTATTTTTTTTTCTTGTTAAAAGTTCCTATCGTTAGCCTGAGTCAAAACAGACTCCCATTTCAAGCGACTGCTGCAGGTTTGATAAAGGTAAGAAGATTCTAGAATTGAACTGTGAAGCAGAGAACAATTATTTGTAAATCCTCTCTCAAAAGGGAAAATTCCCATTTCTAGCACCTCTAAAGATAACTTCACTTATCACAGAGTCAAATGCTTTCTTTACCTCTTAAATTTAAAAAAAAACAGTGCACTTTTAAGGGCTAATTAGAAAGATCCCATGGAGTACACATTTATACCTCTATTTTCTTTTTATTCCGAATTTTGAAATGATACGCTTTGAACTGATATCCTCCCCGAAGAATTAGAGATATTTGCAATCAGAAAGAAGCTGCTACTTACGAACACAAAGCACTGAAATCAAAATTTAAATAATTTACAATGCATAGAAGCAATTTTAATATGTAATATTCACCTATCTACTCTCTTGATATCAAACAAAAAGCAATCATTTATCTCCAAAATTACTTTAAAAGACATTTGTCAAAAAATATAACAGAATGTTTACAAAGACTTTGAAAGCATATATTTACATGCTGGGTTGCAAAAAAAGGAAACTCACTCAAAAATGTAATGTCAAGCTGAAAGTAAATTTTTTTTTTGCTTATAATAGT
Organism: Tonatia bakeri; assembly: GCA_004024845.1. Lineage (NCBI taxonomy): Eukaryota > Metazoa > Chordata > Mammalia > Chiroptera > Phyllostomidae > Tonatia > Tonatia bakeri. Next base: position 179,181 of record PVIA01002654.1, on the reverse strand, counting down.
GAAAATGGCAAATATACAATATTAAACATTATATAATTGGTCATCTATTGTTACCTAATCATTTTCTTATATTAATACTATTGATATTATCTCCTTCTCCTCTCTGACAAATTGAACTTTCTAAGACAATTAATGCAGCATTCACTTTGCTGCACAGTAATGTGAAGACGGGAATAATCTGAGCTCTCAGCATTCCCACCGGCGAGGGGCTTTAAGTCATGAGACCCACATGCTGCTTTTTTCATTCTCCTGACCGGCTAGCCCTGCAGGTTCCCTAAACTCTGTGCTGACATTGTAATGTGACTCTGCGTTCAAAATTGGATCAGAATCACAGCATATTTGTATTTAAAGAAAAATGTATCACAACTACTACATTAAACTATTGAAATGTTATTATTTTTAATATTTCATTGCAAGAAATCCAGGGGAAGAGTGAAGCTTTATTTTGAAAATCATGAAGCTCTGCAATGAACTTGACATTTCCTGTTTTTATGTGTCTTTAAGTTCTTTGTTTATTTCTACCTTACAGTATTTGCTGACAATTTATATGCTAATCTGTTCCAAACTAAAAAAAAATATGTTTAATAGTTATCAGTTAAGATGAACTGATATAACTATCAGTTAATACTATTTAGAATTAAGTCTAAATAGTATATCAGATTTATGTACAAGTAAAAATGTGTATGTTTTTACAGTCCTTATGTTGTCTAATCAAAGTAACTCTCGAAGTGATATCTCATTATAACATATGGTTTTACTTAATTGAAAACAGTACTCAACAAGCCAAGTAAATATTTTCTCCCCAAAATGCAGATGTTTACTCCATGAAGTATGAGTGTGTTTGCATTTTCTTTCTTTTTCTCGGTTTTCCACAATGAGGAGTAGGGTGAAGAGCCAGAGGAGGGTGTGAGACTCCAGGCTACGGGAGCTCCTTGATTCGCCTCATGTTTAGAGGTTGGAAAAGCCCTTCAAAAGTTTTATCATTATGATTACTATTACAAGATCTTATTAATTACTGTTATTATCCTAAGTTTTATAATTATTAAATAAATCCCATTTATTTTTTAGCTTTTTGGTTTATAATAGAAACCTTATCATAACCCTTAACTGCTTAGAAATAGGTGCTGTACTATCCGGTACCAGAAGCACATGGAGAAAAAATGTGAAAACCCTTAAATAGACCAAGGAGGTCATGGATGTCTCATCTGGGCCGCCCTTCCCAGTTATCTCAGCCCTTTGCTGCTTTTGAGACAGTTTACAACTCGGTAAGTATGGACTTTGTCACGAGCCAACCGATTCTTCCCATAGAAATTAGTTTTATCAGTAAAATTTAATTGTTACCCTAGTGATACATCCTTTTTGTATTTTGTTTAATTTTCCTTTACATCCAATATAATGTCTTAACTGATTTCCTTATTAATTCATATGTGAAGTAAAATATTTGATGTGTACTTATTTGTAAAAATATATTTCATATAGTTCCTGAAAATCATCCACCAAGATGCCCAGTGAATTCACTGGATAGAAACAAGGAAACACCTCGTCAAAGACGTGTTTCTCAGCAGCAGTTGGAGCCGGGAGTATGTCTGCTTGGTACTCAAGGGTGAAATCCGAGAGACGAAAGGACCTGAGCTGTGGTGCGCCTCTAGTTCTTGTTGCCTTGTTCTCTTTTCTTCCCTTTCCTCCTGTCTGTTGCCACTGTGACGTCCTTCAGGTTTTCGTACGCTCACTCATCTGATGTTATATGGGCGGCCACAGTGATCGGGAGGTTGGTTTTGTGGTCTGACCACTTGGTGATCAACCACTGATGTAATGGAGTCATCATTACAGAGATTTATAAGCTACTGGGAGAGAGCCAGTGGGGAAGTTGGTCTGTTCGTCTTCCATTTGTTGGTGTGTGTGGTCAACGTGAGGTCAAACCACTGAGAGGTTCACACCAACCAGGGAGAAAAACAGCTCTTCAGTATCTGAACCACGTTCTGGTTCTCTAACCCCAGAGCTGAAGCTGTAAACACACGCGGCATCGATGGGTCTCAGCGTCTGGGAATCGAGAAGGCCTTTGTCTCTTGTACGTGAGTGTGAAGTAATTTTCCATCTCCAGATAAGATTAGTAATTTAGATTAACCAAGTGTCTGAAATTGAATTATTGATTGGTTTTAGCTATCTAACCCTGAAGTATTTATCAAATGCTGTGTTTTTAAAAAGGAAATGAAATATTTTAAAACATCAGATTCTCACTGAGACCTGCAGATTCTGAAAGTCTTTATATATATATATATCTATATATATATATATGAAATTCTTATGTTATTTTTATTTTCAAAGACTTAAATAGAATCTGTTCTCCCTTTTGCCAAGAATATAACCAGACAAATTATGCCCCCGAGGCCTTCCCTGGAGCTCCTTGTTTGAGAATGATTTGCATTAAATCAGGTATTACCAGCCACTTTGGGGGATCTAAGGCTACATTATTGATGGGTCCAATGTCTGCAAAGCCCTGTTGGAAGGATGAGGCTGGTATGCAGCCCATGAGGCCCCTGGCTCTTGGAAGTCAAGCAGGGTATTCATGGCAAGCCTGAGACCTTAGCAAAGTCAGATACAGAGGAATGCACTCAATTTTATAGGTACCGTATGTGAGATACCACAGAGCATTTCTCCAACTTGGTTTCTAGCTGTGGAATGCCAAATAAGAGAGGTTTTCTTAAAGTTCAATGATAGGTTCCTTATAAAAACTTCCAAAGTGAATCTCATGGATGTTCCTCTGTCATCAGAAAAGATGGAAACATTGAAAAAGCATGGTTAAAGTGCCATACCCACACAAAGTCATTTCATATTTCTATCAACCATGAATAAAATTAACATTCAGAGATTATTATTTTTAATATCTGTAATAGTAATTCTCTATAAGTGACAGGCATTTCTGGTCTGGATTGAAAACAATGGATTTGATGAAATAGTCACCTAGATTAATAGTGCCCAAATATGACAAGCTAACTTCAGAAAAATACATATTATTTTGTTAAACAACATAGTTAGACTCTAAAAAGAGATGAATTTTATTTTTCTCTTCAAAAACATACAAAACCCAGAAATATTTTGGGTTTGTTCAGAATAACAATACTTAAAATCTTATCTTTTGCTCCCAAATAAATTTTATAAGCTTCCATACATTTAGAATATATTTAAGTAGGATCTTGGAAAATTCAGTATTCTTCACTGCTTAACTATTTGAATTTCTAACCTTTGACCCCCAGCTAAGAAAATTTTCTACAGACAACTTTTAAAACAAACACTGGCTTTTTTGAAAGATCCTGGAGCTAACATTCTTTATTTTACAAAATGATAAACATTGCTTGTTATTTGTTTTTCTGAAGGAAAGAGAAAAAATACAATTTTAAAAAATACAAATGGCAGATTTCTGAATTTTCCACATAACCTTAAGTGTGTCGAGTGTTGCAAAAAAAAACAACAAAAACAAAAAACAAAAAAAACCCAACCCTCCAGGATGAGTGTTTGAAATCTTGTTTGTTTCAACCAGGAAGATCTGTTTTGAACTTGAAGCTCACCACACCCTTCAGCACAGGCCTGTCTGTGACCCACAGAGTGGCCGGGCTCATTAACCACAGGAGACACAGACACCTGAGTAAAGCGCCGGGCTCATTAGACCCCATGGAGCTGCTCACCAACAAATCACAGAACTCCAGAAAGCCTGCCGCCTACAAATGTAAGTGGAACAAAGCGTGGCCACAAGGCACAAAAGCATCAGAACAAAGCCATCGTGTAACAGATGGTGAACTTCTAGAAGTCAGGTAGGTAACTGTCACGAAGAAAGATAGTGAGCTACTTAATTTTTCTCCCTGTCAAAGTAAAAGTGAAAAGAATTGTTAGGGTGCATAAAGAAATATGTGTGAGCAGGAAGTTCTCTTCAATGGCCTGTGTTTGTGTGTGTGTTGGGGGGGGCAAAAAAATGGAAAAACTCTTAACACTGTGCAGTAAACCTCCATGAAAATACATGTGGCTTGGTGTGATATTAATTTTACTCCATTTTTTAGTCTTTTGAAAACAAAAGGCACTGAGGTCAAATTTTCCAGCCGCTCTGTGAAGGAGAGCGAGGAGAATGAGAATGGGGAGATGTAGGTGCTTTATGTGCCTTTTATGTATCTGTTCATACTCATTCATTTGCTCAGGTATAATTTGTGGGAAATAAAATATACCATTCTTAGGTGTTCGGTTGCATGACTTTTGGCACCTGTAGACATCCATGTAACAAACAAAAATTAAGATAACATTTCCCTGGCTGGTGTGGCCTAGTGGATTGAGTGCCGGCCTGTGAACCAAAGCGTCACCAGTTTGATTCCCAGTCAGAGCACATGTCTGGGTTGGGGGCCAGGTCCCCAGTAGGGGGCGTGGGAGAGGCAACCACACACTGATGTTTCTCTTCCTCTCTTTCTCTCTCCCTTTCCCTTTCTCTAAAAATAAAGAAAAAAAAATCTCTAAAAAAAATATTTAAATATATCCCCTTCGGTTCATTTTCCGTACCACATAAGCAAATTTTCTGACTTCTCTGATCAATGACTGCTGTTTCATTCATGAATTCTATTAGTAGTTTGATTGTATTACCCAATGGCATTCTATTATATGGATCTGTCACAACTTTCCTGATATTCTCCTGTTGATGGGCATTTAAGGAATTAACAGATTGGGAATATTATACACAAAGTTACTCTAATCTGTCCCACACAAATCTTTGTGTAGATGAAAGCTTTGCTTCTTCTATCTTCATGCGTTTTACTTGTTTTTCTTGTCGTACCGTGTCGGCCTGGACTTCCTGCACACTGATGAACAGCAGTATAACAGTGTTATTTCTGATGGTTGTGAAAAGGCGTGCAATGCCTCGCTGATCAAGTCTCTTTCAGTATTTCACTATTAAGCATCTAGGCTTTGTGTAGTGCCTTTTACCAGAATAAAAAAAAATCCAGTCAGTGTGCACTTTAATGATATTTTTAATGGAATTTTGCTAAACTTTATCAAAGTTGGACTTGTTATATTGAAACATTCACATTTTTCTCCTTTTTTTCTATTACTTTGATCAATTTTCATGATTTATTTACTTGTTAGTATCAAATAATACTTGCATCCCTGAAACAAATTCAACTTTCTAGATGTTGCTGGATTCCCTTTGATAAGATTTATTTAAGGATTTTTTTTCAAAAATCTGTATTCATGGAAAGTTATGGCTCATTAATTTCCTTCCTAGTAATATCTTTGTCTGACTTTGGTACTAGGCTTATGATGTCCTTATAAAATGAATGGAGAATCATTGCCTCTTTCTCTATCTTCTGAAACAGCTTGTTTAGTTTAGGAAAAAGTATCTCTTCTCTGTGTGTTTACACCACTTTATTGGTTGAGTTACTATTGTGGGTTGAGTGACGTCCCTGGAAAATTAATATGTTGATGTCCTACCTTGCAGTGTCTCAGATGGAATTAGTTAATCAAGGATGAAGCGGCACAGAGTAGGGTGGGTCTTCACTCTAACGTGACGGTTCTTCTGACGAGAAGGAGACACTGGGGCAAAGGTACACACCAGCAATGCCACCTGGAGAGTAAAGCGGGGATTGAGCTGATACTTCTGGCAGCCAAGGGCATCGCACATTGCCAGCAAATGACCAGAAACTAGGTGAGGAGTGTGAAATACCAACAGCCCTCTGAAGAAACCTACCCTGATGTCACCTTGATCTTGGACTTTTTTGTCTCTAGAAAGATGACACAATGAATTTCTGTTGTTGAAGCCACCAAATGTATGGTACTTTATTACAGCGGTCCTAGGAAACCAAGACATCAGCCTATTATCACCTTGTACTATCCTCTGCAACATTCATGTGGTCACAACCTCACTGGCCTCCTTGCTGGCCCAAGAACACACAAAGCATGTTTCTGCCTCAGAGTGTTCGCATTTGCTAAGTCTCTGGCCATACCACTCTTCCCACAGACACGTAAAGGCTCACACCCTCACTAGTCCAGGGCTTGACTTGGAATCTCCTTCTCAGCCGAGCCTTACCGGACCCCCCAAGTGCACCCTCCACCTCTAACATGCTTATGATGAATACATTCTGCTTTGACATCCTAGACTAAAACTACCATATGTTTCATTGGACTTACAGAACATTCTAGGAAATGCAAAAGAACGTGTACAAACAGAAAGAGGCTCACCAGTGTGTGCATATGTCAAAATTTATCAGATTTCATTCTTTAACCATGCGCATTTTATTGTATGTTTATTCCATCTAAAATATGTTTAAAAATGTAACAGGGAGGTCAAGAATGGAGAAGGAGACACTGGGCTCGGTTGATCCTCGATGGTTTGTGGGGTACTGCGGCTTCTAGAAAATATTTAGGTGCAAATCATAGGAAAGTTTCAAAAAGAAATTAGAAGATGGTGTGAAATTGCTTAAATATTTAAATATATAGTGGATTATAAACTCTCCAAACCTAACTACCTCTCCTTTTATACTCAGTACCCATAGCACATTTTATGTGAATGCTTTTTCTGCTCAGTAATGCAGGGAAGACATTATTTTCGTGTTAGGCTTATCTTCTGGTGCTAAACATAACATTTTTGAAAACTAAAGGAAAAGAGGAATGGGGTAAATTTAGAATTTTTTTATTTTATTTTTAAGCAAGGCCATTCATAATCATCTTCCACAGGTTAGAAGTGCGCTGAGGCACAAACAGGGTTCTGTGACAGTGTCTGAGACTCAGATATGATCCTCTTTATGGGTCACGTCACTCCAAAAATGCATCAGAAAGGACTGGGCTGCAAACTGCTGAGAAAAGGTTTACACAGAAGAAGGTACCATACAGGACAGTAATTTCCATAAATGCAGAAAACCTAGCATCTCTGAAGTTGTTTGCATGCTCTGAGTTACAGCTTTATGAAGAAATTTAGGGCACATAATTAACTTGCTAAAATTTATTAAGCAATAGAACCTTCCTTGTTGGTTATCTCTTTTAAGGTCATGGCATTATTTTTAGGGAGAGCTAAAAGTTAAAAAATAGATTTACACATATGATTTTCTTAGTTTATATTTTGAGAGGTTATATCTTATTTTCCAGTGCCAGGAGGACTTTCTGAATGCATTGTTTGTTACCAAAGAACAGGTCTATCACTTTGGAATTTTTAGGCCCTGACAGCTGTATATAAAGTTGGAATAATGGGATTTGGCATTTGAGAGCTCCTTAATCTTCTTTCATCGATATAGCTGTAATAATTAGAAATGTCAAGTTAAAATGATTGCAGGCTGCAGACATCTGTCACTTATAATTATAAAAATTCAGCTATAATCACTAAATGTAGGCATCATTTCCACGCCTCCTATAGAAAGTATAATTATTTGCAAAGCTTAGCAAAGGGTGTATCATTTTATAGTAATTATATGTAGATAATAAAACATGATGCTAATTTACAAAGAGAATTCAAGGTGCTCATTAATACAGCTGAAATTAGGGGGTACTTATTTAATGATGGTCAAAAATATGTTATGGCACATGAACAATTTGGGGAACTGGATGATAAAATGCTATGGGCCCTAGAGGTAGGAATCTTCCCTTTGTTCCTGGTCTCCAGTTATATGAATAGGAAAACAAAACAAAATGTCGACTTATAAAAATTCATGAATCCCAGTGAAGCCTTTTGAGAATGTTTTAACATAATTTTATAATTTTTTCCAGTTACTTTGTTTCTCTACTGCTGTGATTCATAATATCTTCCTGAAATTACACTCTAATGTGGCATGGCTAGTGTGAAAATTGTGATTTATCATTATGTATTAAAGTTTTCCTACCCAGCAAATTTTGAAATTTTAAAATAATTCTAACAATTTGTCCATAACTAGTTTTTTGGTTTCTATTACATTGCATGAGAATAATAAGTTTTATTCCTTCATTTCCAGTGTTAAAGCTTGTATTATTGTCTACTTTTATTGTGCTAATTTAGACATTCTGCACTAGTTTAATTTGAAAAAAATGTTAGTGGTCATCCTTGTTTTTATTTACTTACTTCTAATATAAAGAAAATGCTTCTAATAATTCCCAGTCAAGAGGCATATGTGTACTAAACTATCTAAACCCTCATTGTTCCAAAGTGTATTTTTCTCTACTGTTAGCTTATGAAGATATTTATTCTTGTTTTATAAATTGTTCTTTGCCAGGAACCTGAGTGAATTTGAAAGCAAATCTGCTGCCCCCAGTCCAGTCTCAGATGAAATCCCAGCTCTGATTGACAGTTCAACTGCCCTATTAGAAGACCCTAAGCAGAGGACACCACTGACCTGGGCTTGAACCGCTGACCCACAAAAACTGTGAGGTAAGAAATACTTGCCCAGCTCCTGCCAGTCTGCCATATTGGGAGGCGGCAACGAGAGTGAACCCTGCGCACGCTGTGGCGATTGTGACTTGGACGCAGCACTCAGTAATCACGTGGGAAAAGAACGTGGGTTACCTGCCCGTGAACTCCTCCTCTGCAGGGGCACTGAGGAAGGCCCCAGAGACTCGAGGAAACAAATGGATGAAGCAATTCGCAGAACTCACTGGGGACTAGAAACAGCCCAGCACCAAAGGCCTCTTTCGGTCAAGGCCATGAACTTCATAGAAAATGTATCTGAACCCAGAAAAAATAAAGGAAGTGTAGGGATAAAACATAAAAGACCACTTACCTAACTAAACTGGGAAAGGTTATCATGCCTTTTAGGGTGCAGAGTTACACTCCCCCTGCCCACTCATGGGTTTGTAAGAAAATTGATTTCAGACATATAAAAATGAAGACATTTCTATACATAGGCCTCGTAATTCCCGTTGAAAGTGGGTATTCTGAAACTTGGCTCGTCAAGTTTGATAGCATAAACTTTGTCAAGATTAATTTTTTATCATTTAATTCAAGAACAATTTTTGCAAAATTATGAAATCATCTATTATTTTTGGTCTCTTTTATTAATTACGTGTTCATCAGCATTATTGTCAATAATATTATTATTTAAGTCTTTGAATCTTCATTCCTACGTCCCTCTCTAATATTTCCCAGAACCAACTCAATTTGACAATATGTCATTTTTCCCTTCTGTTTCTCAGATACAGAAATCCTGGCATTAATTACCTTTTTACTTTTTAATAATAAGTATATGTTTCTCAAGGCCCTCAGTCCCACACGGCCCTAAATGAGTAGCAGTCTAGCCTCCACCTGATATTTTTGCCTACAGTTTAGAGTTTGTTATTTCCTAAGAAAAACACTGAGGCCATAAAGCATATGTTTTCTTCATTAGAGATACATAATGTGACTTTTTTCTTGGAAACTGCAACCGCTCTCTCTATTAATAAACCCTGCAGCAATTTTATATTCAAGATTTATTGCTTGATTTTCATCGAGTTGTCAGAATAGAATTTCATAATTAACACTTCCTGCCTCCCCGGGCTTCGTGCACTTAGAGAGACAGCCCTCCGCCCGCACAGCCGTCTTGTGACAGAGGTGCAGGGAGTTTTCTTTCCGTCGTCACAACTGAGGGTTTGTTGCTTTCGTATCTTTGCTCAAATCTTATCTTTCATTGAAAGAATTAACTTTAAAAGAAAAAAAATACTGTTATTTTTTTTCTGTGTTAATGTATATTGCAGATAGGCTTTGAAAGACTCCTTTCCATATGAAGAGTAAATAAATTATGCTGAGAGAGTAATAATTTAATTGAAGTTTCTTACCTAACTAAGCACCATTGACATTAAGATTTGGGCAGGTTACACAGGTCTTTGCCTGCGCCCTTTATGTATATTCTGAGGGTTTCTTTTCAGACTCAAGCACTATAATTTGGAAAACTACTTTTAAATCATACTCTTCGGAGCAGTTTTACTTGCTTTGTATTTACCGTCATTTAAAATACAATATTGTCTAATTGTAAGAGCTGCTGGAAGCCTATTAATTCTCTTTTGTTGCTTCATTTCAGCTCTGCCTTTACGTGGCTAAAACGTTATAGAAACAAAGAGGTCCGATTCTGCCTGAGGACATGTGGCCTAACACTGGCAGGCCACGGAGATCACCTGGGGAGCGTTAAAAATAATACTCATTCTCTCTTCATTAGTTTGAGGTGTGACTTCAACACTGGAGTTGTTAAAAGTCCCTAGGTCATCTAGTGTGTTGCCATGGTTGAGACCCACTGACTTACACCAACACAATTTTCACATGCAATTCTCCCAACACCAGCCAGGGAATTCAAAACACTTCAGTGACAGGAAGTTTTGTTTAGGTCTCTGTAATTCTTGGCATTTCAGGATGACCTTGTATCTTTTTTTAAAGAGAGGGAAATAAAAAATAGTTTAGCAGCTCTAAGCTATAGTCATAAACTCTTTACGTAAAGGTTAGATAGTAAATATTTGAGGCCTTGCAAGCCATCTGGTCTCTGCCAGTTACTAAACTCTGCCCTTGTAGCATAAAAGGGGCCTTAGACAATATATGGATCCCAATGAAATCTCATTTTCAAAAGTATGCAGTTGGCCAGATTTGTCTTGCAGGCTAATGTTCGTCAACCCATGTTCTAAATTGTTATTAATTTTGGGGGGGAAAAAACCTAAATTAGATAAATTGAGTTTTAAATTGCCCACTTCTATATTGGTGTCTTATAAGGTCCACTAAGTTTTTCATTTCTGGAAACAAACTATTGTAACATACAACTAATGCCTTCATATTCCATCAAGTTGGGAATGCCTTTGCTTCTAGTGGCTTCAAAAAAAAAAAAACATTTAAACATGCAAGTTGTCAATCAAGGGAAATAAAATTATATTTCTATCGTTTGTATCCAGCCTATGTAGCATAATTCAATTAGGCATAATAAAATAAGATCCTTTGATTCATAAATTCTCCAGGTTCAGAAAACAAAGGGCATATAAAAACAAAGCTTGATTTGGGTCTTTTTGAAAACTTCCTCTACTTACACCATTGAATATTTTCTCTGCCTTTCTGAATATATGAACTATATAGGCATAAAAACTTTTTCAATACCCTCATCTGCTAATTCTACCTGTTGCAAGTTATTCTCCAAATCCAAGAGAGGAAAAAAAGATACAATTTACTTGTTCCCCACCCACCCTCTAAACTCTGAACAATATACAATGAACTACATCTGGGATTCTGTGTGCCATTTATGTACTGGAATTCCTGTAGAAGAAAAGTGAAGATGATGAAAGAAGACTCACGAAGAAAAATGTTAAAGGTATGTTAATGCTTAGGAAGATTTAAGTAAAAATGCTCACTAACAGACGTAATAAATAAGGCAATATGTTAAGTAATACATCAGATTTCCCAGATTACTTTTTATAGCACGCTGACCACACACAGAGGCTGTAACTGTAGTCACAATTATTGTTCTCACAAAACTGAAGGTGTATGTCCCATTTCCAAGTGAACTGAAGTGGAAGGGGTCCCCTGGATACATAATTAACCTTATGAACGTTGACTCAGATACTAAAAAGTAAATAACCGAACAAGTTATTAATTTATTCACTCACATATTCATCCAGCTGACATTAATCATTTATTTACTGTGCCCCAAATAAAAATTTGATGGGAGCAAATGAGACTGAGCACCGGCGGGGGTGCCAGGGAAGGCATAACTGACATCGCGACCTACAGGCTGTGATTTAAAGAGCGACAAAGACAAATCCAGGTGAAAAGTCAAGGGTGCAATGGGTAGGGAAGGTAGAAAGGCTGGTAGGAAATAAAGCTGGAAAAGCGATTTGTGGACAGATCTCGAGAGGTTGTTTTTTTTTTTCCTTTGGTCAAGCTAAAGATTTTGGATTTTATCCTCTAAGTTATGGGCGGATGTTTAGGCAGAGCTATGACACGATCAACTTTGTTCTTTATGACTGTATAACTTTGATGACTCTGTAAGTCAATTTATTTGGTTGGGAACGAATATCAATCAAGCTGGCTGTTTGGCATGACACAGGCGACATAACTGGTTGATTGACTGAGTACCTCGAATTTTCAGCCAGTTGTTTTGACATGTATATTCATAACCTCAAAATAAAAATGGTATTTTTAGCATGCCTGATTTAGCCCATAATTCTTTATGGCAGTTATCTTTAAGAGTTAATTCTATCACAGAATTACAAGTACAAATATCATATATATATATGCACACACATATATATGTAAAATTTTGATGAAGACAAAATTGTGCAGTGCACAGTTAGAAGATAATATTAACTCAAACAAGGCACCATTAAAACTCTTAGAGGATAAAATCACATACTGAGTTAAGTAGTGGAAGCTGAGGCTGATGGAGCAGGAATTGAAGGCCGTATTTTATGTCGCCATACCACGGATAGAATCAGGAACTTCCTGCCAAGTAGTAAATAGGTAATTTATTTGTTTTTATCCATAAAATGCTACACACTTTAAACTGATCCATGTTTCCTTGCATTATTTATGGCAAAGAGTCAATTTGAGCAGGATATTATGTTGAACATCAGGAGTAAGAAAAAGTATTGCGAGAGAGATTTAAATCAAACACCGGAGAGATGAGTTGGACGCTCATCCCTGGGTCTTCTCTAAGGGGGAGGGAATGGTTCCAGGCATAAAAGAAGTCAAGTTCTCAGCACCGGGATGGAAGGAAACGAAGGAGATGAGGGTTTACGAACTCCGCGGTGTCCAGCACCATTGGAATGGATGGCCAGCAGGGAGCCCTGAGAAGGGCTCAGTAGGAAAAGTAGATTAGATGAGAGGTCATCACACTTCTCCCCGGACCCTTTCCTTTTCCTATTCACTCACACAGGAATGAGCAAAACATTGAACCTGCCACTTCTCCAGTAAGGTGTCAATGAAGGAACAGAATATTAAGATAGAAATTATTCTAGTGAACAGTTTTTGTACTATTTTCAAACAATTTCAGCCTCTAAAAACGGGGAGGGAAGCTTTCCCAGGTCACGGGAGGAAGTCTTAAGCAAATATAGGACTATGAAGGAAAAAAGTGAGACATGTGGATGCCAGAGAAGCAGACGTAAATCACACTAGCCCTAATGATGCTAGACGTTCTTAAGACATGGCGAACTAAAGAGACCTGACGCATGCGGTGCGCGCTCAACTTCCTCTTACCGCCGGTCTTAGTCCCTCAGGACTCCACGATGCCTCCTCCAGCAGACTCCGAAAGTAGCGTGGCATGGTTGTCCCAGCTTATGCCTGTTAGCTGGCACAGTCATGGCATTCCGTTTCCTTCTAAAAATATCTCAGTTTGCATGATAAATGACATGATCGTGCATTTATATGGTGTAACATCTCCTCTGGCATGTTTTTCTCAGCCATCTGCTGGCCTTTCATTTTCTTTAGGGCCCTAAATAGCCTCTTGTCTTGGAGAATTAACATTGAGACCCCCACTTTCAGTTAAATATTGGATTCAAGCAAAGGTTCTTCTTTGGGGGGTGGGGAGAGCAGGTTGGCTGGGAAAAGAGGGCATGCATAGGTTTACAGCGTATCCCTGGCAGCAGCATGCAAAACCCCCAAAATGCATCTGCGGATGTTACAGAGCTAATTGACAGGTGCTGTAAGTCATAAAATGTTCAGAGCACACACAAACGACAAGAGCACCAGATGGGACCCACTCAGCAAGAAACCTCATGAGCTTTCCCCTTCTGTCTCTCTAGAAAATCACCAAAAATATTTATTGTGCAACGGTATTTGTTATAATGATGGGAAGTACCTGAACTGGATAGGAATTGATAAAGACACCCACACACAATAAAAAACATAGCCCATTGAAACTTCCCAGAATTTTTAATCTGTGAATCTGGCCTTAGGATGACGTACCATCTACAACACAGAAGCCATGTTGAGTTTGACCTGCTGACTCTGTCCTACCAGCAGATGAGGATACATCTCTCTTAGGCTATGTCAGCTTTGGTCCCCCCTCTGCCCTGAGTCATTTCACTAGTTAGTTTGAGCGATAGACATTATTTTCATTGTTTTGACGATATTCATTATAGTTTTAAATTGTGTACTGCCATTTTCACGTAACTCAAAATAGCATCTAACATTTATACTTTTAACCTCTATTTGTAATATGTTCTTTAGTAAAAATCCTCTGTTTACCCATATTTTGTTACATGTTGCCTATTTTTTCCACTGGAGACCTCAACACATTCCTATCGCTACTTTAAATGTCCTGCCTGATGGCTACAAAGTCACTGTCATATCTGGGTTCAGTTCTGATGCTTCCTTTGGGTCTGCATTTTCTTCTTGCTTTTTTTAGCAGGACCTGAGCTGTTTTTAGTGGAAGGTGGATGTGACACATCAGGAAATGGAAGCAGAGGCCTTCCCTGGGAGGGTTATGTTAGTTTAGTGGGACTTGGGCTGAGTTTAAAGTTTGCTGCAGCTGTAGGTACTGAGGCTTCATTTTCTTCTAGGGTCCTTGCCTTTCTCTCCCCTGTTGTCTTTTGGTTTTCCTAGGAACTCCTTCTCAAATACAAGCTGAGTTCTGTTGTAATTCATTGTTATACCTGAGTCCTGTTAATGGGATGTGTGTCTGGGGTAGAGGGGAGGAATCAGTCTGTAATCTCCTTTTTTATTAAGTTTAAACTTTATTGTATTTTTTCCCATTACCATTTATTGCCCTTGTACCCACCCCCTGTCCATACACACACAGCAATAGCCACACTGTCGTCCATGTCTTTCTGTTGGTCTGTGTCCTTGGGTTGTTACCTGCAGACGGTTTCTTTGCCTTTGACCCTTCCTACCTTAGGAGGGGCAGGAGCCTATAGGGGCCAGTCTCAGGGAAGTGCTCTTCCTCTGGAAAATCTCTTCCGTAGGGCAGCTGGCCTTGGTATGACAGTGTTCTGGATGTTTTCCAAAATGGTTCAGTTTCCGCATCCCTGAAGAAGACAGGAAGTGACTTTTGTCCTGGCTCTTCACAGTGAGAATCTTGTGAGGTTCCTGGTGGTAAAACCCACAAAGCGAGACCCTCCCCGAGACCCTGGCCTCGTGAGTTTGTCACTTTCACTCCTGTCCACACACAGCCTCCACCGATTTGTCGACGTGTCCAGATAGATGTCCTTGCCAGGTTATGGGTCCAGCAGCTCCCACTTCCTGTGTAGTCATTGCAACTTGCCTGCTTTTCCAGGTTTAAGGGAAACTGGTATGTCTATTTTATGGTGAGTTAAAGAAAAGTCACAGGTTGTCAGTTTCATCAACTTTTTTCTTTTTGTTAGGATGGCAGTGATGATTTTAAGCTCTGGATATCTCAGAGTCGAGGTGCATTTCTCCTAGGCTGTTTCTGAAAAGCCATTAGGACTCGCTTTTCTTACACAGCACTGGCACGTGTGGCTGCCGGAAGGCACGAGTGCAAGGCTGGCTGCAGGCCGGGTGTTGGGTGTGGCCCAGGAAAGCAGAACTCCGAGAACTGTCATCTCTTAAGTTTAGACAGCAACAGATCCAGTTCTGAGACCACCAGGCTGCTAGAACCTTCTCTGTCTTGTTTCCCTCAGTCATTACTGACTGTGGTTAAATCCACCTGGGAAGCTGAGGTCCACAGAAGGTAAACAGAACCAATGTTGTTCATTTTTAAATATTCTGTTAGCAAATGTATGTTAGTTTCAAACATTAAATAAACTTTCATTAATGTGATTCACAAATAAAACATGCACTGATTATTTTAATCTATCTTGCCTTTGAAAAGCCTGTTTTTCAGGGATATAATATTATACAGGGCCTGGCAGAAGTAAAGTCTGCTGGAGTGTGGTGGGTAGGGTAATAATATGGGTGAAATAAATTTATAGTTTTAATTTGAACATTTCACCTACAATGTCATATGGTGTGCTTGAGTGTGATGTTGTCATGTTACAGAATTACATGTTTATAATTTTGTAATAAAAGATTTTGTAATAAAAGTGGGGTGATATTTGTGTCATACTCTGTGTATTTTGTAATTATCTACTTATGCATACATATGTAATCATGTTTTATATTTGAAGAAATACTTGATGTCAGTTATATAAAAAATAAAAGTATGAAAAATCTTTAATTTAAAGTATTTCTAATTTTGTTTATGCTTTTTTTGTTATTAAACCTATATTAAAGTAATTTTCCCATGCTTATGACAGCACAGTTGCTATGACAAATGATTTAATGTCACAAATTTCAACAGAAAAATAGAAAATTCTATTACCACTAGTAAAACCTCTCGCCTTGTATACAAAGACCTCACTGATTAATTCCTTTAACATGGTATATTCTGTTCCCTCAAAAAGCTGTTAAAGTTGATTCCACCTCCTAAACAATTCAAAAGATAAGGGAAGTTGTGTTTAAATACAAATGGTTTTGAAAATGAATAATCACAGTAAACAACGCTGCTAGGCAAAACTGGTGAAGTTGTGCCCTGACCAGGAATCGAACCTGCAACCTTTCTATCTATGGATGACATTACTGTTTGGGATTCACTATGAGGTGGACCTCAAGAGCTAGGAAGTAGGTGACAGGTCATGGCAGTTCATTAACCACAATGCGTTGACTCTAGATAAGCCTCCTAAGCAAAAACATCTCTTAAACAGCAAACCAAGATGTCAATTTAAACTTGACTCCACCACTGCTTCAATTTTCCTTGCGAGGGAGCTTTGTATCATTAGAGAGATGAGAGAAGGCAGAAGTATTGTTCACTGTTTGTGTTGGTCCTTAATAAAATTAAGTGAACCTTCAGTCGTCATGTTCTGCCGGGCAGAGCTTTCTTTTCTCTATTTCATGTAAATCTTTTAGTCTAAGCTACAAATTTTGGAAATGGAGTCACGTATGTTCTCACCTTAAATAGTAGTATTGTTCAATACCCTCTTCACTCGGGCAACAGTTATTTATCAATTGCCTCCTATGCCCCAGGCAGCCCTGCAGGCAATGGGGGAGAGGGGGAAATGAAATAACATAAACTCACTGGGCTTTATTAAACATGTGTTGGGAACTGCCCTGCCTGGTATCAGAAGCTATAACCCCTGCCTAGGCTAAGGCTGAGGGAACGACCTTGGAACTGTAAGCCAGCAAGGAGACAAAAGCTTATCTACCTGGCAGGAGCGCCGCTTCTGCTCCTTTTACTTCACCCTGCCTGGTCCCCAATGCTCAATCGGTTAGCCAATGACGGGTAAGATTCCCCAAGGGGGGAACAACCTAAGACAGGCACAATCACGTGGGAGGCCCCCAAGGAAGGACTTTGGGGGCTACGGTAAAAGGGGATAATGGACCCTCACCCCTTGGCTTTGACAAAGCTTGAGTGCTCATTCCATCCACGAGAAAATCTCCTTATCTCTTGGTTGCCTTAGTTCCCATCGCTCCACCTAAGCCTGAAATAATGACAGAAGGTGGTGCAGCCCTGTACTAGAAAGGGCGGGTTCCCCAGGTGATCAGGCCTAAGAAAGAATATGTAAAATCTTGTGAAACCTGCTTTGTTTAGAATGCTCTCAGTTGAATGAGAAGGGTCCAAGGAGGAAGTAAGTTTGTTCCTCAAAGTTTTACAGCTCTTTGACCCTGACTCAAAGTAGGCCCTCAGACTTCCTTTTTATTTGATCCTTACCTCCCTGCAATGAATAATGAGCTTTACCTGAATTTTTGTACAAACAAACCCAATAAAAGGCCTGCTGGGACAGGAGAACGCGTGCCCTCCACCAGAGAGGGTGGTCCCTCCATCCCTACTTCTCCACAGAAAATTGCCTATTTCTGTGTATGTTCATTTCTCATGTGTTGACGAGCCATCCGCAGCGTTCTGCGGTCACTGCCGGTCGGTGATCGCACTTCAAATATGTGGAATAGAAATTAACTTCACATGTTCACTGAAGACATTTTTAACTACTATGTGACATCCAAAAAACTCAGCATATTTCGGAAACTGAAACTTACATGGGATGTACTCACAATGGTACAACACAACAGTACTAGGCATTAATGAAAATATTGAACAAACTCTACCACCGCTCCACAACCAACACTAAAATCATGTGGAAATTTTTAAAGATATATCTCACAAATATCTATAGAGTCAACGAAAAAATAAAAATAATCAGAACAAACAACGATTAAGTGACAGAACGGAGAAGGCTGTGTTTAACAACCGGTAGGCTCACTTATCTTCTGTACCAACATAAACATTGTCTTTGGAAAAAGAATAGCGAAGAAAGAATAAAAGAGCACAGAAAAGAATAAAGGGTAAAAAATAAATTCAAGTCAGTTATTTGGAGAAAGAACAGGCAAAAGGCAATGGACAGCCGGTGGGGGACGAGAGTGCTGCATCACTGTTATGGGAACAGAAACTGAAGAACCAGTAGGACTGCTATAACTTAGCTACCTGACAAAAGAATAATAAACTTTAGAAAGTCCTTGGGTTTCCAATAAAAATCTGAAGGAAGGAAGGACATAAAGAAATTTAAATATAACTATAACGACATACTTAAATGCGTATTTGTGGATAGTGTATGTGGTGTGTTTTGAAGAAATGTTTCCTAAGTTTTGGTAGAATTATGTGTCTTTTATTTCTGAAAAGGGGACTTTAAAATCTGGTAGCAATAGGCTTAGAAACATTGTTGTCTTTGAACTAAAAATATAATGTATAGAAATGTATCAAAAAGGTATAAATGTAGTCATTAATTTTTAGTTTATGGCATCATTTATATTAAATATACCATAATTAATATAGCATAAATATTAAACAAAAGACACAGTATCTGTAAATAGTAAACTTTACCTTTGGAATAGTATTCAATAGCCAACCTTTCTGTTAAATTTTACACAGAAAATAATTTATCATCACGAACTCCAGTTTCATACTTTGAAACTGGAAATACATTAAAATGGTTCCCAGCAATGTTTGAGAGAAAATTTTGGTAGTGAAAATCTATCACTGTTATTCTTTGTTTATATCCAAAAACATGGAATGAAAATATCTGCCAGGATTACGTGGTGAGTTTTAAGTGGTGGGGTCAATACATCATTTAGTGAAGTCTGACACCTAGTAGAAATGGTGTTCTCTGCTACCAACCCCTGTGCATTCCAACTAATACATTTACTTAGATACAAAGTTCATAACTCATACTCAACATGTCAATTACAGAAATAATCCCACCCAAACACATTATTTTTTGACTGAAGAAAGTTATATGGATGTCCATAGATGCTCAATATTTTATTTATGTCCATTCGTTCAATAAAGGCTTGATGTCTTACTACCAAATATGTATTTAAATGTGTGAAACTAAATTGTTATGCAAAAAAATAAAGTCTAGAGAATAGCTCAGGCCTACAATTTTCTTTTGAAATAAGAGATGTATTTTCTTTCAGTATAACTTTATTAATGAATGTTTCTGCATCAAAGTCGTGTTTACAGCCACTTAATCATTTGTCAACGTTGAATTATACCAAGTTGTTCAACCACTCATTGCATTAAAGGTTTTTTAAAATAAATTAGTAACATCAGTCTAAGATCCAACTGTTCATTTCAACACTAACAATTTATTTGCACACCCCCGGAATATGGTGATCATCACAATATCACTTAATTATTATAGTTACCCCATGAGATTTTAATGTTAAAGTGTAAAGTGTAAATATTATTTCAAAAGTCACTGATTATTGATGTGCACCAGTAACCACACACACACACGCACGCACACACACACACAGGTGCATACGATTCTGTTTAGTTCTTCTAAACACGTTTAACCTGGCGCAGGAGTAACAGTTAAAACCACAGACACTGGATTTAGAGTGCAAACGAACATTCTCTGGGGAGATACTTGGAGAACTTTGCAAACAGGTTGGGAGGTGGTAGTATGAAGCCAAATTTGACCTCAACTCACTTTGAATGATTGTAATAAGTAACCATAGAACTTACTTTGTTATGTTGTTAAAATCAAGTACTAACAATATATATTCTTCAACATATGAAATTATGCAAAGCATTTTAATCACCTGTTTCAACATATCACAAAAAATAATCTTTATTTACTTTGTTTTATATCCATGTAAAATAAACCTTATAAAATATCTTGCTTGCTTAAAAGCATATATAAATGCCATTACACTGCTTTTTAAAATAATAGGGTATTCAAATAAGATACACTGGCATAGCTAATGAATCTATAACTTAGAAATAGGTAAATATAAGGTCATTTTGTTTATCACTCAAAGGAATAAACCCCATTAAACATGGGAAGTGCACTAAAATTATAAAGCTTTACAAAGAAAATTTCCTCCAGCTTTGTTATGCTCTAAGCAATTGAAAGATGCTTTTGAAGTCCACTGCACCACTTACATAGTGTGGGTCATAAAAACACCTTGCAGTCCAGCACTTAACTCAACTTTATTTCAGTACCTTAAGTAACAGCTTGCCTCTTACATAATCCCTGGTACTGTTCATTCCTTTTTCCTTAAGAATAATAAAACAAGCTAAAGAAGTTATAAAATATATGCCATGTCATCTACAAAAAAAGCAACTCATAAAATGCTCAAGTTCTTAAAATGACAAAAAAAATGAGTTTTGTGAATCTTCTCACCTCAAATTAATGTTAAAAAAGATCGCTTTTCCTCAAGTGGAACATGGCTTTGAAATGTGAGAAACCATCATCGCTCCATTTGTCTTTATGAGGACAAAATACATTTCAGTGGATGTATGAAGTAGTTCCTCAAAGTCTAAAATATCCCTACACTTTAACATATGATGGGCGAAAAAAGGGGCATACTGACTCGGTAGTCACGTTCTTGTATTTGATATTCAAAGCTGCTTCATCTCAAAACATTGCAGTTTGGGTACTTTAACAGGTTTAGGAATTGTGTGTACATTGTTATAAATTTTGACAACTACAACTTCCATTTCATTGGTAAAATATTAAAATTTTTTAGATATGATTATAGATTATATCCCTTCTCTACCAAGTATACTTCCACTCTATAGATTTCGTAATCTAGAAAGAATAATGCTTTTAACTGTAGCGTTTGCATTACACAAAAATTTGCATTCTAGGATCACAGCAGAGAAATTTATCTCCAAGTCAACCACAACCAGCCTACATCCTCTGCTATGGTGCGAGATCATTTCCTACAGACTCCGGGCCTTCTGTTCCTCCTTTGATGTGACCTCACAAGCACCATGGCTGACATCCATCTTCCTGGTGACCACTCTGCACCACCGCATCTCGGCCCCTGGGCTCTTACCTCCTGATGGTCCTCATTTCTTGCCTTTCACTACAGTCAGCCAAACCTGCTCACCTGCGATGGAATCCTCACGAGTCTCTGTGCATTTTTCTTGCTGCTCTGCAAGTGGCCTTCGTACAAGACTAAATCGACGGAGCCTGTTTTGCATAATACTCTGCTAGACCATTTCCCCTAACTTCCGTACAATTTCTTGTCTAGAGTGGCCCTGAAGCTAGATCAAAGCTCTATCTATCCTAGGGTGGCCGCCTAGGTTCATTCAGCTTCTGGAAGAGATTCACTCAACAGAAGAATACGGAACAGTTATTATTCATGAAATGACTGTGTTCTTTTTTAATATAAATCCATCATAAATACTTGTAAAGTGGGCTTTGGTCCTGAAGTGTCCAACAGATTTAAGGCAGGAACCCTCCCTAAACTACCGAGCCATCCATACTTAGGAGGTTTTCCTTGATGGGTAGGAGTAGTGGGGTTGCTGGATTGAATGTGTTACATAAACAGATGACAATGGGAACAGGAGAAAGGAACACATTTTTTATAATTATTTAATTACCCACTGGAAAATTAGTGTGTGTTTTTATTTAGCAATCGAGATTGGACTGCTTGCGTTAACTTCAGACTTAAAGGAAATCCTAGTGTAAATGCTGGAGATAGTCTGACTAATTTTAGGAAAAAGTTTGTGCAACGTGATTTTTAATTTCCTGAGTGTGGGGGGAAACCCTGAAAAAAAGGAACTGTTCATTCTGGAGGCCAGAGAAGGAGCAGGGGGAATAGAAAGAGTCCCGCTGGCTGAGGGAAATGGAGCAGAGTAGAGAAAGGCATATACCACCAAGGGCACACTGCAGACGGTTTCAGAGTCCTGGCGAAACACTGCTTGGGAGTAAGCATTGTGTTGGGAGGCCTGACCATTTCAATTTTAAGAGCTGATCCACGTTTGAATACCACTCCACTGAACGTCTAGATTTCCTCTACATCTGTTGAGTTCAACTTGCCCCGAGTTCCCTATCATGGCCAGTGTTAGGATAACTTCCTATCTGGAGTGTTTTCCCAAAACAAGTTTAGGATTCTAGTGAGACTCCATATGGAAAGGGTGGGGTCTTCCAGGAGGAAGTGGCAGTGTTGAAATAGACAGAACTATGACAAACAGAAAAAAGACATCCAAGGCCCCAAGCTGGCCAAAAGGATGAGTTTACAAAGGTGTGTGTTGCGGGATCCTTGGCCGTGCGGAGAAGAAGCAGCTCCAGTTCAGTGGCTGGAACACTTTTGACCCTTGACCTTGGAAATACACAGTGAGCTTCTTTAATTAATTAACTAGAAGGACGTGTTCTCATGAAGATTCAAAGCAAAGTCTGACCAATGTCTTCTCACTATTGTTCACCAGTCTAATAAGACGTCCAACCATTAGTCTGCAGGCCGGCTTAGGCTCAGCCTGGATTGGAAGGTTCCGGGGCCTGAGGCTCCATTCTAACCAGATACAAGAACATCGAAGATCAACACAGAACCCTCTTTAGAAGACTTATTATACTAGTCAAAAGGAACAACAGAAAAATATTCAGCTTAAAGGCAAAGGTATTTACACAGAGTCCACCCATAATGCCCACT
The DNA here is from genome assembly GCA_004024845.1 of Tonatia bakeri. NCBI lineage: Eukaryota > Metazoa > Chordata > Mammalia > Chiroptera > Phyllostomidae > Tonatia > Tonatia bakeri. The sequence continues at coordinate 156,377 of PVIA01002654.1, read as the reverse complement.
TCTTCCCTTAGGGTGAGCAAGAACTAGTGGATCTTAGAGAGACTCCCCATGCTCACTCTTGGGACGTTGTCATTCATGGCAATCAGTGGCCTCCAGGATGCTGCTGCAGAGCTGCCACCTACTGTCCCTGTTTGATTTCAAGGCAGGGACCACCAGTAGCTCCCACATTACTTCTCTGTTTCAACGCCCTCTCCTTTTTCACCTTCCAACAGTGCCCAGGGTGTGGCCCTTCCTCAGCCATCCATGGCCCAGTCTGGCTGCTCCATGAAAACACGAACGACTGCAGAACAGAGAAGGATAATCGCTGTTCAGATCCTTAAGGTCACCCTGCCCATTTTCTTGCCGATTATTGCTTGTCGTCCAAAGTCTGCAGAGGTAGATTTAAATGTTTTCTTTCCCTGTTGGTCCCAATTTCAGTTTAATTGTGGTATATTTTTATAGTATTCAAATGGCTAGGGGTAATGACTCCTAATTTCATTAAGAAATTGTATTATTTTCTATTTTTTACTTTTTGTCATGTTTTTTCTGGTTTCAGAGAGAAAAAATTCAGAGGAAAGAACGCTGGCTTCACCATCTTAATGAAAATTTCCTATATTTTTATTTACTGGCTGTAAGAAATAAAATTTGTTTGCCCTTTGCACAAATTGTGGTATAAAGTTGCCGTCCATTTTGTGAATTTGTGCTAGCTGAAAAGGACTCAAAAACACATTTTTATCATAGTGTTAGTTTTTCACTTAATTTATAAAGTAGTATTTTCTGTAAGATGTTGAGCATGGATGTGGTGCATTTAAAAACATTAAAAAACCTCAAGATATATTATTTACTTTCATTGTCCTTTCTATATCTTGTCTTTCTATAATTTAATGCCATCTTATATTACACAAATACTTCAAGAACATCATCAGGAAGTTTTAACATGGTGCAAATTGTATTATGTCACAGGAAGGTCTATTGTAAATGTTAAGAATAAAACTAAATGTGAATTAAATGAAGATTAAGTATGTATCACAACAAAGTTGCTAAGGGGAATGAAAATATGCTACATGTCACTTTAAGACACTAGACCAGTTCAATTATTTGGCACAGTGCAGTGGGGCCCATGCACAAGAATGAGAGGCACAGCCGTTTGCAAGGTCAACACTGTGGCATCCACTGCAGCCGCGCTCTGCAAATGCCAAGTGCTACATAACATTCAAGACATACTGAAGAGAAGCTGAACCAGAGAGAAGGTATGCAAGTCGAAATCCCCACACAATACAATTAGGGGTAATCTTATTCTTTTATAAAAGGAAATGTTTGCCCTCATTGAGAAGAATCTTGATAGGTATTTACCTGGTTGCAAGGTAACCCATTACAAAACAATACGAAAAACAGATTCTGCAGGCCATCTATCTGTAAAGGGGAGGGTAGAGAAGGGTTTGGAAGAGGGAAGCGGAATTGTAGTGAGACAGACAGGTATAGTGTATAGTCCCGCCGATCCGAGGTCGGCAGGTGAGAAGAAATCCAGGACGCACATGGAAAGGATGTCCCGGACGAAGGAGAGGATCTGATGTTGAGTCAGAGACTATCTGATGTTGGGTCAAAGAGCATCCTAAAGAAAAAAAAAAAAAAGAGCCTCCTAAACCACTTAAAGACTGTCGGAGAACATTGATCAGAAAATGCGTCTCTCTGTTTAGATGGAACATAATTAAGAATATTGAACTTAATGAAACCAATAATAGTTGTAGTTTGGTACAACTAAGGTAAATATGTCAATAGAAATATATATATATTTTTTCAAGTCAAAGTTCAAAATAATAATGTCCAATGGAAATAAAATACTAAATGGAAATCCATTATAGAATATAAGATGCTGAAGCTAGAATTTCTCTTGAAGGAGAAATTTAAGGAAACTAATTATATGTGCTACCCTTCTTTGTGGTGTATAAATATATGCTTATAACACTTCTAAATTAGTTATTATATTTTATTTACATGTTAGACATGAAGTGTAAACAAATCGAATTACATTAAATTCATTTCTGCATCATCAGTAAATGAAGAACATTAGTAAAGATTCCAGACAATATAAATCTGGATATTAACAAGTAGCTTTCCCTTCACATCCAGGCCTCCGGGGTGATGGCTACCATGGAGCAGTCCAGACAGAACGGGGATGGTGGCAAACCAAAACTGAGCAAAAATGAGCAAAAGAGACACCTGAAAGCTGAAAACAAAACAGTGGAGAAGGCAACCATGCAGAAGGGGCTCCGTGAGAAACAACCAAGCTGGGTCCACGCTGCTGCTGCCGCCCACACCACCGATGACAATGCAGGTCCCAAGGAGGAGGGCCTGGACCCAAACCAGTACTACAAGATCCACAGCCAAGCCATCCAGCAACTGAAGGCCAATGGGGAAGACCCGTACCCACACCAATTCCACGCAGACATCTCGCTGACTCACTTCATCCAAGAATACAGCCTGGGGACCACCTGAGTGACATCACCTTAAAGGCGGCAGGTAGGATTCATGCCAAAAGAGCTTCTGGGGGAAAGCTCATCTTCTATGACCTCCAAAAAGAGGGGGTCAAGTTGTAAGTCATGGCCAATTCCAGGAATTATAAATCAGAGGAAGAATTTATTCATATCAATAACAAACTGTGCCGGGGAGACATCATTGGAGTTCAGAGGAATCCTGGGAAAACCGAGACCGGAGAGCTGAGCGTCATTCCCCATGAGATCACATTGCTGTCTCCTTGCTTGCATATGCTGCCTCATCTGCACTTTGGCCTCAAAGACAAGGAAACACAATATTGTCAGAGACACTTGGACTTGATCCTGAATGACTTTGTGAGGCAGAAATTTATCATCTGCTCTAAGATCATCACATAGATAAGAAACTTCTTGGAGGAGCTGGGATTCCTAGAGGTCGAACCTCCCATGATGAACATCATCCCAGGGGGAGCAGTGGCCAAGCCTTTCATCACCTACCACAATGAGCTGGACATGAACTTATACATGAGGATTGCTCCAGAACTCTACCATAAGATGCTGGTGGTTGGTGGCATTGACCGGATGTATGAGATTGGATGCCAGTTCCGGAATGGAGGAATTGACATGACTCACAATCCTGAGTTTACCACCTGTGAGTTCTACATGGCCTACTCAGACTATCATGACCTCATGGGAATCACGGAGAAGATGATTTCTGGGATGGTGAAGAGCATTGCAGGCAGTTACAAGGTCACCTACCATCCAGATGGCCCCAAGGGCCAAGCCTACGAGGTTGACTTCACCCAACCCTTCCGGAAAATCAGCATGGTAAAAGAGCTTGAGAAAGCCCTGGGTGTGAAGCTGCTGGAAACCAACCTCCTTGAAACTGAAGAAACTCGCAAAATTCTTGATGACATTTGAGCGGCAAAAGCTATTGACTGCCCTTCACCTCGGACCTCAGCCAGGCTCCTGGATAAGCTTGTCAGGGAGTTCCTGGAAGTGACATGCGTCAATCCCACCTTCATCTGCTATCACCTGCAGATAACGAGCCCTCTGGCTAAGTGGCACTTCTCCAAAGAGGGTCTGACTGAGTGCTTTGAGCTTTTTGTCATGAAGAAGGAAATATGCAATGCCTACACCGAGCTGAATGACCCCGTGAGGCAGCGGCAGGTTTTTGAAGAACAGGCCAAGGCCAAGGCTGCTGGGGATGATGAGGCCATGTTCATAGATGAAAATTTCTGCACTGCTCTGGAATACCGGATGCCCCCCACAGCCGGCTGGGGCATGGGCATGGACCACGTCACCATGCTGCTCACAGATTCCAGTAACATCAAGGAGGTACTGCCGTTTCCTGCCAGGAAACTTGATGACAAGAAGGAAAATGTAGCAACTGCTGAGACACTGGACCGCGCAAAAGCGGGCGCTTCTGTCTAGCAAATGAGCATTGCGAGTCACATAACTCAGGCATCTTGGCACTTCTGCAAAAGACCGAGGATGTACTTGCATGGTGCTATGCATTTGACTGTCGCAGTTCCATCCCAGAGAGAGAGAGGAAAGGAATTAGGCATTCCTCCTTTACTCCTGGTTACCAAGTAAACCGTTCGTCGCTTTTACAAAAAAGTAGCATTATATGATAGTGGTGAAAGGGTTTGGGGTTTATTAATTCATGGCTATGCCCTAAACAAGTAAGAAAAATATTTCACTGTATCTGTGCTATAGTTCATAGTTTATAGAGAAATGCTTCGCCTACTATCCAAATAATAGAATAAAAGTTATCAATACAGATTTAGAAAATACTAAATGAAATGCATGACCCTGTTCAGTTTGAAAACTACACTAACCCTCACTTGATTACTGATTTTACGTGGACTGTGAAATAGATAAAATGATCAAGTTTGTGCAAAAATAATATTTAGTTAAAAACAAGTTCTGTCTCTAACGAGTTAAGAACCTCCTCCATTCATTTGGAACCTCTACTCTCTAGTGTAACTTAGCCTTCTCCGTATCTGTGCTTCCTTCTCAATGCCACATGAAACTACGTTACAGCGCCTTAATGAGACCTGCACACTCTTAACTCATTTAATTGTGCATGGAACATGTCAAGCACTTAATATTTTTTAAATAGAAATACGTAAAATATACAGACTCTAGGTTTCCTAAAATACATATTACTCTAGCTATTTTTGATGACTGAACTATTGAGCTAGCATAGCCACATTTATTAAAATAAAAGTAACATATTTTTTAATTATTCATATAGTTTTAGCTTCATAAAACTCACATAACTTTCAAGGAGGAAATGCATGATTTTATAGCCACACTTAATTATCTCTAATAAAGTAATATTATGAAATAAGAACACTTTAATCCCCTTTAAACCTTCTGTTATAACTTGGGTAGACATTATTCTATTTAAACAGTAAACTCTAACACTGTTTCCTAGTTTATAACATGAATGAAAACCTTTACCACCTTAAAATATTACCATGGCTTAATTTTTACCATCTTGGCAAAACCTCCTTTTTTGGAAAAATAAAGGAGAGAAAAATAAAATAAAGGAGGTGACATCCCCTTTATTATCCTTCAGTCACACATGGTTAATCACAGAACCGTCACACCTTAAACTTTTTTTTTAATCCCTCACTCCTGACACTGTTCTAGTCAGATTATTGTTACTCGATAAACATTGATTAACCCACTATACCATTTATATTTCTGAAGAATTACAAGTGGGAATAAGAAAATTAAGAACAGAGAGAGACAGGTACAGTTGGATACCTGAGACCCGAGGAACAGGGTTTGCACCTCGTATTCAAACACTCAGTAAAGAACCTGAGAGATCTGTGTTTATGAGAAGGATGAGAGAGTCAGATATTTGGCTTAAATAACACAGTCTATTTCCACAGCTGTATTGTCACAGGAGTAGATGGTGCTAAGACAGAGGATGGCAGGGAGCAGGAGACCTTGGTCGCAGTCAGCAAGGAGGACATATAAAGGGAAGCAGATGCCAGGGGGAACACTAAAGCAGGAGTTCGTGCCTTGCACATATGACCCAGAAAATGTTGGCAGGAGCCAAAGCCGGAGCCTTGTATTGTTGTGAAGTCAGGCTCTTAAGGTATCTTGAAGGGACGACAGGTAGGAGCTGAAGGTCAGTCCAGGTATCTAGAATCTACGGTGACAGTGGGAACAGCATGAAGTCATGCAGCATGAAAAAGAGTTTAAAAAGTGATCAGGAAACCAGACCAAGTGCCTGGAAAATGAGGGGGAGGTCCTGAGTATGGCGTTTAAGTGGCAGATGACAGAGAGCAGGAAAATAAGGTCCTTAGTGGTAAGCCCATTCATAATCTTGAAAAGGGCGTTTCACATGTGATGCCTGATGGTAGATATGGCAACTTTCCCATGAAGCCCTTGGTCTTTAAAAACCGGGATGTCTTGAACTATTAGAATGATATCTAAACAATCTTCCTCTTCAGGAGGGATGTAACTAGAGAAAATATCAGGATGAAGTTGGTGGCAAGCATAGAATACATTAAACATGTATTTATGGTAGCAGCTTATTTTACCACTTTTATTTATGACCAAACTTCATATGACTAGGAAAGCTGTACAATTACATAGCTTATATTAAATAGTTATTGATTTTTAGTGTCTTCAGAGAACTGTTTTCATATTTCAAGATAATAATTAAAAAGTGGTCAGAAAAATTAATTTCAGAATGAGAGACCAATGGAAAAGTGAAATTTGATGACCTGAGAACATTAGAAAGATACACAATTGTGTAATTATGTTATGTAATAAAAATGTCTAATTAAAGGGTTTAAGATCAATATTGAACCAAATGTGTCCAGCAACATGTTCCAACATTTCCAATTAAATACTTGAGCTAAATTTTGACCTTAAAGTAGCAGCTACATTAAAAATGTATTCATTTTAAGATTATAAAATAGCATATTGATTTTTTACATAGAGTTACATAATTAATCCCAACTAATTGCAACTGATGACATCAAATTGGCCATTCCGAGTTCACCTACAATTTTGAGGGTTACTTTACTACTTTGTAGTTGTAATTATCCCAACCTCTTTAAATACTCTCATGAATGGCTTACATAGTAGATCGTCAATGTCAAATATTAAAATCATTGTATTTCATTCATTTCTAAAAATGTTAAACATCATTAGCATACACCCTAGAATATTTACATCTAGATAATATATACCCAAGAGAATAAAATCAGAGGCTCACACAAAAATCTTGCAGCATTACTCATAATTACTAAAAAAAAACATAAATAAGCCAAATGCCTGTCACCTGATGAATGGATAAACACATTTGGTATATCCATGCTATGGGCTACTGTTTAGCCATAAAAAGTAATGATACCGTGATTTATGATGTAACATGGAGAACCCTTGAAAATATATGGTAGGAAGTCAGACACAAAAGGCCACACATTTTATGATTCTATTTATATGAAATGTACAGAATAGGCAAATATATAGAAAGTGAAATATTTGCATTTTCCAGGACTGGCAGAAAATGAAGGAATGACTTTTAACAAGTATGAGAACAGTTTTGGGGATGATAAAAATGTCTGACATTGTGATATTTGTATAATTTCAAAATATACCAAAATTCACTGAATTCTACACTCGAAAGGAGTAAATTTTATGGCATGTCAGTTGTATCTGAATTTTACATTTTAATTTTTTAGATCAAATTATATTTAACTAACACAAGTATTAGTCAAAATTATAAATTCCAGAAGAAAACAACCTCATTTAGGCACTCAGTGCACACTAGGACAATGATAAGCATGAAAACAAAATTTTCTAGACATGCAAGGACGTAGACCTCAAATTGTGCACGTAGGATCCATGAGCAAACGGGATCCAGCAGTGCAAAGCAGGCCAGGTACACCATCCCCCAATGAAGTTTGCCCAGGACTGCAGGATGTGTGTAACGTTCGAAAGCTGACTAGTGGAACTCATTTCAATGGTGAAATACTGAATACTATAACCTTAACTTCATGGAAAAAAGAATAGAACTTTACTAATACCTATTCTAGGTAGTATTAACCAACTTCTCCCTTGATATGAAAAATAAATTTAGATAGTAATTACTTTAGGGAAGGAGTGGAGAGCATTATAAAGTACAATAGTTTGTAACTATCTGACTTAAAAGATATTTTAATAAAAGAATGGTTCCTTGAGATTATTGAGTTTACAGTTTCTTAATCCTAAGAGTATCAGTACATGTCCCTGAGGCTGAATGGTGGACAGGGAAGGTGAAGAACTAAAAAAAAGTTACAGTGCATATACATGGTGTGCAAATTTTCTCTTTCTCTCCCCTACTCCAAGCTGGCCCCATACCTCCTTTTGTTACAAAGGGTCGTTTTTCACAGAGATTCTCATTCTTCGGTCATCAAACACCCTGGCAGACTCCAACCCACACACTGTCGCCTTCATCTGCCCAAACACACTTGCCGGTTACAAGTGAGATACCCGACGACTCATTTCATGGGCATTAACTTCTGGCTCATTAAGAATTTTTGCAAAATGCAGTTCTCTTCATGTTCCGGAGTTTTGTAATTGTACATTTCAAATACCAGCATCCTCTTACTATTGCTTAGCCACTGCATTAGAAGACAGTTGTAGTGATTCTAGTTATATAATTAATTATGCCCCATTTAGAAGTATGAAAATATGTCCATGTTAACAATCCAAAACCTTTTTCTTCATGTGACCAACTTTGAAACTCCATGTCCCTGTCACTTCTGTAGCCACATAATGTGTTTGCCTGCTCTGCTTTGGCCATGCGACATCCCAAATATTTCCAAAAGTCTGATCGATCAATAAGTAATTTCATAGTGTCTTGTTCTGAGCTTATTTCCCCCCTCAGACTAGTTTTAATTTTAGATTCAATAAAAGTGGCCCACATAATAATGTCTATTCTTTTACTTGCTGTACCTAAATGCGATCATTATTAACACCCTCTGAGAGTACTGTCCATTAGTATGTGTTACATTGTATTCATTTACAGCATCCTGAGGATTACCAAAAGCCACCGTTTCTATTAGTTCGCATCCAACGATGTATCTGAAGATACACACAAGAACCAACGAAAAAGAAAACTGAAAAAACGTCTGTCTTCAAGGTCATGACTAAGAGCTCCATTTAGTATCTAAATGTGATCTGCAATGTTATTGCAGAATTTGCAGCACTTGGTGTTAGTCCATATTTATTAGTCATGGATAGTATATATTCAGTTCTTAAATACAGGAAAAAAACAAGGGATTTTGAGTTCAATATTTTTTTTTGTCAGAGCTTCCCTTTATCATTGTGGGCTCTTAGAAATATTGATCGTCAGTCACAGATATTTTTAAACTGTAATCTTTTTAAAAACAACATTTTTAAAAAGTAAGTTACAATTTTCAGTATACAGCAAAGGAAAAAAATACAAAGAGAAGCATTTTGGTGGTGGTAGTTGTAGTTCAAGGAAGTAAAAGATATTTCAGTTAGTTTTGTGCCGTCTCAAATTCTGAGCAATTTGGATTTTCTGCTATTTCAAATGCGATGCATTTTTAAAACATAAACAAAATTATTCAGCATTAGCTACAGTAATGGGCTGTGTGCCTGTCCATGCCATATGTTGTTGAAATACTAAAAATAAATGTGGCCCTCAGAGTGGGCTGTCCGCCATCATTTCTCAGTGCTGCTCCTGGGAAGTAGGCAGCCTGGAATGAGACCGCCCGCTCACATCACACAGTGCTGATAAGAATTCAGTACGGGATGCTTGGTAGTCTTAACTAGAGCTACATTTCTCCTATTTCTGGCTCCAGGAAAAGCTTAGTGAAAGAGTGATTAAGCAGAACAAGAAGCAAAGGAAGACACGAACTCCTTTGACAAACTCCTCCGTGGTACTTGGTAGATAATAAACTTGGGTTCCTCTGGATGTGGTTTTACCCTTTTGTGTATAGTTAGAAATGGCGTGGTTTTCAGGTAATCATTTTATCCAATAAATAACCAGTTATCCAGTGAAAGCCCAAGAAGACAGTTTCCCCAAAGGTACGAGGTACAGTGTAATGGGGACTAGAGGGACACAGGGCCTTTGCCAGAAAGCATGTTTGAAACTTTATCCTCAAGTCTATCTTCATAACAAACATACTCTATCGATGTCTTCCTCATACACATTTGAACAGAAATATCATTGCACTTTCCTCTTTTATAGTAATCAACAACAAAAACATTTTTTAACTCTTTATTTCTCTCCTGCGTCAGTACCATGACTATTAAATCCTCAATTTAAGGTCCAAGTACAAGAGCATATATATAGCTACAGTTCCACAGATTTGGAAAGCAGTGCATGTATATGCGTGTATGTGTGTGAGTGTGTCAGTCTGCACACAAATTAAGAGAGAGAAAGATAAAACAAAAGCAAACATGACAAAATGCTAACTTGGGAGAAATCCGGTTGAAGGTTATACAGAATCCTTTGCACTATTCTAGCAACTTTTCTGTAAGCTTGAAACGACATCAAAGAAAAAGTTAAAAGAAGAAAACAAAGGCATACTTCCTAAAATTTTCGAGACTCTGTTGAGCTGTCACGCAGGAAGATAAAAGCAGACACATGTATTTTCTTGACATTTTAAAAATATGACGAATCCAAGTTCTATAATAGGGGAATTTGTAAACTCTTTTAGATAATAGCTTTCTTTCCAGAACACAGTGGAAATAGGTATATGAATACCAGAATCTGCCACTTTGCACAAAATATTTACTAGTAGCTGCTTCTTAGTTCCAGGAGGCAAACCTTTAGGAGCAGAATGCTGCTCTCTGATGCTCTAATCTACAAAATGCACTAGGAATCAGCAGCGCTGTAAATCTCTGGCTTTGCAATGAAAACTTGAAAATGAATTTCTGTATTTTTCTCCTGAAGAATAAAATATATTCCTTTGTCTAGCATCACCTTGTAAAACAAGCTTAGTATCCTAATTAAATTCACATAACAGTAAGTGTGGGAAATATATAACAAGGAAGTCCTCATTCATTTGCATCCCCACAATATTAGTGCCAATATATCCAGGTGTAATTTATGGAGGAGTAACTGGACAATGTGACCTGCACACTCTCTTGCTTGATTACCGTGTATTTCAACTGGACTGATTTTTTTAAATCTACATCCTAGAAAAGCAGGGAATTATTTTGTTCCTTGCTATTATATTTACTTGGATTTGTCATGTAGGAGAGTAGTTATGATTGTGCTGATAACAAAAATCCAGTAAATTAGAAATGGATCCTCGGTGTCTGGGTATGTCTACAAAGACCCCAGTAAATCCATAGAATGGTTCATCAGCATCGACTATCCCATCACACAAACAGGATTTTCTATGTCATTCACAATTTCATTTATTCATTCAACAAACATCTATTTACCATCTATTATGGGCCAGAGATTCTTGTAGGCACCAGAAATTTGGTAATAAACAAAACAGAAAAAAAAAAAAAGAAACCCTGCTTCTTAATGAACTTACATTTAAATAGATGAAAATAACAGTAAATAAGCAATTAAATACAATATAGTCCACATAAAATGATTAGTGTGATGGATTAAAAAAATTAAGCAGAGTAAGGGGAAAGCATATGTAACACAAGTGAAGGTTGCTGTTTTAAATGAGTGGCTAGGAAAGTCCTCATTGACACAGTGACATCTCACTGTCATCGAAGGAGTAATCCATGACAGTATTTGGAGAGAGAGCTTTCTGGTGCAAAGAGCTTAGCACAGATAGGAATCCGAATAGGGAACGCAGAGGAAGGTGTAGACAGAGGAGAGAGAGAGAAGGGCGGGAGTTGTGGACATTGCAGAGGCAGAGAGTGGGGAGTAGATCAGGCAGTGATTTCAAGAGCTTTGGTTTCACCTCAGAATGAATGGAAATGCCATTGAAAGGTTTTGAGCAAAGAAGTGACCCTATCTTTTGGGTGCTAAGCTGAATCTAGTTCAAGGTGGACACAGGCGGAAGGGAGAAGACCATTTGAGACACTGTGGTTGCCATGGTCGGCGACACACACTCCACCCCAGTTTCTCCTCCATGCAGCAAATTGAATGAGTTAGACCTGATGGCCTCCTGGGTCGGTTCAAGTCTTAGTAGCTCGTTAGCCTCTAAGTGCTGTGAAACAGAAGTCACAGCCAATCAGCGTGGCTCAATAAGACAGGCACTGGACTATCATGTACCTGAAGGGGTCCACCCTTTCTCCACCCCCTTCTCCTCTTCACATCCGTACCTGTCTCTGCAGAGGAGCAGTGGGTATAGTGGTGCATTGGTGACCATCATAACAGAAGACAGGTGGCTCGCGCAACTAGGATAATCTTAAGGGGATTCATAAATGACGTATGAAATGTACTATATTGTGACATATAATTACACTTTGCAATGAGGTAGTCCCCATTGAACGCTTGCTTTTGCACCCCCTCACTGGCACGGATTTACCTGTGGATTCAGAATTATCCACAGGGCTGTGAGTAGTCTGATGTTGGAGGGTCACCAACATTCCTGATTTGATTGGTTTCCAGCATGAGGCTGACATCAAGGTTTTGGAGAGGGACTCTGATGTTCAATCAAGCAGTTAAAGCTACTGTGCTAGTGTATGCCATTTTAGAGATATTTAAAATATAAGATTAACTGCAGCTTCCTTTTTTGTATTTTTTGTTGTTGACACTATTACAGATGTCCCCCATTTTACCCCTGTTGTCCCTTTCCACTCGGCCCCCCTCCCCCTCACGTTCACCACATTGTTGTCTTTGTCCATGGGCTGTGCATATATGGACACATATTCTTTGGCTGATTTCTTCCCGTAGCCTTCTTTTTTTATATATAATGTTTTTTTATTATTGTCCAAGTATAGTTGTCTCCATTTAACCCCCACCACGTGCCCCCCGCCCCACCAATCCCCTCCTCCCACCCTTGAGCCTACCCCTTTTGGCTTTGTCCATGGGTCCTTTACACATGTTCCTTGATGGCCCTTCCTTTATTTTCCCCCATTATCCCTCTCCCCTTTCCCCTTTGGTTACTGTCAGTTTGTTCTTTATTTCTATATCTCTGGTTCTATTTTGATTGCTTCTTTGTTTTATTGATTAGGTTCCACTTATAGGTGAGATCATACGGTATTTGTCTTCCCCCCCTGGTGTATTTCACTTAGCATAATACTCTCCAGTCCCATCCATGCTATCATGAAGGGTAGGAGTTCCTTTTTTCTTTCTGCTACATAGTATTCCATTGTGCAAATGTACCATAATTTTTATATCCATGTATTTACTAATGGGCACTTAGGCTTTTTCCAGCACTTGGCTATTGTAAACTGTGCTGCCTTGAACATTGGGTGCATAGGTTCTTTTGGATTGTGTTTCAGGGTTCCTAGGGTATAATCCCAGCAGTAGAATTGCTGGGTCAAAAGGCAGTTCCATTTTTAGTTTTCTGAGGAAATTCCATACTATTTTCCACAGTGGCTGCCCTAGTCTACATTCCCACCAACAGAGCACTAGGGTCCCCTTTCCTCCACATCCTCACCAGCACTTGCTGTTTGTTGATGCGTTCATGACAGCCATTCTGCCCAGTAGCTTTCTGTATCAAAAAAGTTTATACTTACACCACATTGAAACAAAAAGGTTATCTATTCTCTTGGACGTTACTGCTTCACACATCATTTTATAAGTCCATACAATTTCCTTCAAATAATACAAACAAGGAATTAAATAGACTGACTGTAAATATATCGATTTTCTATATGGAAATTCTCAGCTTCAACTATAGTTGAACACATTATAAAATAGACACTGAAATCTATAGTGGGAATCACTTTTAGAATCTTCATGACACATCGAGAACAATACAGACTGAGCAGTATTGTTTCAGCTCCTTAAATACTGTATACAGGGCAGTAGACAGGAATTTCCATTCCTTTAAAATAGCCCCTTTTCAATACAAAGATGACAAAAATGATACCATGTGGGTGCTTCATAAAATGAGCTGAAGAGCATGAATCTGTTTACATTTTCTTTTATGTTTTTATTTCACTCCGTCATCTACTTCTCCCATTGGTTAAGCAGAAGAGATGGCTGGAGACGTTTCCCTGGCCTGAACTACATACACATTTCTGGATGAAAGAGCTGATCACAGCTTCAGACACTGGGCCTGAGGACAGTTAATGCTATAGCTTTTAATGATCTCTCTATATGAATTTTGTGAAATTTCAAAGACATCTTTCATATTTAATCAAATAACTTTCTTTCTGAATACCTCTAGAATCTTGCCTCACGATTATTCATGCAAGAACTAGTTAGGTAAATAGCCACTATGGGTCATTTATTTGGGACATTTATGCTATGTTTAGGCAAATGTTTCCTTTTACCATTACCATCATCACTATAAGACTAACTTTTCTATTTTTCAACTATCCTATGCCCAATTTTCCTCTCCTTGTTGATTTTTACTATGTTGAGATGAATTATTTATTTGACAAAATTTTGGGAGCATCATGTGTGCTAGACTGATCTCGGAGTTCTTTGCCCTAAGCCAGGCTGGCCATAAAAATTTCTCTCTCAAAAAAAAAAATGTCCGCCAAAGTTCATCACTAGTTCAATGTATTTCCAGGGGGCAGAGACTTCCTTCCCCTAAGGAGGAGGGCCTATCAGGGTCTTGCTACTCAGAGAGATGTGGGTTATTGTTTCAGGCGTTGGACTGGGCGTCTGCTGTTCTACGTGGCGAGCAGTCTCAGGGAATAGTTTTGAGGAGCGGGCTTTCCTGTGACTCTGCCTGCCCACTTCATTCTGAAAATGATACTCATTCCCTATTCCGCACTCTGCCAAGGAGTCAAAGGATGGAAAAATTTACACTCCTAGTTATTCCTTATCTTTGCATGTAGAATCCAAGAGGTTTAAAAATCATCTTTAATGAAGGGACTAGGTGGCTCAGTTGGTTGGGCATCTTTCCGCAAAAATAATCTCTAACGACATTTACAAAAGTCAGTTGTGATGTAAACCAAGATAATAAATTCAAATATGTGGATGGCCCGAATAGTCTACCTGGCCATATGCACAGTACATAAAATATTAAAATCCCTGGAGACGTTATGTGGACAAGGGGGTAGAACCACTGAAGGCATCATCATTGATGAGGGAAGTAACAGCAGCAGTGGTAGTAATAACTCCTTTTGTGCAACAGAGTTTTGCCTCTTAGTTAACAGCGTATAATTTATTTAAATCCTTCAAATATCTTTAGGACATAAAGAAGCAATGTAACATAGAAGCTGAAGCTTAGGACGGTTTAATAATTTGCTCCAATTCTTAGACCTTCTCTCAGGACTAAAAGGTTGGCTGTAGTAACTGACATAAACAATTGATTACAGCCTGAGTAATAGATTGTAGAACACTTTGTACCAAATGAGATTTTTATGATGGCAGAATAGAGGATGAGTCACTTCATTGCATGTCACACGATGAGCAAATTAAGACTAATATTTAGAACTGGCTGAAAGAAATAACTCATTAAATTACAATATTACTTTTGTTTCAAAAAAAATAAAATGCTAGATTGGCGTTTTTAATGTGTCTTCCTCATGTGCCGGTTAGTCTACGTTGCCACTGAGTACAGTTTGCAATAAACTTGATAGTTTCTCCCACAATCTCTTTCAGACATCGCAAATGTGTTCTCGAGTTTTTATTACTCAGTTATTTCAGAAGTCAGTTCCTGATGAGTTAAAAGCACATGTGATGGTCCTCGACCTTAAAACGCTGTGTGTGGGCTAATTTCCTGCCTTAGAGAAGTTCATGAGCACAGCAAGTGAATCACAGGCCTTTTAAGATGTAAGGCCTCTTCCTCTTCCACACTCCAAATGGTCCTCCTCTGCCTGTGTCCTTCTCACCTGCAGGTTTAAAATGGCACAGTATTTAATAGAACCAGCTATTTTCTCTCTGACCATTAGTTTTATTTATTTGCTCCATCCAAGATATGTTTCTGTGCATTATTCTCCCTATTATCTTCACCTGGATGCAGGCCAGAGAGAAACCAGCATTTCCCATGGTTTTGGAAGCAGTATTTCAGAGCTCGATGTTAATTTTCGGAACCATTAAGCCCATTAAAGTAAAATACTTCACGCATTTACCTTTGCTTTTCCTACCCTCCCCACTCATCACCTGCATTTTTTTCCTCCATGTAATGCAGTGAAAGTACTTAGCAATTTACTTATGGAACATTCTAGAACACCCCATGTTGCTTGTGGCCTTCTTCCCTCCCTAAATTCCCTTATCACTAAAGAATCATAATGCAACCATGCACTCGATATGGCTTTCTTTATTGTGTGCGGCTCGGTGAGCCTGCCTTCCAACTTCCAAACAAACAGTAGGCTTCTTAAGAGAAAGGTGCATGGTTTCGCTTTCTTTCATCTTTCCCTGACCAAAGACTGCTTCCTCCTCTGTGTGCAGTTTTTATTCAGACGGAGAAGAGCCCGTCACACTGTGTGGCTCTGGATTACTTCTCTGATTCCCTGGCAGCGTCCCCCTTCCCCGCTTGCTGCAGGAAGATGGGGCCTGTTTATTGGGTCAGTGAATGAAGAAACATACACATTTGTGAAATCATGAAAATACCTCAGGTTACTCCTGCACTTTAACAATATTTTCCCTTTTTAATGTTTACAGTCGTTTTTACATGACAGAGGTTCATTTTTTCATTGTGATCGTTGCTACAGTTCTGTCAGCTGCACAGGTAAAATAAGGACAATAATTGTCATCCGGTTGATCTTTTAATTAAGCAAAGGTTTCCACCTTTTGGATTACATCAGAGGAAATTGTGCTGTGTCACTTAGTTCTCAGATTCTGTCTCCTTACCCCTCCACAGACTTAATAGCGTCAAATCCCTGGCCTCAGGTCTTCACTTTAAAGAACCTCTCAGCTCAAACACTGCATCCCATTAGGTCTCAGCATCAACTAAGACAGATTCTCATGAATATCCAGATTCCACTATAGGGAATGATGCTCTTTTCTTAAGCGACATGATTTTCCAATGGAGGAGTGATTTGCACGAAAAAGAGGATGCTAGGAAACTCTCTATCCTATGCGCTGGCATAAACTAACAGCTGTGATGTGCAAAGTATGTCTGCATGTTACAAATCCCTTAACACCATCTTTTAACAGAATGCTTTATAATAACCCCATCCAAGAGGTTATTATTGATAAGTTACAGATGAGTCACCGATCCACTGAGCAAAGGGATGCAGCCAGCTTCCGGGTCCTGATGACAAAATTTTGTGCTTTAGGACATGTGAATGCTCTGGGGTATACCCAGATGTTGTGCACAAGGCCAGTGTTATTTATCGACAGAGGTAGCCAATAATCAATAAGGAATAATTTGGAGATTGTTTGAAAAGAACTTGCTTTGTGATAAATCCAATATTAATGTTCGAATTAATAGTATGTTACCCACACTTACTGAGGGCATAGGATTGAGGACGACACATTCAATGCTTACAAAAATATATGAGGCGGGTAATATTTTCATCATTTATGTAAAATTGAAGTTTGGAGTGGTTAAATGCTAATAGATCACACATCTTAGAAACATAAGACTCAGTAACATTCAATAATTTGCCAGTTGACACAAAGCCAAGATTTCAAATCCAGGGCTTTCTGATAAGAGAAGCTAATTATCCATCCTGATATGAGTTGGTATACCTTTCCTTCTAAAATAATTATGATTTTAAAGATACAATAAAAACATCCTAATAGCACAGGTTAAGTTTAGATTTAACCTGTGAGTTGTGACATTTTGTGATATTTTTGGGTTTTGTTAGTTTTCAAATATTCATAATTTCAAATGTGATATGCTATAAAACTTCAGGTATTTGGCTCTTTGTTTTTGTTAATCCTTATGTTGCCTAAACCCATAATTTCAATCATATGGACTTTGAGTTGAAGAACATAACCTGTAAAAAAGTGGCCTTTTTATTTATTGGAGTTTCTTCAAAATTTTGTGCCTGAGCCTTCGAGGTAAATTTCCATGTGCACTGGAAACAGAAGGACTTCCTTTGGGGCCAGGTGGTTTTGTTCACTGATTTCTCTGTAACTATTTTTTGTTTTCTTGACACAGATAATTCTGTGAAATGAATACACTTTTATCATTTTCATGTCAATTAATTACTGCAATGTCTAACAGTTTTGTTTCTAATATATTTAAGGCTACTTGTAAACAAAGTGCCCTGAATATTATGGGTTTTTATTATAAAATCTTTGGCTCCATTAAGACCATTTCCCTTGAATGTCAATTTTTCTTATATTAATAATCCTACTCCTTCATTTAACTTTTTAAGCTTAACGTTCCCCAGCTATTAATTTCAACATGTTTTGCAGGCTTGCTGATGGAAATGTAGCAATTATATAATCCTGACGTAGAGCAGTATGTTTGAAATTCTGCTGGGAGATTTGTTTTTTACATTAAAATAAAAATGAATTACAAACTAGTCAAAATACTGAGTAGTATTAAGAAAAAATAATATTTATATTCTTTGCATCAAGTTTTTAGACTGATCAAAAAATTGATGCAAAGAATATAAATTTTAAACTGATCAAAATTATATTTGTTTTGAACCTCTCTGCACCAAACAGTAGACTCTCACAATATAACAAAATCTGTATTCATGTGGTTTTATTTTTTCTTTTCTTTGTTTGGCAAGGTGAAACATGCACACTTTGTTCTAGAATATTCTTTTCCTTTATGCTTAATGCTGTTCATTCTTGCCAGTACACATAGCCCACCTATTTTAACTACCTGTAAATTATTCTATAATGCATAACCTTTAATCTCAAAAATTAATATTTGTTTCAGTGCTGTGATAAGTATTCTGTACATACATCCTAATATTATGACGCTTTCATTTCTATCAGCTACGTTTCCTAAAGGTGGGCTTGGTTGATGAAAACGTCTATGAAGTCTTCAATAACACCACCAGATTGCTTCCTCTCCACGCCCAAAAAAGAATTTTGCAATTCACAGCTCAGCAGTATGGTGCAGTTACTGCTTGCCAGAAAATTCATAATGAACTTACATTCTTACGCATGAACAAAATATTATCAATAGGAGGCAGATAGCCTCAAGAACAGAGGGCTAAGATACACATTTTCAAGTAAAAGCCCCTGTCATTAGGACCAAGGCATTCCTGGTGAAGCAAGGTCATGTAAGCCACACAGGTTCTGGAGGGACCCAAGGGAGTCCATGTGGACCCTGCGGCTCTCCTCCCTTATAGGAGCCCTGAGGTGCCAAAGCCCACTGAGCCTTTGGACTTCATTGCACCCACATACAGTCTGCCCGTGGTCACCCCGCTCAGGGTCCTCCCACACACGGTCCGCCTAGAGTCATCTCTAAGCTGGAGTCAAACTCCCATCTCTCCCCTCCCTCCAGAGTTCCTCTGCTATAGAAAGGTCTAATGCATGAGGATCCTTTAGGCTGACTCAGAATGGATTATAAAGGTGATAAAGATGAATCTTCATGGACAAAATTAAGCTGCCATTCCTAAAGTTCAGCCAGTTGTTGCTGGGCATCATCCCAGAACTGCCAATGGGGAATCAATCAGCAGCTGGCCATTGTGGTCATTTTACAGCCGATTTCTCTCCTATGGATCCCCTTGGTCTTCTTGCTGTTGGAATTGTTAGGTGACTGGGTTAATATCACATAGCAAAGGAAGACATTGTCTTGGGTGCTCATTTATGTCATTAACAGAAATCTGGACTCACAAAGGAGAGAGAGAACTGTGCTGGAGTGTGTTTGGTCATGCTGTGTGCTGCTGTGGTAGGGACGATAAGAACCAATCAGAGATGAGATGATGTGGAGGGAAGCGTATTAAAGCTGGCTTTGGCCAACTGACCCAACACCTGGGTCAGTTGCACTTACTCACTGAGATGCTAACTCCATTCCTGCCTTTGACAGTGTGTGCTGACTGCCCCATCTACTGAGTGCACACTGGGTGAGAAAAACAGAATCTCTGTCAAACACACGGGCTGCTTTGTTTGCCATAACATGTTGTTTGAAATTACTTTCTACGTGATTCCTTGCTAGACAAGACTGAATCTGAAACGGAATGCTTCTCAGTAGGAGACCTTAAATTTGAACCAGCGCTCTGCTCAGTTTTATTGACAGTCATTTCTAAAACTAATGATTTCTGCTATTTTCTCTATGAAGCAGCAAATCTATCAGAGAAGACACAAGATGTATATGCACATGGGCTGTGACTGAAATGCTATTTATTCTGGTTAATCACTGGGAATGAATATCCAGCAAGGGGACAGACAGAAGATGGTTAAACAACTGCACTCGGACCATCCCTTCTCTTGGGCCCGTTTTCATAGTGGGCACTGTCTGCAAGAGTCACTTTCCTGCCTTCTCTCCCTACCACGCCTTCTCTCCCTTCTACACGACTCCCTGAACGGTGAGTTTGGAAAAGGACACGTTTGATCGTCACCTCTTCCTCTTTGCAAAACGAGGCTGTCTTCTGAATGTTTCTACAGGACTCGCTGTTGCCCCTTGCACAAGATGTAGGGATGGCTACTCCTGGCAAGTGGAGAGGAAGTGTTAATGAGTTCACTCGGTCACCAGTCTAGAGCCCCTTTCTCCTACTGCACAACGAGTAACAAGGTCATTGAAGGCTGCCGGCCTGCCTGCCTTTCACATTTGTTCGTGTTGGAGTCCGTTCTGTCTCTAGAAGGAGCGAGCAGGTATCTTTTTAATCTTAAATCTGTTTTGACATCCAGTTTTATTGAGAAGAAATTGGCATCTATTTCTGTAGAAGCTTAAGGCATTCAGCATGATGGGGTTTTTTAACCTATATTGTGAAATACTGTAATTACCACAATAGTTTCAGCTAATAGCCCCCATCTCATATAGAGAGAATTAAAAAAGAAAATTAAAAAAGGAAAAAACATGTCTTTTTGATGAGACCTCTTAGGATTTACTCTCTTTACAGTATTTCTATAGAAGATATAGCAGTGCTCAATAAATTATCATGTTTTACCTATGTCCCCAGTACTTATCACGGCTGGAAGTTTGTATCATGTGACCCCCTTTCTCCCACCCCTTTCCCCCCACCATCTGCCTCTGATAACCAGGAATCTGACCTCTTTTTATATGACTTGTTTTTTTATTTCATTTTCCAAATGCCACATGTGAGATCATACAGTATTTGAACTTCTCGCTCTGACTTATTGCACTTGGCA
The DNA here is from genome assembly GCA_004024845.1 of Tonatia bakeri. Lineage (NCBI taxonomy): Eukaryota > Metazoa > Chordata > Mammalia > Chiroptera > Phyllostomidae > Tonatia > Tonatia bakeri. The sequence continues at coordinate 135,653 of PVIA01002654.1, read as the reverse complement.
TAATGCCTCCATAACCCATCCATGTTGTCACAGGTAGTCGGGTATCCTCATTTTCATAGCTGAATAACATTCCAGTGTGTGTGTGTGCACATGCGTGGACCTCATCCAAGGTTACAATGTCTTCTTATGGTGGTGGACCCCGTGACAGGAATGGCACAATGTGACCGATGCATTACCGTCCACTCCTCTGCAAAAGCTACTCGGTGTCGCTTGCTTCATCATCAGGAGACCCTCCACTTCTGTGGACTCCTTGGTCACATGATCATTTCTGGTAACTCAGATTCTTTCTGCTGCCAGTTCTAGTGGCTGTAGTCCCGAGTCCTGGATAGAGTCTAAAAGGATCCTCAATCCACCACGGGAGCTAACCCTGAAATCCCACTAAAACAGTTACTGTTAACTCTATTCAAAACATTTCCACTTACAGCAAACACAGTGTTCACCCTGCATGATCCCTCACCCAACCAGTAGTACCTGGAGGAGCTAAGGATCCCCCATAAAGGAGCCTCTGGGGCAACCCCCAAGGCCAGTACAAAAATTTCTACGGAAAATGACTTTTGTTTTATGTTTCAGACTCATCCCCAGAAAATGGCAACAGGCAGCTCTTAGTTAGAGCAAGAGGCTCTGAGCTCTTTGCCCCTAGGCCCCAGGTGGCCCACGGGAATAACTGGCTTCACCAGATTTCTTCTGCTGTAATCTCACAATGCAGGCATCAGTCACTGATGCTGCGTAAACTTGCCAGAGAGTTACAATTCCCAAATCCTCAAAACCCAACTGGAAGCTGGTGTGGAAACCATCACGCTCCAGTGTTGCCACGGAAGGTAGCTTTCCACATTAGTTCTAGTTTCAGTGAAAATGTCTAAGCCCAACTCCGAAAGGTCACTCCAGAGAAAGTCGTCCTCGTGTCTAGTGTCCCGTCAGGCACAGTGCCCTTTGGCAGCAGCGGAATGAGCTCAGTGCATCGCCGTGGACTGTTATGATGGATGGTCTGCAGTGTAAACTTCTCATTTCTGAATCGTCTCATCCGTTTGGAGGAACATATGCTTAATGTCACCCGGAGACATAAGCATATCGAGGTTATTTCAGGTAATTGTTGATGGAGAATCCTGTAAACCATTTACGCAAAATCTTTCTTCAGTTGCTCAGATGCCTAAGGAGTTTAAGAATTCAGCCAGCAGTTCAACAACCCCTTAGGTTGCAAAACAACCTAAGGCCCAAAATGCCTTTGTCGTCATGCACTCCGACCTCAGATTTTAATATTAATCTTTCCAATATAGCCCTTTGAATTTTAATTTGTAATCTAAACACTCGAGGTGAGTTTCAGGATTAGGAGTTTACAAATTCACTCCCATGTAAAAATTAATCTGAGTGAAGATGGGAGAAAAATCTGTTGTGATACCCGTATCAGGGGGAGGGGGCCTCAATGGGTAGGCTGGGAAAATTTTAAACACATAGCAAAATAACAGCTTGAAAAACACCAATACATTGGTTTAACTGTTTCCAGTTTTTAAAAATCACTTGCTATGCCAAATCTGCATGAATTTATTATTTTGCACAGCGTGTGAAATCACTTACACATGTTAAAAAATCAATTTTTGGAAAAATCTGTCCACTGCATCACTTCACACAGAGGGAGATAAACTGTGAAAATTCATTGAGCATGACTTTATAATTAACAACATTTACAACTGACTTTGAAATCTACAGAGAACACTTAAAGTTGCTAAACAATATTACATATTTTCATGTTTATTGCCTACAGAGAATGGTGCCACGTTCCAAAATCCATTGAAGTGAGCAGCACACAGGAAGTCATTTATTATTCACAGAGAAATGTGACTGGCATGAGCTCTCTTAGACACACCTGCTAAAATATACATGGAAGATACACATTAGCCTGATGAAGTATCCTTGCTAAGGATGGCATTCTAAGTGAAGCTGATGCTAAAACTATTCTTTAAGGACAAAAGAGAAATAATTTCACCTGGAGATTGAACACGAAAATTTAACTCAATCTTTCAGTCTAAGACAGTCTAACGTGGTTTTTACAATTGTGCAGTCACTGCAGAATGAAACACAGTGGAACGAGCTCTCTGGAGTGTCGCATGTGCATAGAGGTGTCTGATCTCCTCCGTTGCTGGTGCGTGATGCGGGCAACTGAAGAAACAGGGTAACTTGGTTTGTGCAGTAAAAGACAAATGAAAGATGTGGATTGTTCGCCACAGCTCGTCACTTTTAATCACATTCTATTGGCTGCACCTCAGTGGCAGGGAGGCTGCTACATGCAGGGAAGCTGGGAAATGGAGTTCCCTGGGTGCCCAGGAACCAGAAGCAGGTTTAGAGAAGAGGTGGACGAGCTATCCACAGGCACTCGAATTCTATGGTGATTAATGTAAGCTCTCTCTAGTAGAGAGGACAAACTTCGTGAGAGTGCTCAGATAAAGTTCGGAGGAAATATTTTGTTTCGGGCCTTGTCTATTTCACAGAATTCAGAGTAGAATCTAGAGTCTTGACCACCTTCCACCACAAAGGAGGGAGGTTAGATGTTTCAATCAGTAATGCATCATGTGGGCTGGCGCTGGTCCTGGGTACCTCATTCCGCCAACTCTGGGTTCGCCGAGTTAGGGGTGGATTAAGCGTGGTGAAATGAAAGACAGAGAGAGTGCACGCCTACACCAAGGAAACGCCCTGCAGATCCTGAGTGGCTGCGCTATATGCTTCGCTTCTGGAGAGTCAGGGGAGAATGTAGCAGATAGAGCCAGCACGGCAGGAGTGACGGCGATGGAGCTGACCCCTAGAGACAGGGGCGGCCCCACCAACAGGGCTCACGTTTGCCCTGCTCCTCCGTGTGGCTGAAAGGACCCCAGAGAAACAGCCACTTGAGGTCTTCTAGGTTGCCATTGATTAAAACGGAATATCAGTTTACTGAATTCTCTATCAAATGGAATTGGTGGAGAATCAGTAGAGAGAATTTGGCTTTTGACCAGGAGGCCGTGTTTATACATTTTCAGACACAGAATCTTAGCTTTGGGATCCCAGTTCAGCTGAAGGACTATTTATTTAGCAGGGGCAGTGCCCCATCTCGTTTCTGTGGTGAGGGGGTGAGTGGACAAGCAATTAATCCCAGTTGGCAGAATCCCACTTTCTTCCTCTGAGAGTTAAAAATACTTTAATTATCGCTCTGCTTAGCCTATAGTCCTCCAGGTAAAGGGATGTGGGGTGAAAGCTATGTTTGTTATAGGAAGGGATGTTTTAGTAGATAAATTTCAGGAATTACAGAAAAAAATCTGATGGCTGGACCAGCTGTGTTCGCAGTCACAGATGGCAGAACAGGGGCATTGAAATATCAAAATTGTTTTTCACTGTTACATTGCAGAGAGTGGGCAGATATACAGTATGTGGACAAAGTGAGACAGGAATCTTGAGTTGGTGCCTAAAAGCAAAATACAAACCAATAACCATCCTTTTAAACGCACGACAGTTTTGAAATAGATGCTGAACGAAGTGCTCCCAGTGGCAGCGATTACTTGCCGCCAGCGGAATGAGATAGGTTTCGGTTAAGGAATAGATCCTGCCGGTCGGTGCATCTTGCTCCACGGTCTGACCGCATCTCGTCCTTCTTGGTGCTTGCTCCTCCCGTCATCAGCGGTCCGGCTTCCCTTTTCCCAGGGGCTGCCCTGCACTCCTCGCATGCAATCAGCCTCTTCTTCCCGGACACCACGATTTCTATGATTGAGGCCGTAATCAGGACAAGGCATTTCACCGTTACTTTTCCAGGGTTGATATAAATCTTAGCAGGGATCCAACTGCTTTTCTTCAAGTTTCTTACGTTCTAAAGTGGATATGTTCTTGGGAGACTACATCTTGCCATCATTCCAAGAATAAAACCAAGTAGAGCCAGAAGATCCTGAGAAGTCCCATTTGAAGTCCTGAATTTAACTGTGCTTGGCTACTGTGAGCCAACACACTCGTCTTTTTTGTTTGTGGGTGGTTTAATTGAATTTCTGCCACCTGCAATAAAAATAATAAACCCTGGATTCTAGCATCCTGTGTGATGGAATCCTAGCTACGGGGGTTCAGATTGCATGACACAATTCTTCAATGTCCCTTAAGAAATTTCTCAGCCAGAGATTAGTCATCATAGAGCGGAGGTGTCTAAAGATATTGTTTCAGATATGGGGCAAACTCCTGGTGCATCACGTTCATTGTCCTCATCAGCCCTCATCAATTCACCCGCACAGGGTCATGGGACCCTTGGTTGTGGTCTAAGTGAACAAGTTGAGCTTTTCATGTTCACTGAGTTGTCTGGATGGTCAATGACTCCAATGGAAAACATGAGGAAATGTATGTGTTAGTGAAATTCAACATGCTAGCAGCACACCTGTGTCACGCCCGACAACCGTGGCTGTGGGGTGACCCTCAGGTCTAAAGAGAAGGTGGCAGGCACCTCTATGCCTCTCCTTTGTATTCAACTTTACTAAATATAAAAGCTGAAGTGGAGACTGGGGTTGGAAAGTGATCCTGAGACTTCACTGAACAGTTACTTTCCAAACCAAAGCCTTTGTGAGCACTTTGAAATATGGGGGTAACTTGAAGAATAAAAATCGTACTGTCTGATACCACGTGAAGACCTCATTGTCCTGATAGGTTGCTTCTTTTAGCTATGGGGAGAAGCCTTCTTGGTGCTTCCTGACAAGAAGTCACAGGCTTTACTCTAAGCCACACACAAGATGGGAACTCAGCAAGTCTAGGATGAGTTAAAGCAGACAGCATAGAATCTTTGAGGAATTCCTCTTTTTAAATAATTTTACTACTATACACCTGAAATCTATATAATTTTATTAACCAATGCCACTCCAATAAATTCAATAAAAAAGTTTTAAAATTTTTACTCCTGGCAGCAGAAACTGATGCCCATAAGGTACCAGGCAAAAGTTCAGGTCCAGGAACTGCACTTGAACTCTTGGTAAGTGTTGAACACTGGAGGGAGCCATTGTGTTGTCAGAGGGTGAGCCCCAAAACAGTGACATTCCTGAGACAGTGCCCTTCCCTGAGAACGTGTGTGTGGAAGCCTGGTAGCAGGTAGGACGCATAGGACTTTTTATTGTTCGGGTCAAATCGCAAATGCGAGCAGAGAGCTAGGCTAGTCGTTCCTAAGCATACAGACAATACACACGGTATGTTGTCTTTGCCTATTGTTGCAGCACGGAAGAGCCTACAGTGAAAAGACAATAGGAAACTCTCAGAAGTGTTTACCTATTCAAAAAATATATTGGATGTTTATAATTTTTTAGGTGTTCTTCCAGGTCTGCTACTCTTTAACATATTCCTTTTATGTGGAATGGTAGAAAGTTAGGTTTTGCAAGAGGATCCAATAATTTAAGGACAGAAATGAAAGGGGCAGAGAGAAAATGCAAATCTCCCACATGGTGTCACTCAGAATTGATAGTTGGTAGCAGATTCAAGTCAGGCGTGGTTGATTTCAGGGGTGACACAGGGCATGAATGGTCAGAACCAGATTTTCCCAAGGAAGCAATAGTTTCATTGGACACTTTGGGGACCCAGTCAAGAGCAGAGAGTGAAAGCAGGTTACTAAGGGACAACAGTAAATGTCCGGACGTCAGAAATCTAAGAAAGGAGCAGAGCCCTCAAGAATGGGACACTGTCTCAACTGTGCAGGGAAGAGATTTAGATTTGGGTCTTGACTTCCCAATCCTGCACGGCAGCATCTTGCTCCCACTTCTCTTGGCCCTTTTGTTGGTCAATCCCATGCAGCAACAACAAAAAAAATGCAACAAAGCAAGCACCAAAGAAGTTTTCTTGTTGTCCTAAAGGTTTTACTGCCTACCCAATACATAAGTGCATCATTAGATATGCTAATGATCTAGTTTCTGTTGATCCTGAAACGTGGAGTAAAGTGCCTTAGAGATGGAAGATGAATAGGTCCTGTGGGTGTGATTCTGAACAGAACACCAGATAAGTGGGTGCTCCCTGAAAGCTGCTTCCACTCACACTTTCTAACATGCTTGCTGACTGCCACCCGGGGCCCCCAGACACTTGCTTTGATGGCCTCGGTATTTCTACAGTGTTCCCTATCTCGAAACGCAATGGGAAGAAGGAAGATTTTAGAAAGAATGAAACCAAATATGTCGATAGCACATCAAAGCACACAGAAGGGAGCTAAGTCCTAAACTATACAGAGTGATCCAGGGACTGTGGTAGACCATCATGTATTAGTCATCCTATAATATATGGATCTTTTATGAACGTGACCCCAGACGGTAGCTTGCCAAAATGCTTGGACATAAGACACGAGGATGATGAAGAGGGCTATATAAAAACACACTAACCACTTTGACAGGCATCCTCGAGAGCCACACAGAAAGACGTAAGCATGTGCTCCGAGGAGCTGAGTTACACTTAACCAACAGCCATGTTCACAAAGACAATCTAAGTGTTTGGTTCTTTAAAGGGATTCAAAGCAGCCACTGGTGCTGATACTCAGCTTAGTGAATTGCAAATGGGCAGACGAGTAACAGTTATTGCATGAAATTATTCTTATTAGAAAAGTCAAGGTCTCTTGCTATTTCTCATTTCAAAGAATTACTTGCAATCCATTTTGGCTCCACATTCTTGTATCTGAACATGAAATTCCTAATTGAGTTCCATGTGAGTGTGAGGGTAGTATCTCTTTTTAAAATTATTTATCTTTTTTTAAGAATTCTTTTGTGCTTTTTATTCATGATTGAATATCATTTTATAGATTTGTAAGATAATACAATAATAAGTCTCTTAAAATTGGATAAATTAAGTCATATATTGAGCCATTGGAAATGAATACTGATAAACAATATTATAGGCCAAAAAATTTAAAAGATAGTTTTTCTGATTGATAGCATGGCCTGGTTACTCAATTGTTTTCACTATTTCCCTGCTTATTTGAAATTCTGTGTGTCACTTAAGTGTTTTGAAAGCATAATTTTCTCCAAAGAACTTTTTTTCTGTGTGTGTGTGTGGGGGGGACAGAGGGCATCTACCTAAAATATTATTATTTGTATCACTGAGGTTGCTTGAGTCAGAATAGAAGGATCGGCAAAGATCTGAACCTGGATCACTGAACAAATGATTAATGGGTGCCCGAAAGGAAGGCGATAGGGTTCCTGGGGACTGGAGACCGAGATGACGCGCGCTTATCTCCCTGAGCTGTGGACGAACGTCCTTCCTCGGGAAATGCCCGGTGCGGTCTGTTCTTGCGGCCCAGGAGATGGTGCTTCTAACCACCTCACTTAATAGACTGTTTCACCATCCGCCTGATTTAATCATTTGGATATTGCTTCTCGGATAGTCAGCCTAACACATTCTTTACTCAGTTTTATCTGATTTCCTTTACTTTGCCTCTTTTATCACAATATTCCAGAGGAATGTGGCTGCCGGGCTTCAGTGGTGTATCCTGACGTATGATCTTAATGTGGGGCCTTCAAATGATAAGGATATTAAGACCACACAATCATTTATTATATCTCATTAATTGTCTTAAATATTCCTATTATGATTTCACTTTGGTCTCATGAGTAATGATATAAGGAAGAACTCATTATGTTATGGGGAAAAAAAAACCGTACACATTCATTAGATTTATACCTTTGGGTCAAAGTCCATTGCAATATTATCCCTGATTAATACGATTTTACCTCCCTGAGTTGCAATTATGCTCTGCATAATGGGTGATCAGAATTCAGTACAATAAAAGTCATGGCTGAAGAAGAGGAATGTGGTGAGTAATAGCTCTGAGGTCTAGAGTGATATTTAATACAGACTCCATTATTTCCCTAATGTATGTATCCTTCTTTTTATCTAGAAATTAGGACATTATTAATGTCCAGTGACATCATGCTTCTTTTATCAAATACAAGTGCAAGACCTTTGCCATATGAGCTGAAAGGGTGGCAGCACCAAGCTTCAATGCTTATAAAAAACCTCTGTATAATGAAAAGTTAGATTTGAACTGGGGAGAGGTAATGAATCCCAACACACACACACACACACACACACACACACACACACACACATATCTGTATCCCTCCTTGCTAATGTTTCATTGACCAACAGAACCCACACTGCCAGTTCATACACAGGAAAGAGCCCAGGAGAACATATATTCTGTTTGTACTTTGGTCAGCTGGCACTACACCAAGAACACTTTGCCCTTCCAAGGAGGCAGCTGGGGGCTTGTGGGGGCCCTGGGCCTCCAAAGCAGAATTTCGTCCTTGGCTACGCGAATCACTCCTCTCTTAGAAAAAACATGCCGGAATCCCAAGGTAGAAACAATGAAAAGAGCACATGATTTAATCCTTGGACAACAGATTGCTTACATCTAGATTTTATTGGGGTATAATATTGCCAGAAAGAAATCTAACTCTATGAGGCACAGGATGGAGGTAGGATTTCTAGAAAACATTCCAGAAGAATCTCCCTAGAGAATCTTAGGAAGAAATAAGGCCCTGTTTCCCCAGGACTTTTTTTATCTAGATTTGCTGGTGCCTTCCAAATGCACTTTTCGATCTACCATGTTCTCAGTCAGTCCTGATACAGTCAGAATACAAATGGGCAACTTTAGATTTGGTGACTAATGTGGCAAAAATTGTACTGTACCTCTCTTTCGGACCTGGCCATCTTTCCTACCTTTTTCTTATCCAGAAATTTTGCTCCTGAATGTCTGAATGTTTGAGTCTCCCTACAATTCCAATGTTGAAATCCTGACGCCCAATGTGAGGGATAGCAAACTGGGCAGGTGCTTAACGCCCTTACAAAGTATGCCTGAGCCATCTCCTCTTCCCCTTCCACATGTGAGATACAAGAACTCTGAAAGCTGGAAGAGGGCCCTCATCATACCCTGCACACTGACCTCAGACGTCATGCCTACAGAGCTGTGAGTAATAATTTTCTGTTGCTTGTAAGCCACCCACTCGGTGATACCTTGTTAGGGCTAAGACAGTTCCTATGAACTGCAACCCAGCCCATAAACCCAGTCTCTTTAGCAACACCACTGATGCCCAGCCAGGCACTTTCTAATCTTCTCTCCTGGAGGCTTAAATCTTGCTCCCTGTACTCTCATCACAGACATCCTTGTGATGATTGAAAAAGTTGTCTCAAACCACAATGTTGTTTTTTACCCAAATATTACCTGTTCTACAGAAGATCGTACTAGATCTTACCTACCATGTTATACAGCTTTAGGCTCTGGTTATCAGCCAAAATGCCCCTGAACTTTCTATGCTTGTTTGGGTATTTTTCCCCCGAAGTCTCTTCTGTCCCTCAGGCACCTGCAGCTAATTAATTTGTTTGCACCCTCTCCTACCTAGGAAGCCCAGTATGATTTATCTGGGTACCCTCCCGGATGACAATGGTAGTGTGCCCCGAATATTAAGATGGATATTAAGGCTTATTTTCATTTACAAGTATATTACATGCCTCGTGCTTAGGATTTCTCCAAGAGCAGAGCATTAGGGAGATCCCTAACTCACTGGGTTATCAGTTCAGTTTTAATGGTTATTGATTTGAATGAGCATTAGTTTCTTATCAAACAGACAATCTCAGAATGGGCAGAAGCTGTTGTCAGGGTGCTGTGGGATGTATTGTCCATATTGAGGACAAATGTTAAGCTCACAAGATGCCCAAGACAGCAGGCACAAACCAGGAGAAATAAGTTTATAATGACTCCAGCACTTAGGCTCCTGGTACCAGCATCAGAGAATGTACTCTTGTACACGTTAATTTATTACTTCACTGAATGACTACAATATGCAGGCAATTTGCTAGGCCCTCAGGCTACTTGGAAATTAAGGAAGACATAACTTCGGCCTTCCTTTGGCCTTGAACCTTGTAATCTAATAGTGAAAACAACTGAACAATTACAAGTATAATGAGAGCTGCAAAACCAGTGGAAAAACACAATGGGAACACATAACTAAAGACCTAGCCTAGCTTTGGAGATGAGAAAGAGGAACTTGGGAAATGGGTATAACAAGGCTCCAGGGCTGAAACCTGAAAAACGAGTAAAATGTAGCGAGGAATGAGAAAAAAATGTACATAAGGAAGAGAAAAAAGGATGCGAAACCACCAAGATGGCCTCTGCAGATCCTTAGGCTTGCCTCATCTTCAGACCGGCTTCTTCCCGACTCTAGACCCCTGGCCTTTCCTTGGAGAATTTACTTTAGAAAATATAACTGCAAACTGTATCTGCACTCCTATGACACATAAACCTTCTCTCCGCCTCTTGCTCATTTTACAAACCAGGAACACCTTCCTCAGGAATCTGAGAGCAGTTCCTGCGACACGTAACCATCAAAGAAGACAGATCCCTCTGTCCTGGTCTCCGTGGGAGGGAGGCTATCTGAGATAGCGGATAGTGAGCAAACACAGATGGCCTAAGAACATGGTCTGCCTCCCGCCTAACTTCCTCCAGCACCCTTCCATTAGCTCACTCCAGCTTTTTCAATCCTCTTGCCTTCCATTTCAGCAGAGCTCAATGCAATCACTCTCCTCTATTGCAGTAGTCTTGGATCAAATCTTTCTTGCCTCTTACACTCCATCCAACGCAGTGTTTCTTTTACACAGCTCAGCTAAAAATGGACAGTGTGGCACTTACTCAGGACTGAAGGATGACCCACGTGTGGTTAGAATAGAGCGAATTAAAAGGAGTAGCTAGGAGTTTTTATGTGGCTGACAAGGGCAGAGCAACTTCTGTTTAGTGAGATGCTGTAGACAAGATGACACATTGTAAAGTTTTAAAAAAACAAACTTTGATAATCTAAGCCCTAAACATCTGGCCCTGATGAATCCTCTCTTCAATGCCCAGCTCCTCCAAACCACTGTTTAAATTTTAACAACTTGCTCAAGAATATAATTAAATTCCAAGTAAACATAAGGTATGCGCATCACTGTGTATTGCAATATAAAAGAAAATTTAAAGGAAGACTACCTGGCTTTTTTACATCAAAGTGAGTCAATTTCAATTTCAATGTTTTGGAATTCCTGCCATTCCTACTTTTAAATCTTTTGGGTGATTGGCTTCATCTATAAGTTCTTCCTATTTATATATTTTTGTGTATTCTGTATTTTCGTAGTTGTATAATTAGCTCCACCTAACAGATGCTGATAAGATTTCTTAGAGCAAATGATCTCTCACGACATTATTCTGACGTTATCCTCTAATATGGTACCTTTAGTTCGGATGGCTGACTCCTCCTCTGTGCCTCCTTCCCCTCTTCTAAAAATTATCCATTTACTGAACGTGCAAAACTCGATACAACAGAAATAAAAAGGATCATAAGAGATTACTATGAAAAATCATATGCCAACAAACTGGACAACCTAGAAAGGATACATTTTTATAAACAACAACCTAAGATTGAATCAGGAAAAAATAGAAAATGGTAATAGACCAGTAACAACTACGAAGATTGAATTAGGAATCAAAACTGTCCAACAAACCCCAGGACCAGATGGCTTTATTGATAAATGCCACCAAACATTTAAAGAAGAATTAACACCAATCCTTCTCAAACTCTTCCAAATATTTCAAGAGGAGAACACACTCTCAATTCATTTTCTGAGGCCAGCATTATCCTGACGCCAAAGCCAGATAAAAACACAAGAAAACTACACATCGGTATCCCTGATGAATACGGATGCAAACATTCTCCACAAAATATTAGCAAACTGAGTAAGACATTACATTAAAAGGATCACACTGCATAATCGAGTGGGATTTATTCCTAGGAAGTGAGGATGGTTCACTGCACATGAATCAATACATGTGAAGGCCCAGAAATGAAACGAGCATCCCAATAGGTGCAGAAAACACATTTGACAATATCAGTATTCTTTCACAACAAGAACTAAAAAAAAAATGTGTATATATAGAACTTACTTTATCATGATAAAGGCTACATATGACAAGCTCACAACCAACTCAATGATGAAAGGCTGAAAGCTTTTTCCTCTAAGTCGCAGGTCCTAAGATCAGAAGGAAAACAAGCGATGCCCAATTTCACCCTTCCTATTCAACTTGGTACTGGAAGTCCCAGCCAGAGCAATCAGGCAAGAGAAAGATGTGGAAGGCATCCAAATCGGAAAGGAAGAAGTAAAATCATCTCTGTTTGCAGATGATATGATTTTATTACATTTTATTTTTGCTTGCCAGTTCCACAGCTCCCCTTGGGGCTGGCTTAGACCTCTGCCCACAATCGCATCTCTGTTCAAGTTCTTTCTCTGCCCAATCCTGTTCCCTTTCTTCACTCCCAGGTGTCTTATCTGGGGCACTCCTCTGAGAGCCTCCTAAAAGCCAATCACCATCTCAAAGCCTGTTTCCTTGGGAACACTCCCCCCAGCACAGGCCGGAATTTCCTGAACAGGAAAGGAAGGGTCTTCGGTGGGCTGATCTTAAAGGTGCCTCCTGGCTTTAACGTGTGATTCTAAACCACAATTCCCTCCTCTCCCGCTACAGTTGTATTTGTTACTTTCCTCTGCTATGGATTTTGCAAGTAAATTAATTGTTCACAATCACTAAATAGATTTTCTGTTAAAGGAAGAATACAATTTGTGTGTACCTGGGCTTGCAGTTTGTACAGGGACTACATAAACACTTTTTTTTATTACTCCAGGTTCTGGGCCACATTCTGGGTAATTTTGGTAGTGGATAGTGACTGTAACATAATTGCTGTAAGATAATTTATTTTGAGGGCAGATGCTCTGCTAAATGCTAGGGAACACATATAATTAACAAAAACATTGCTCACGGCCTTTTAGTGTTAGAAATTTAGAAAAGACATACACTTACAGAACTTCCATGGAAATTGCTGTGACAAAGGTGACACTGTACAGAATAGTGTGACAATGCATTAAGTATTACAAATATTTTTAATTATATAATTTAACACCTCATGAAGCAGGACAACAAACACTGAAACAATTCACACCACATGAATTGAAACAGAATTGTTTTTTATAAATAATGGCATCTACACAAGCATATTTGAACAGTGAAACATTCTATCTGGAGACCATTCTTAATGAAAATTTGTAACATTTTACTGAATATCTGGAAAGTCAGTGAAAATAAGGAGAAAGGACACAGAGAAAGCTTTAAAATGGAAGAGAAGTGCTTCTCTCTGATGAATTTGATGAATATTGTAGGTCCATGATATAGATGAAATATATGGCTTCTAAGGAAACTGCTTTTCTTAAAGGCTGATGTATAGTTGTTATAAGTTCCCAATTTTAAGATCTATTTAAGGATTCTAGTGAAGTTGTACAGACTAGATTCTGTTCTTGCAATCACATCAATAGTAGACTAATTCAGATGATCCTTTAATGTTATATACTGCCTTCTATTATAAATGTTGACACTTCAAAGTCATTAACTTTTAGAAAAGGCCACTTTCAGAGGAGCTACAGTTCCCAAAGCCTTTTACACGGACTGTGAGTGCTGTAGTATAAATGATACATCGCACTAAATGCCACAGGCCAGGGGACTGCGTAGATTCTTGCAGCTCTCACAAGTTTCACTTTCTAAAGGGATGTGACCTGAGACTGACAAGTTCCAGGAATAGGGGAAAATAAAGAAAACTCTCATGGCTTCTGAAAATGACACACTCAAATGACAATTCTAGCTCAATCAGATGACCTATAGTGACTTCACTCACAGTTGGACCAGGACAAGAAGACTGACTCAACGGAACGTTTGTTACTAGTCTGTTTTAAAAAGCGCAAGCACTGAAATAGAGGACAGGCTGAAAGTGACCAGAGGAGAGAGAAGAGGGAATTTCAGGAGAAATGGGAAGGGTTTACAGGAAGAAATTTAAAGGACACATGGACAAAATCTAGGGGCGAGGGTGGTAATGGGAGGAAAGTGGGGAGGGATGGGTGGGCGGGCTGGAATGGGAGTAAAAGGGAGAAAATTGTACTTGAACGATAATTAAAATAAAATTTTTTTTTAAAAGCACAAGCACAATATCCCTAGCTGGGTGGCTCAGTTGCCTGGAGCATCGTCCCATACACCAAAAGGTTGCAGGTTCAATCCCTGGTCAGGGCATGTATCTAGGTTTTGGGCTCTATCCCCAGTTGGGGTGTGTACCGTAGGCAACTAATCAATGTTACTCTCACACCTTGATGTTTTCCTCTCTCTCTCCCCCTTCTTTCTCTCTCTCTCTACCTTCCTCTCTCTAAAATCAATAAACATATATTCAGGTGAGGATTAAAAAAATAAAAAGAAGAAAACTACATAAAATGTGCAAGCACTACCAAGAGTTACTTCACTGAGTAAATAATGTACCCTCCAAGAAAGCAGACCGAATGTCCATAGTTTAAAAAAAAATCTTATTTTAAAAATGATGACAGAAAATAGTTATGTTGCTCATGGGGAAAAAAAGAGCATTTTAAAGAAATTTGAGTGAATGCTAATCTATTAAGCATATGTAGGTTTCTTGTGGAAAAAATGATTTTAGTCTTCAATACTTTCCTCCTTGAGATAAAGAAATTTATCCTGGCCATAGGTCATGTTTTCTTTTTCTTTTCTTTTTTTTTAAGATTTTATTTATTTATTTTAGAGAGATGGGGAAGGGAGGGAGAAAGAGGGGGAGTGAAACATCAATGTGTGGTTGCCTCTAGCACACCCCATACTGGGGATACGGCCTGCAACCCAGGCATGTGCCCTGACTGGGAATCAAACCGGTGAAGCTTTGGTTCACAGGCCTGCGCTCAATCCACTGAGCCACACCAGCCAGGGCGGTAGTGTCTTCTTTTAAACCAACTGGGAATATTGCTGTGCTCTGGGGCTTACTCCAGTGCACGGCATTCTCAGAGCCTCCCTGGTGAAGACCCACTTCATTTACCCGGAACATACGCACATTCTCCAAGCAGACACGAATGACCAGAAGCGTGAAAGTAAACCTTTGCGAGAAACAAAGCAGAGAACCTCTCTCGACCCATCGTGCAGCCTCAAAGGAAGTCCCGCCTCACTTTCTAAAACCAGGATGCCATCCTGATAAATGGGAGGATTTGAAGGTTTTTGTTTGTTTGTATTTTGTGTGTGTGTGTTTGTCACTCAAAAAACAAAATGATAATATCAAATGTGGAAAGTTAAATTGAGTTTTAGAATTGGAATTGAAGTTGAAAACACCATATTCATATTTTTAATTCCATTTCTCTCAAATAATGTCAAAAATAAAGCCCTAGTCACTGAAATAACCCATGTCGCATAACCATCCATCAGGAATTTTTATTGATTGAATGAACAAGCAAATTTAATTTAGAATAGTTAGTATTACACATTTCTGGCAATACTTATTAATCAAAGGAAGTAAGTATACTTTGAGGTATTTGAACATAGGTAATATGTTATCTCTATGTAAGGGTGATTCTTGTTGAGAAGCAAATTAATCTTTTATATCAAAAGCATTATATTTCCCAGTTGGGGAATTAATCTAGGGATCTTAAAACAAATACACTCTTGTCACTCATCCACTGGTATACAGTAATGATTCCTTGGCTCCAAAGACGTAAGAGTTTATTGTACCTTTTTAAGACTCTCTAGAACTAATTTCCCTCGCCTTTAAAAAGTAGATGATAACACATACCTACTGTGCTAGTGATAAATGTATTGCCTCTCAGCTCCAAATTCACTCTTAATTGTCTTCTCTGGGTCTTTTCAATAATTTTCCTTTGCACCCCGAAAAGCACGCTGGAGAGACAGCTCAGGAGGAAAGAGTTTGCGCACTGGCGTTGGGACGTTCAGGGCTGGCTCCTCCCACACCTTTGCCACCACTTGGCCGGCCTGCAGCGTCCCGCAGCTTCCCAGGGCACCTTGCCCCCCACTACATGCGGGGCAGTTCCCCAGGGAAGTGTCTCAGGCAAGACCCAGTCCATAAATAGTTTTTCCTAGCACGTTGAAGGAGAGACTTCCAGCAGGTTCCTCCACATGCCACCAGGGCAATTTCTCTGCTATTCAGGGAGCAGAACTCCCACCAAAATCTCTGGCCTCAGCTTTGCTGTGTCTTAGCCCAAGGGGTAGTGACTGATCTTTACACCTGATACTCCTGAGTGTTTTAGAATCCTCTGCATTCTTTACTGGGTAATACCTTGTCATTCCAGTCTCCTACACTGAGTAGCTATTTATAGTGAATCTGGGCTTTGACTGACATTATCCTACCTTATTTAAGGATTATGCATACTTGGCATACATAAACTGAAGTTTAGAACACGCCACCCCCAAATATGCCACTGACATATCAGCAGTTAGAGTTAAAAGCACTTAAAAAAGCAGCAAATTCAAGAAAAACATTCTGAACTTCCTTCTTTGTCTTAAAAGTATGAGATGTCTGCTAATATCAGAGAGAAAGGAACAGCTTTATCATCAAAGAGAAGCTGAGACAGAGGGAATTCTCTACAAACAAGCCTTGTTAACGTAATGTGCACCTTCCTTTAGTCTCCCCACATGTTTGGCTTCTTTTCCACAATTGTTTCTCTTTGTTCAATGCAGTATAAGTGCAAGTAGGTTTCACCATTTATCTGGGTCTTCATTCCTAAAACTTGCATTAAATAAGTTACTATGTCTTCCTCCTGTGGAAATGTTTTATGTCAGCATAATGCTCACGCCCAGCCAAAAAGGGGGAAGAGTCTCTGAGAAAATAAGGTAACAATTTGCCTCCACTGTAACTCCGTGACTTCCCTTTCTGTCCTTGGGTTGTCAGTATCATTGTGTCAATTGCATGTTGGTCAGAGGCAAAATTTACTTTCTGAAATATTAGACACTTCACAGTGAAGCAGAATGGCAGAATCTGTCAAAAGGAATTAAAATTTCTTTTCCAATAACTGACAAATTAATTGCAAGGAGAACCTGAAGGTGAAATGTATAGGAAGAGCTACTATTTGAAGAAACTAAGGGAAACCTTTGACAACTTTCTTTTTACATTACTAACCTCTTTCTTCTCTTTCCATATTCATCGGTGGCCCCAACTCCGTGCCAATCACTGCTGTGGGCCCCAGAGTGATCAAGGTAAATGGAAACTCTGGGTGTTGTGATACTAAAGCAAAGTAGAAATATAAGTGTAATATAATGCAATAATGGCAATTAGGGAGGCAATGACAAGATTACACACAAGCGAGATAGGGAAACGATAGGAAGGTCCCTGTTCTAACTCTTTGTGAAAAATCATTGGAGAAGTGAGAAAGGGTTTGCACAAGAAATCCTTCTAGAGAAGGAAATTTGATAAGATTATTTTGGAAAATTTACTTTGAAACAATATGTAATATTTAACCACACTAAAAGGCAAGTTGTGAAGAAGCATGCTGTAGACCAAGCATATGTAAAAGCTTGGAAAAGTCACAGAAGCCCAGGAAATCCAAGCATGTAAGCAGTTCTCGATGCCTAGAGCAAATGACGCAGGAAAGGAGAAACAGCGGGGCATGAAGGCGGAGAGGAAGCCCTGGTGACCTGCACTCCCCCCGTTTGCCATGCTGCGGTGCCTTAGACTTGCTGGGCATCCTCAGCATGATCTGGGGGAAGGACACGGAGGTTATCAGAAGACACCATGAGATCAGAAGTGTAGAGCAGCAATAAAGAGGAACACTTGGAGGGCCACGCAGAGTGGGCCAGGGGTCAAAGAGGATAGCTGTCTATCATGAGAGACTACAACACTGAGAGGACGAAGGAGGATGATGAGACAGATGCTTAGGAAACAGAATCAAATCTCTTAGGAACTAATCAGATGGAATGATGAGGGAGGGAGGAAAGAGTTAGTGATGTCTCCCTCCCTTGGCTCTGGCTGGGCAATAGGGGGAATTATATCGATGGGGAGGGAACATTGAAAAAGAACAATTTGTAACTGTGGTGGGAAAAGTTCAATTTTGAACTTGTTAAATTTGAGTATGACATAATCTGTTAATAGGCATTTGGATATTTTCATTTAAAACTCAAGAATGCTTTAGATGGATGTATTTGACATGCATTAACTCATGAACACTGTATTTTTTGTAGATAGAATCAAGAGAAATGGTGTTCATAATCATTTAAAAACCAGGTGGGGGTTGCATGCATAGGCTATGGCCACAGTAGTCCTGCTCCTGAACACTTTGGCGGCATGCAAAAACAAGCATTGGTTTTGGCTCTTGCTTCTGTGGATAAGCCATGCCCCGCTGGGACTGGCTCCAACATGCCAAGCGGGTCCGGGTTCGCTTTACCTGTCTCCACCCCTTTAGATCAGTGGCTAATTGAGGCAGGTGTGCCTTGCTGCAAAAGGCAGGCATGCCGAGCTAACCCCGAGCTCACAGGCGATTTCAAGCCTCCGCTCCCATGGTATCTCTTAGCATCACAGTGGCCAAAGCCAGCCCTTTGGCCAAGCTGGGAATCAAGGACAAGACAAGGAGGGACACCATGAACTCGAGATGGTGTATAGAGAGGAAGAAGCAGGCACTTCACCGAAGGTGAGGCCTACGCTCTGCGAGAAGCGGGCAGTGGGATGGGTTTGCAAAGGCAGACAAAGTCTGAAGAAGGAAAACATTTCATTCAAGGGAAGAACTTCCACAAAAACTTCCAGGGAATTTGGGGGACTATGAGACAGGTGAGAAAATGAGATTTATTGCTGCACTTAAGGCAAACATTAAGTGGATCCTTAAATCCTTCCCTGACCCTGGTAAATATTTATAACTTTAAACTCTTATCATTGTTGATGCCTTCTTAACTACTATTCTTTCAGCACTTTGCAGATACTAATTTGTTTTATTTGTGGTTTTATGTCAATATTCTCCTGTTTCGACTATATTATAGGCCTCTTGAGAATTGAGACTGAGTTTTATAGCTACTTGTAAACCCATCAGTAACTTAAGTCTTTATTCCTAATGATGTCTAGTGGCATCGCATTAAAAATATAATGTGATAATGAAAGCCAAGTGCTTAGCACAATGCCTGGCACAAAACAGTTGTCCAATAGTTCTTACTTCTCTCCCTTATTGTGTGTATAAATACTAATTCAAAGAATCAGTGGAGAACAGGGAGAACAATCAAACCAGCGGTAATTTTGTTTGCCTATAAATGAAGAGATTTGGGGGCTACAGATGTTATTGAAGCTAGAATTCTTCACTGAAATATAAGGTCAGACAAATCCAGGGATATAAAAATATGCCCGATTTTCATTTCATTCACTCATGCATTTTTGTCTGATTGTTGTTATCTAGCCGTGGGACTCCACCAGCCTCTCCTTCACCCACTTGGGAGCTCCCTTACAAATGTCACACATTGTAGAGAGGATTCGCCCAGTATTCACCTGGGTGCTTCGGGAATAATGGATGTTTTCAAATGTGCGACACACCGTTATGGACAAACACCCAGTGCGGGCTGGTACTTGACACCTCAGCAACCTTACCACGCACGTTGTTAAAGAAATAATGTTGCATCTTCTGTATGATTTAAGTCAATTTGCAATTGGTACTCAATCATTTGCTTCAATTATTTCAGAGACAATTCACATGTCCTGATGCAAGGTAGGCATTCACTAGATTCTTACCGAATGACTACTGAAGAGATGATCATTATAACCTGTGTGACTTGATACAACTAGTTTCTAGAGTCACATTTTATGACATTTGGTGCTTAGACAATGAAAGAATTCTGAGAAAATACTAATAAGTAATAAAATAATAAAAGAACCCATTTGGAGATTAAATCAATCTCATGGTAAGATTGTTCTGCATTGTCAGTTGGGTAGGTTAACTACATTATCAATCAGATCAGCCATGAAACTTAACAATGTTGAAGAACATCAGCCTGCATCTGCATGTGTGCCTATGACATCACTCACAGACATGTGTGTTCCTGTTAATACACCCCCCCCCTGCACACACACAGGCATGTGCACATGCGTTCCTGTAAACCCTGACTATGGAGCTGCAGGAAATGCTCTCCGACTGTTGAGCTGCTTCAGGTTTGCTTTCTGTTGCCTTAATGATCTTTTTAACAACTCACTAAGCATCCCTTTGTTAACTGAGGACTGAAACAAAGAATTGTGCCTAATATTTTTAAGCACAAGTATGTGATTATTATAGAGAAGTATGGTATGAAATACTGTAATTAATTAAAATTTTGCACTGTACACACTACATGTCAATCATGTCTGAAATCTTTAAAATGAAAAGAGTAAATGAGGCTGAAATGAAACACAAAGAACATGATCTATATTCTTTAAGCATTTCTTCCTAATTATATCTAGGATATCTATAAGACAGGGACTAATTTTACCTGATAAAACCTCCCAGAGAGACTCCGAAATTTGCTTATGCTTTAGGAGGATGAGAAACAGGCAAGGGCTGACTAAGTCCGTGGCCGTGCTCATTAGGCGCGTACTCACAGGAGCCTCCCAGGGCAGGGCGGACACCACAGGACCCGGCGCGCCACCTCCCCCTTGGCTGAGGCCGCGAGCTCAGCACGCCACGGCCAGGATCCTGATAATTAGCAGGCAAACATTTGAAAGAAGAACCAGCCTACGTCCTAATTTTCTGGGACTTTAAGAAAAGATATTACTAAGAAAACGTATACAACTTTATCGTCGAGAAGACAGAACCCTGGGAGGGAAAAGGGGTTGATTTTTACCCTCAAAAGAAGAAAACAGTAAGTTAAATCTCTAGGACAAAGGAGACAGGAAGAAAACATCCTGCGTGGAAGAAATTGATCCTCTTTGGGGAAGAACACCTGCCTTCTTATTGCCACTCTGCCACCCGCTCCAGATTTTCCACTGCTGACGCGAGATTTACATCCGGCTGCTAGAACGTCCCCCCTTCCTGTTTGAGTTCTCAGCAGCACTGACCCTCCATCCCAAACCGCTGAAGAATCAGACATCGGTCATGAATAGTGCTGAACTTGGACTCCTCTCCCCATCTCCATTATACACAGTTCTCTAAAAGCATTGATTCTTGACTTTTTTTCTAAAACAAAAACCTCAAATGCAAATTAAGCAAACTTGGGGATCTTTTCCCTCAAAGATACTTATAAAAATCTTGAAAAGGGAAGGCTCACCACAAAATTCCTTTATTCATTCATCATAATATTTTGGTTATGTTTGATTGAATTCGAATATACTAAAAACTCTCATAATTTTTACCAGAAAAATAACCATAAGTTACCCAGTTAAATAATAGATAAAATTCAAGATATATAACTAATGATTTGGTGTGCCCCTCTGACCCACCTATCAATAGTATTGAATGCAAAATAAATGATGGTACAATTATTTTGTTTGGCACAATTTTTCTTAGTGAATGGACAGTGACCCTTCATGTATGCTACATTCTTTTCTAAGTGCTGTCACAAGCCTAGATTTGGCCAAAGGTCTATAACATCCTCTTAGTTTACAGGTTTTGATTTTGTTGCACTTCTTTACCAAAGGAGAGGCACTGACTTATCTCCAGTCCCATGACAATTGTCTAATTTTTTACAGTTTCTCAGAGATAAACACGGTAGTGATCTACAGTAATATTGAAAAGCTCCCCATACTCGGGATGGGATTCATCCGTGTTTCAATACATAAATTCCTTGTAAATGACTATACTTTCTCCTACTCTTTATCACTTAATGAAGCATTAGATACTCTATTTTAAAAATGAATCTTATTGCTTAGAAATATAAAAGATATATAAAGGATTATCTTAAATTTTCTGCAAGAAGAGTGTGGTCTTGGGAGCCCAGACAGCCATGCTTCAAACTTTATCTCTGCCACTGATAAGCTGTGTGACTTCGTACTAGTTGCTGAAACACTCTGTGCCTTAGCCCTTTCCTTTATGAGAACCAGAACTGTGATAGGGCACCTCCCAGTGTGTTGTGAGAATTTGAGGAGGTAATACAATGCTTCGTATAAATCGTTGTCACCATTTTACCTTCACATTAAAGCCTTTACCCCAAGCCATTTTTCTGGTTCATTTTTAACCAAGCATAGTCCTTTGACCCCCTTTTACTCACCAGAGTTTACATATGATAAAACAGGTCTGTCTTTGCGTTGAGTGTTGACTTACCACCAAAATAATAGACGTTATTTTAAGTTCTAGGCTATCAAACTTTTGTCTAGTACTTTGCGGCTTGTCTTTGGAACATGTGCCTTAACATTGACCTGATTAGAGAGCTGACAAAAATGTCCCTTTTTATTCATCATCAGTGTTAATTGTAATTTGTATAATCAGAATGGCATCTTATAATGTTGCTTCTCATATTCAATGCGGCAGTTCTTTGCAAAGCCCACTGACCTCTCAATGACAATCTAAATAAAACCTATGACTCAGCATTAGGAAGCCTTTCTTTTTCAGCTTAAGTGAATTCATCAATTCCCTTACATTGCTTTTGATTAGGATTAAAGCTTCAGGTATCATATATTCATCACTTAAAATAATTGTGTCGTGTGTGTTTTTATAAGTCAAGATTTTACAAATATGGTGCTCACTTTAAAAATTATTTTAAAGGCGAATGTTGGCCTTTTCTGCCCTTTAAACCAAATTCCTCAGAATGTCATAAAATATAATAAGTGAAAATACATTAGTCAAATACAGAATAGCAAGAAAGGATGGCTTTAGGAAATTCCATTTTGGTAAGTTCTACTAGTACAGAAAGTATAATGGATGAAACTGATGGAGGAACAAATTCAGAGAACTCTAAAGGCTAAAATACACCTAAATAAAACACATAAGAAGTTTTCACGAAGGTTAATGGCAGTTCCAGAAATTAACCAAATTCAGATTCAGTGAATCTGAGTTCGGGGGCTCCTGAGGTTGTCAGTGGAAGGGGGTCAGAGATTGTGGCAATGACACCAGAGAGCTCCCAACGGGAACATCTCCCACCCACCCCACCCCGACAGAGATAGTATCTCAGAGGCATGCTCCGGCTGCAGAGAAAATTTCTCTCAAGCTTCCACAAAGACATCTACAAAGGAAAATCAAAGGAAGTAGACTTTTTCCAGTCTGAGGTTACGAGGGCTGTTCTCTGAGAGGGAGAGATTTCAGGAATCTGCCAGAGCTCCTCTCCGCTTTCAACCCAGACCTTTTCGATACCTTTCTGCTGCATTCGCTGCTACCAATAACCTCCACATCACCCCACCTCGTGTCCAATGTTCTTCTCGGGATCATTTGAATAAATTCACCATAATCACTGTCCCCTGTTGGAAACATTTCCTTCACTTGATTTCAACGTTTCTGCTTTTCTTTCTCTGCTCTGACTAGATTCATTTGCTGGGTGAGTAACTCTATCTCATGACTGTAAATACCACCCTAATGATAATGACCCCCAGATCTAGTCCAGACCTGCGTAGCTGCCATTCTGTAGGGTAACTACACTTGAACGCCTGGTAGACATCGCGCTTAAGATGCGCAAAACCCAAACATTAATGGTCCCTCAGAAACCTCTTCCCACCTGAGTGTGTTTCTGATTTTGGTAAATAATCCCAACTTTGACATAAATTGCTTGAGTGGAAAACTCAGGATCCTAGATTCCTCCCTCTCTGTCATGCTGCCATCCAACCAATCAGAGATTGCTGTTGTCTCTGTCCAAAGCTGACTGCTCAGAGCAGGCACTTTCTCGCCGATCTGCTATCACTGCTTCACTAGACCAACCGATGAAATAATGAACAAGTATCGGTATGTATTTAAAAACATATAATATGCAACAGTTAATATGACAAGTGAATACTATGAAGATTAGCACCAGAAAGAAGACATAGACTAGGAATCACTATTATTCTTAAAGGATTACTAGGGAGAAAAGGGAAAACTGAAATAAATGAGTTTTAATTTATACTACTTCCATTTAACTTTATATTCAAAGTTTTGATCAATGTGATTTTTTGAACTTAATATTATAAAATTTTAATGAGCCATATAATATTGTATAGAAATATTTGAAAGTTGATTTTAATACCATATGTTTCCATTGCTTTATGTTGATACACATACATGAATTTCCTTCTGTATTTGAATATTCCACCACTTCAGAGCTGGAATCCCCTTAGAAAAGCCAGAGACTCTGAGTCTCGATGGCCTCATCTGTAAAATGGGGACTATAGGGTTGCTGTGATGACTGAAAGTGCACCTGCCCAATTTCACTCACTGTATGATTTTACAGCGGGCTTGTCTTCGTCCACGGGGCCCCAGCGCATTAATTTGTAACTGCTGAAAGCACTTCATTAGAGGACCATCCATGACCCACTTCTCCCTTCTGCCCACGAGGGGAAGAAATTAGAGAAATATTTAAGAGATAGCATTTGATCAAAACTTTGAAGCAGACATAGGCTTGGACCCTAGAGATACAAGAGAAAGAATAAGTATGCTTCCGAAAGGCACTTTCTTTCATTTAGGGATTTCTACCTCAATAGTTTCTGCTCTTGCAAAACTAATTTATCTTTTCATCTTTTTGACTGAAAACATTCATTTAAGATGATTTTCACGTTTCTGTTTCATTTAAAGTTACAAGTGGTTCGAACAACAATCACAGCGGCCATATCTTCTTCCAGACATTCCCCTAATTAAACCTAAAAAAAAAAGCACCACGTCATATTCATGACTTTGCTTTGTGAAAAATAAGTTTTAATGAAACAGTCCAGTGAAATGATTAGGGCTTCTTTCACTTTTAGTTTGGCTGAGAGCAGTTTTAGGAAATGTTGTTACAGAACCTCTTCTTTGGAATAGAAGAGCATGCTTAGGAGATTAAATTCTCTGGGTATTTTCTTTAAAAATAGAATATTATTTCAAAAATACCTTTGCCTCTTTTGCTCCTATAAACATAATTTGTGGCCTTTTCAGAGTGATATTTCAAATTCATGTTTTCTATATCCCAAATGTTTCTCCTTAGAATACAGCAGGTATTTGAAGCTAAATAAATTTGATAATGTTAGAAATCACACATCAATGATAATCATTTGTAAAGATACTCATTTCAATGTATTCTAAAGCATTTTTTAAATTCTTGCTATGAAGGTTATAATATACATCACCATCATTCTATATACCAAAAAGATAATCCACCATATATATCAAGATTAGTTCATGTTCAAATAACCTTAAGTACAATGAATTACTTCCTTGAACTGTTTTGGATTCTAGATTATCTTTTTCTAGAAATGTCTCTTACTGAAATAATTCTTTTTAAAAATTATTTGTGTTAATTTTTTTAATTATTACCCAAGGATATGTTTATTGTTTTTAGAGAGAGTGGAAGGGAGAATGAGAGAGAGAGGAGAGAGAGAGAGAGAGAGAGAGAGACTGATCAGTTTTCTCCCATATGCACCCTGACCAGGATCTAACTCTCAACTTGCTGGTGCAGAAGACAAACACTCCAACAACCCACAACTGAGCCACTCAGCCAGGGCTGAAATAATTCTCAGAATATAAACACTCTTTCAGGGGAAAAGATGAAAAACCTTGTAACATTTTTAGTTAAAATTTCTTGAATTAAACATTCAATTTTTGTTTTATTTTTTTTCTTTTTCAAATGAGCCATAGGGTAGTAGTCTAGATTTGGATGATTATACATCATGAGATTATACTGAATCCATCAATATTCTTACTCAGAATATTCTCAATTTGATAACAAAAAAATGATTTTACTTTTCCGTTTTTCTCTTAGTCTCTTAGAGTTGATATAATTCATTAATTAAGAAAGGAACCAAAAAGATATCGCTGGTTCAAAGCATTTAAGAAGGTAGGGTGTTCATGAGCAGCACAAAAGAGAAACGTCATTACAAAATTGCTGTTTAAGCCCTGGCTGGTGTGGCTCAGTCGGTTGAGTGCCAGCCTACGAACCAAAGGGTCGCCGGTTTGATTCCCAGTCAGGGCGCATGCCTGGGTTGCAGGCCAGGTCCCCAGTGGGGGCCACGTGAGTGGCAACCACACATTGATGTTTCTCTCTCTCTTTCTCCCTCCCTTCCCCATCTCTAAAAATAAATAAACAAAATCTGTTTAAAAATTGCTATTTAATGTAACACAGGCCATAAACATTTGCATTTCTACTGGACACAAAGCGACACATTAACAAACAACTCCACTACATATGCGCCTTCTGAGGGACAGTAACAAAGACATTCCTTTCGCACTGCCCCCTGCAGTCCCTCCCGGTAGAAGCCTCGGTCCCCTTATGATACTGAAGACGTGCCACCCAACTTCTTTATTTTATTTTTAAAATATGGATAATGCTTTTACTCTGGTAATTCTTTTAGAGCCTGAGACGGTTGCAAAACTTTGAGTTTTGCTGACCAATTGATGGCATCTTCATGTTATTCTTTCCCGTGCTGTTACTAACTCTTTCATTTTCTCCCGGAACAGGGACCACTCCAAACCACAAACAAAGCACAGCCGCCATTTTTCTCTCATTTCAGAACTTAACCCAGAACATCTTTGCCTCTTCAGGAACGGCCACCCTTCATCTTATTTCCTTACTCTAAATGTTTTCTGTGGCAGTTGCAGAGTGGCAAGCATTGTCTTACTGATCACAAATCATCAAGCCAAGAGTTTTGCATTTGATTATTTGTTTGGTTTGGTTTAATGTTTTGCTTTTTAAGTAGACAGCAATAACATACCAATTAAGATTAGAAAATCTACCTTATTCCTTCTCTCTGAAGCTGAACTTCTAACAGAATTCTTTAAAAAGTTTCTGCTTGGGCTGAACCCAATGGAATTACATCTGCAGTCATTAGCAGAGAACCATCCTATGGCGCCTGGTTAGAAACTGGAGGTTGCGCTTTTCAAATATGAGATGAGCTCAGTCTATTTTGTTTAAATCGATAAAAACAGTCTCTGTAATACCTCCTACCCAAATACTTTCTCATGTCCGTCCATGTAGAAAATATCAGAAATGTTTCTCATTTCATGAAAAATAGAGAGAGATTCATGGTAATATGATTACTTAATTAAAAATAATTGAACGGGCTGGATTAACGGGGTGTTGAAAGGAGACTGGAAGAGTTCGCTGGCATTTGATCACGGTGCTTTGTCATCGAAGACAATAGTCACATAAAAATAGCTCATAAATCTGCAAGGCCGGTTTTGTTAGCAGCAGCGGGAACATTTCTACAAAAGAAAATTAAATTAATGAGAAAGGGATTTTTAATGGTACTGAAATGCAGTAGCCCTCGGCTTTCTCTCTTAGGTGCCCTTATGTGGGTCACATGAATAGGCCACGTCACGTGTTTCAGGGGAGCAAGGAAAACTCCCTTCAGGTCCTTTCCATGGTATTGTAAAACCTAAAGAACTTTCGTAGAGAGACAAACAATAAACACCCAAATAGCATTGGATATTCTGTGGTGACATGCCTTTAACATAAACACGCAGTTGTGTGTTAACTCTTTATCATTTAAATACAAATTAATTGAGACTTTATAGTCATTGCAAATGATTTTGCTCTGAGAGTCTTTGTCAGTCAGTCTCCCGAGGCACCAGGTGGACACACCTAATAACCAGATTCATGTTAACTTTCTTCCTATCATCCATGAACCCATTTAAGCTAAAATATGTAGGTATATATTTTGCCTTTTAACTAAAAATTACAAAGCCTCAGACAAGAAGAAAGGTTTTGGATGAAGAGACAGATAAAACTGTCTTCACAATAGTGTGTGCTCAGAATCCATACTTTTAAAAGAACATTTTTAGGGGCGACTAGTGCCCTGGATCAATGGACAGCATGTGACACTGTCTGGGACAAAAGAAATGATGAGTCACGTTGATAGTGCACATAATAAACACTCTACAAAAACACAATCCATGGGCTCGATGCTATGGGAATTAGAGGAGATTCTTTCCCCAAACATGTGCCTACATTACCTGTCCCTACCTACCTATCTCCCTCTCTCTCTGTCTACCCACCTACCTACCTACCCATTCAAATAGTGAAGCTGAAGTGTTTCCACAGTTGTTAACATTTTCATGGGACTTGCATCACCTGATTTCAGAAGTACTCTAGACATTTCTACAGAAATAACTCAATGGAATATCATTTACAATCTCTCCAGAGACAGTTATACCTCAGTCACACAGTGTGGTGTATACATGCATGGCAGAGGGAGAAAAGGACGGCACGGACTTGTCCATCAATTCCAAAACTCAATAACCTAGAAACGCCTCCTCATCGCAGTGTGAGAAAGTACAATGTACGTCCTTCCTGACAACATGACAAACCCTTGTCATGTGATCGGTGACCTATTGTAATAACTTCCTAAAATAATTAATAAAATTAATGCTTTGTCAGGATTTATTGCATTACACGAAAGAGATGTAGGGCTTGGGCCAAGTCATAGGTTATCATCCCAGCATCAACCAGCAGAGGTTAGAAACTTTCCCAGGGTCACTTCTCAGGATGGCATCCCAGGTTGAAAAGATCAATACATGTTTCCATAAGGAAGATGTTGAATTTATTGCAAGAGATAAAATATAAAACTAGATATACTATTAGTCTACAAAAGAATGTTTTTACATATATATACGCACACACACACAAACCTTGAATGGGGTTGTAGAAAAATCATGGTGGTAGAGAAACATCTGTAAGATATCACCTTCTGCACTGCCCCCCCCCCCCCGCCCGCCATCCCTGGTGCAGGCCAGGCATTTGAGAAGGGCACCAAATAAAGAAGGAAGCTTGCCACTGCAAAGACAGCCAATTTCTAGTCTGAAGGAAGCACTGACAATAACGCAGAGTGCCTGCGTTCCCATCTCTGCAGCCGCGCTTCACTGAGGAAACCGGTGTAGGTGTGTGGGTTCCCTAACACACAGTCTGCTTCCATCACCTTCTGGGCTGCATGTGACCAAGGAAGCTGGGGCCTCTCCAGTGTATTGAAATGTTCCCAGGGCAAATCACTAGGAAAAATACATGTATATTAATACAACAAAAGGGTCACGAGCATTTATCTTTTTGATTGTGTGGTTGGCATTCTTTTGTGCTCCCCTTATATAATACTGATTTTAATTTTCCTTGCTCTTAATTTATTCCACACAACCAATCTATTTAATTACAGTTCTGAACAATGCTTCCTTTTAATGGTTTTCTTTGCATATTTACTTCTTCCAATTAGAGTTACCTAAGGAATTCTACTAGAATAGGAGAGATTATAACCCTTAGTTGAGACCAGGGTCAACCTCGATGGTGGCAGAAATGTGCAGAGTTCTTTTCTTGTTTTCAAGCTGATAGTGTTTTGAGAGCAAAAGAAATATTAGTCAAGACAAGCAATAAAAATTTTATATGATTTAAGAGCACAACGCCTTCTCTACAGAATTACTATGGTCTGCAGCAAATTCCACATCAACCATGAAATATAAAAGTAGAGAGACCTATTATTATGTACTGTTAGACTCACACATTGCTTCCAAATAAAATGTATATTAATTCAGACATCTGACATTGCTTGACATCCACATAGCATGACCTGGCTTCTGAGTCCCTGGCCTCTGTTTCTTTTTGCCAAAATAGAAATGCATTTTCTGTGTATTTTCAGATGTTAATCACAGGAAACTTGAGAGGAAAAGATGCTCTTTTCCAAGTGGCCAATTATCAAACACAAGAATGAATAATGGGTCCAGGTAGTATTTTGTAACACTTTGATCATAACATTTGAAAGATGAAACATGCTTTCCACAGTCATAGGGTTTCTATGGTACCTACAAGTTTCCTATATATTCAAGGAGAATATTTTTAGATTGTAAGAAATTCGAGGAAATACACAGTAAGTTTGTGTTTGATATAAAAATAAGCATCTCTCAACATCTTTATTTTATTTGCTTCATCCAGAAAATCTCCCAATTCAGGTACAATATCTGTTCATGCCTATATACATTTTAAGTGTTCCATAAAAAGTCATTGTTCGAAAATGCCATCCAACAACTCAAGATGTTTGAAAAATTTTAGATATCTGTGTAATTGCCTATAGTAAAAGGGAAGTTTTGATGAAATTGAGCCTAAAATTTATGTAAATGGGGAAAAGAGTTAGAAGTCACTGACTCACAAAACCTTATTCCTTGCCATAATATTATGTACAAAGCATGAACCAAGTTTAAAGGTATTTCTATTTCCAAGGTCAGAGGGCAAATCATATTTTAAAGGAAGGGCATCTTGGCAAATAATCCACATTTTTTCCCAAATGATAATGGGGCAGCATTCAATTAGATTTGGATGACAAACAAGTGCTGTTTTCATTGAAAATATGCATATGCAAATCATTGTTCTCTTTGGGGTCATGTTAGGTAATTTTTTTAGAAGGCACCTGTCACTTGGATTTTCAGCGGAAGTGGCATGTTTTGCTCCACGTTCCTCAGTCGAGTTCTGACACAAGCAGATGCTCACCGATCTGGGACCGGCAGCTCTAATTTATTGAGGTCTTTGTTGATCAGACATGAGATCCTGAGAAAGGACTGACATTTAATTAGTAAAGTGGTGACAGGACCAAAATTGTCTTCTGTCGTAGAGGTGTCACCATTGGGAATGTGCTGAAATAGACCTGTGCCCAAGGTTTGCGATCATCAGGAAAGCTGTGGGCGGACCTGTTTGAAAGAGCCATCAGAACCCGTTTCAGAAATGCTTGAAAGCTTATTTCTTCTCACCGACAAAATTGTTGTAAAGGCTTTCCCCTGACGTGCCAGCCTGGACCTTTTACATTGTGTCAGGATTCCTCAACTATTTCACATTAAAATATTGGACTTCTATTATGTAAATAAAGCACCGTGAATGACAGTAAATAAGCATGCATTGAAATGATCGAAACACGCTTTCTATATGATTTAGTGAATGACTTGCTTAACTTTAGAGAAAAATAGCAAAGCAGCTTTATTATTCTGGATGGGAATTATTAGCATAAAGCATAACAAATAGAGACAGTCTAACCCAGTATTCATTTGCGCTGAGGTTGAGCTGGGCTTCGGATGTGGGAGAGAAGACCTTGGCCAACATAAGAACCCCAATATCGAAGGTTTTCATGGCAATATGTAAGGCTGTCTGAATGACAAGTCAACAGATCAGTGAGTGACCTCCCTGACCTAACTGACTGTTTTGTGTTTAACTTTTTATTTCATTTATTTTTTTAAGTGTATTGGGATAGCATAGGTAAATAAAATTATATAGGGTTTAGTGGTACAATTCTATCATACATCATGTGTATATCATATTATATGTTCACCACCCCAAGTCAAGTCTTCCTCCAACACCATTTATCCCCCCTTTACCCTCTTCTGCCTCCCCTACTTTCCCTCTGCTAATCACCATACTGTTGTCTCTATGAGTTTTTTCTTAATCCCATCCTCTTTTTCACCCAGCTCCCCAACCCCCTCCCCTCTAACAGCCATCATTCTCTGTATCTGAGTCTGTTTCTATTTTGTTATTTTGTTCATTCGATTCCACATATAAGGGAAATCATATGGTGCCCGTCTTTCTCAGACTGGCTTATTGCACTTAGCACATACAGTGTTACACCACCGTGGCCACTAGAAAGGATGGAAATCCTTTAAAAGACGGTGCCAGAAAAGGGAAGCTTGGATTAGAATAACTGAAAGGGTCAGGCCAGATCCCCAACCCCCAGCCTGCTAATAACCCAGTGAGGCCATAATCCAATCTGCTGGACGCCTATGACTCAGTTGTCCCGACTCCCTTGGTAGCCTGAGGCTTAATGGAAACTCTCACCTGCCTTGCACGTGCACAGCAGACACCTGGTGCCAGCCACAGAGGCCTATGGGCAGACTGACCCTCCTGTACCTGGAAACAGCCCAGCCCTTTACCTAACCCGTTGTCCTGGCTCACATCCCGGAACCCTGAGGCCCCCTGCCTGGAAGAACAAGAGATTAACCCCTCCCCTATCCCTCACAAACCCCGTGCTTTTTCTTTTAAAACCCCACTCCTGCTGCCCCAGGGCTACAGTCAGTCCAGACCCAGCATTCCTCTTAGCTCTGTATCAAATAGAGGTGCTTGGATCAGGTCAGCTGGTTCTTCCCACCTCCGTCTCTCAGGAATTTCTAACAGTAATAGCCAAACATCTGGCTGACCTTTGAAGCATGCATGCATAGAGCAGACTCCAAGCAGACAACTAAGTCAGAGATTGTAGTTTTGTTTATTAAAGTTAAAAGCTGCTTTATAAATTATTCTTTGGCAGAACTTAATTTAATTCAAATTTCCTACAACATAGAATTTACAATGTCTAAGATGACTTTTAAAATTACATGTCATAGAAAGAAACAAGAAAGCGTGACCCATTCTTGAGAGAGGAAAAAAAAAACCAAATCAATGCAACAGAGACCAACACCAGAGGAAACAAATAATAGAATTACACAGAAAAGAATTTAAGACATAATTATAACTGCTTGAGGAAGACAGACTGATAGATTAACAGAGGAATGGCAAGATGGATAGATAGAAAAAAAACAGAATATGGTAAAATGATAACTGTAAAATCATGATTATGTTCGCTTCAAATTTCTTTCAATTTTATATATGCTTAAAATGTTTTCATAATAAAAAGAAGAAGATAAATACTTTGCAAGAATGAAAAGTATTGTAACCCTGAAGAGAGACAGTATTTTTCTGTGTCACCAAAGCATATTTTATTAAATTTGCCATGTGCATACAAATGTCTCTGCTCAATCAGCCTAGTCAATTCTATCTGCTAATGTAGAGGAAGATATATAAATGTAATAACTAAATTGATATTTGTATGTGAACAATTGACTGTTACCAGAAAAAACAAAAGCTATGGGGGAGAATGAATGTGCACAAGCTTTGAAAGTTAAAAAAATATTGTTTTATACACAGTTGTTCGTCTCTTCCCAGCTGACAC
Source organism: Tonatia bakeri (assembly GCA_004024845.1). Classification (NCBI taxonomy): domain Eukaryota; kingdom Metazoa; phylum Chordata; class Mammalia; order Chiroptera; family Phyllostomidae; genus Tonatia; species Tonatia bakeri. Next base: position 102,828 of record PVIA01002654.1, on the reverse strand, counting down.
TGTGCAAGGCCATTTTCTCTGAGCTCACGTGTCTTCAATCGATATATCTGCCATCATCTTTGTAACAATCGCTGCCTCTGTACTTCCCAAGTAGCAGAGTCACCGGGAGCCTTCCATTTTCCCTTCACCCCAAGCCATCAAAAGAGGAATTATGGGAATCACAAATGTAGTGTGCATCCCAGGGGGGTTCCCATACGCCGCTCACACCAGCACACTTCTGATTGTCACGTGGCTGATGGGTCATCCACCCACAGAATTTCAGCTTCCCAAGGGGCAACTCTGGACACCACTGTCTTAGCCTGAGTTTCCCAACTAAACAAAGGCCTAAAATGGGAGTTGAAATACCAATAATCCGTTGGGGAGTATAACCCAGAAAGTACAAGTGAGGAGTGGGGGAGGGGAGAGGCAAAACAGGTGAAATAGCCCACCACGGTGGTTGGCAGAGAAAAAAGAGTAAACAATCAACAAAACAAAATAAAATGCCCAGTTTGGTAGACTGTGATAAAGTGATACAGAATGAAAATGAGGCAAGAGAGGGGACAGACTTGGAAAAGGGTGAGCAAGTTTTAAATAGAATGATCAGGGAGATAAAATATAGCGAAATTGTGTAGGACTTTGAGATAAGAAATTTGGCTCTAGAGGGTTTGGGGAGATGCGGCATGTCCTGACCTAGAATTTTTACCAACAGCTTTGTCTGCTGCCTGGAGAACAGACTAGCCTTGGGGGGAGGACAGAAAGGAGCATGCTGAGGCCATCCTAGTCACTAGTGAGGGAAGAAAAGTCTCAGACCACGATGGCAGTAAGACATCAGCCGATCATGGGTAGGTAAAAGGCAGACCCAAGATGATGTGCTTACGTGGGGTCTATGATTATGGGTTTGAATAATCCAAGGACTGAAATGGGAAAGAAGATGTAATGGACTTGTCATGTCTAATGTACTCCTGGCAACGTTGGTGTCCACACTACCGTCTGTTGGGGAGGAAACAGGTTCAAGAGCAGTTAAGTGGAATGCCAAGGCCAACTAATAAAAAGAAGGCCCGGCACCTGGAGTCTACTTGTCTCCAAGGCAGGTGAGTTTCTCTCCAACGTTCCACTTCCTTTTCTAAAGTCATCCCTGGCAGTGTAACCGCGTGGCTATTCCAGGGACGACAGCACAGAATAAGAGCTCCCTCCATCCCACTGGCTTAATTGCAGGATTCGGGAAGGGAAGGGACCGGCAAGGATGGATGAAGTGACTTCAGTTGTGGTGGGGACGGGGAGGCCTTACAATTATCTTGAAGTTAGGAGAATCGAAACACAGAATTCTAAGAATTGTGAATTCATCACCATCTTCACAGTCCAAATTGTCCAAGCCAGCGAGCAGCCCTGTGGTTATCAGAGCCCTGAAGAAGCTATATGGTTGTCATGTGATCCATGAACAAAAGAAAAAGATTTCTCATACTTCATAGTTCAAGCAACAAATGCTATCCTTTCACGCAATATGACACCTTAACAGGCAATCACCTCGCAGGAAGCGGCGGCTACTTTGGGAGTACCAACAAGCAACTCATCAGTTTTGCCAGAGGGCAGGAAAGAATCAGTCCCATTGTCTGAAAAGTAGATCTGCGGAGGGTGCACAGCCTGCCTTTTCTCAGGAAACTTGTCCAGACACAGCGCTCTTGCTGACCTCCAGAGGACCTCTGACCTTACAGCGGCATCACCAAGGATGAAAAATTACAGATAAACCCCCCTTACTCCCCCACATGGGGAAAGTGTAGAGATGAAAAATGGTAAATGCCTTTACTTGGGGGTTTTTAATTCTCAGGAACCTTAAGAATGCCACAGGCTGAATGGGTAGTAGGACAAGAACGGAAACCATGAAGATAAACTAATGACAGATTCCAAACTTGAGGAAGTAATGCCACCTGAGACGGAACTCCTTCTAGAAGTTAACAGGGCACTTTGATCAGTGCCTTTTAAATAGACTATTTGTATCTCAATGATCAGTCATCGATCTGCTCCACTGAGTCATTAAAACACAAGCAAATGCCTGAGTCCATTAAAGTATATCCTGTGCTATTAGATATTAGTTAAGGTAAAAACTGCATTCCAATGCATGTTGAAAGCTTCAACCCTTGCTAGCATTTTGAGTCTAAATCTACAATATTATTACTCAGCCTCATTTAAACTTGTGAAAAAGGAAATTACTAATCACATTAAAATAGTGTGAAATAGATGCACTGATGTGACTTGGTACAATTTTGAAGTCTCCAAGTCCGTGAATTTAATACACACTTGTTATATTTGCTGTACATAGACAGTGTGTAAGACTCAACACAAAACTATAAAACAGTTTATAAAAATAATATAAGAGCTATGTAGTAACAATTGTTTAATAAATATGTTTCTTTAATATCATGTGCATAATGTATTAACAAAGCACTATGTAAATACACATAAAGAACAAAAGGGTCTTCTCTCTAAGTACTGGGTCATTTAAAATGAAGGCAGGCACATAAATAATTAATTCTAGGATTAAGCTGACAGGGGCTGTTAAAGAGATGTAGATAAAATGTGAAAGGATTTCAGAGGAGATGCTACTACCAGCTAAGGAAAGGACAGGTACCGCCCTGAGAATCAAAGGGTCCCAGTTCAATTCCCAGTCAGGGCACATGCCTGAGTTACAGACCAGATCCCCAGTAGGGGAGAGGCAACCACACATTGATGTTTCTGTCCGTCTCTTCCTCTCTTCCCCTCTCTTTAAAAATAAATAAATAAAATCTTTTAAAAAATAAATTAAAAAAAAGAACAGGTACCAATCTACAGCTAAAGATATGGTACCCAGTGAAGACAAGTAAGTTAAGTCACTAAGTAACATATAAAGTAAAATCTTGGCCACGCAAAATCCTTCATGAATGACTCACTTGAGGGGCTGGGCAGAAATCATGGTAAAATCCACTATATGTTCCCTTTCCTTCAAATAGCACATCCTAGCTTGTGATTTATGATTCAGTGTGGTCATTAAAGCAACAGTTAGTCACTCTGGTGTGTGCCAATGGTCTTGTCCAAGAGGTTAACAGTGCGGCAGCTACACTGAAAACTAGAACTTGATTTCCTCAAAAAGATGTCAACCCACCTTTGTTATATTTTTTGTTACTTCTGTCTTCAAAATTGAAGAATGCGTAGTTGCATGGATTCCTAAGTTTTGTAGCATAGTTGTGTGTGTGTGTATTCATTGACAGGTTTTTTTAATCTAAGGCTAAAGCTGTCTTTCTCCAAATGGCTTTCTCAAATGTTCTCTAACTCTTCGGCACCATTCACAAGAGCATCAGACTTACACACCTCATGTAAAAAAGCAGATCCTTCCTACGAGCCTGCACCCATGATTCCAGGTCACCTGAAACACAATTGGCCACTGTTAGGAAGAAGTGGCAACTCACCCTTTCCAGGATCTGTGGTAAATTTTCTTAAGAGAAACTTAACAAAGACAATGGGGGAGGGGGAGGATTGAACGTGGGAGGTGTGAGTAGGGAGGGCAGGGAAGAGTAATGGGGGGGGGATGGAGACAACTGTAACTGAACAACAATAAAAAATGAAACGTAAGCAAAAGTTTTCATTTCACTTAGATCTCTAAAGATTAATAAAATGATAGCTTCAACATTAAAAAACAAAACGGAAAACCTTGATCCAAAATCTATATTTTTTTCATCAGAGGCTGACATTTCTGTATACCTAATTTTAGGTGATACGTATTCTTTAGTTCTGACTTTCGATGTAAGTTTAGAAACTGCAATTCCTTCATCAGGGATTCCTCCCGTGCAGGAACCAGAGAAGCTGGAGGATTTAGGAGAAGGTTGCACAGGTGCCCACACTGCCGAGGTGAGCCGGCAGGCTGGCAACAACTCTGCTGAGCTGCAAAATGCCTGCTTCTGCACCTCTGCCCCCCAGATCTGCACAGACTTCTCACTGACGCCCCACCCTGCCTGGAAACACAGGGAGAAGGAACTTCTGAGATATGCAGTTTAGCTTTGCCAAGCTAACACACGACAGAGACACCACATGTCACAAACCACTGTCTCAGGCTACAGTTCAAACACTTTAGCATATTTTAGGAGACTTTTCCAAAATTCTCTGGCCTCACTTTCTTCAAACTATATCCTACACCAAGATTCACAATCTTTTTTTGCAAAATATAAAATATGAAATAACGAATATTTTAAGTTTGGGGAGTTAAGTATGGTCTCTGCCACATTTAGTTATAGGTAGTTAATTAACGACCTTTGAACCATTTAGAGCTCACGGCACTATAAAAATAGGCTGCAGGCCAGATGTGGTCTGTGATGAGAGCAGGAATTGAGCTGTAGTCTGTAATCCTGTCTTGCCTCATCCTATAATATAGAAATCATATACATATCTTCAAATCATCAGATACTTCCAATAAATAGTCATTTCTCTGTATACAGGTCTTTTTTTTTTTTCTCTAAGAAACACGTTAGTCAACTTTCTCTACCTATAAAACTCCAACTCATCCTACACTTCTCAGATAAAAATGTGTTTATTCCTACAAACCTTTCCCAGTTTCCCCAGCAATAAGGAGCTTTCACTCCCCACCCTGGGTTGCTATAAAACTGGTGTCAATGTTTTCTGTATTTCGATTGGCCAGTGATGAGGACAACGGTAAGCCTTGAGTGGGCTCTCACTTGATACAGTTTGGACTGTGAACACATTTGTATCAACCCTGCCTCCTTCCGCAGGGAATGTGAGGTCACTTACAAGGAAAGTGTGAAAACAATGAAATAAGAAACCAAAAAGGTAAAGGCAGAACCACAGAAGCCAGCCTACTACAATACCAAACTATAGGTTGACATAGCTGTCGTGGTGAGTTCTCAAATTCAGATCCGTGCCTTGGGGGCCGGAGGGCAAGAAGAGAAGCACAATTTGATACATTGTTCTGTTTACAGGACAGAATGAGGCAGCATAGTATTTGTTCTAGAGAAACATCGAACTTCTCGCTATGAAATTCTAAGCCAACCCCAAGCAGAGCAGAAGGCTCTGGGCGGGAGGAGAGCCCAGCTGAGGGGCAGCAGGAACCGCGTGTCCCTATCAGTGGTGTCTAAGGAGGGTGACAACCTTCGGGAGCCTTCACTACTCTTCCTCTACCGTTCTGGAGGGGCTTTCGTGCCCACCCAGACGCTGCTTGGGCAGCGAGGCAACTGCAGGAACTTGGCCTGGTCGACTGAGTCTAATCCAAGGAGAAAAGAACTACATGCTGCTTTGAAGGAAGACAGGAAGTTAGAATAGAAAAGAGGAGCCCTAATTCATACCCTGCCCCAAAGAAGAATTTGTAACAACAACAAAAAAAATTAAAAGGCCGAGTTTTGCCAATTTGTCACTCTGTAAGCAGTCCGGTGTGGCTGGGTACACAAGGAGGGGAGAAGGAACTGGCTAAGATTGTTACTTCCATACTGAGGGGTGGTGGAAGTTTCCTTGAGGAAAACATGAGGGCAAGATCATCGAGGTCCACCCAGCCAGTGGTTCCTACAGGAAATCACACTCGAGAGCAGAACAAGTGATGAGGACAGGAATTGAGCTTGGGACGTAAGTTATCACTGTGGGTACACGTAGCCCCCTAGTGGTGGTATGGATGCAAGAATGCCCGAGTATTAACTAAGTTGGGGCAAGTCCAGAGCATGGTTCCTAAGACCTTCCTCACCTGGAGTTTGGATAGAACCAAGGGAAGCCATAATTTTCTACAGCGTTTTTACGAGACAAGAAGCTGGCATTCGATGACACTTCCACATGTCTGATTTACAAGTTCAAAGACAAATTGAAAAACGGGTGAAATGCAGGTGACAAGCTATTTGCCGTCTCTCTTCCATGTCTGTTCCTTGACAGAGCTTCCTGTCTCCAGCCCAGCCTCTGCTCACGGCCTCCATGTCAGAATCAGTCTCTAATAAGATGCTGACTCTGGCATGACTCCGCTGACGCCATTGCTGGCCCACGCCCCTTGCCTCTTCAATTTGGCCCACCTGGCTCTCCTGCAGGGGTTACCTTCCCCACTCTTTCTGGTTTATAGATAAAATCGTTGGAATTTTCACAAGCTCCAAAATAGAGTGCATGTTTCCTTTTCACACAGTCATCAGATCAGCCATAAATAAACTCTTCCTAATGAAGCCCGATTTTCTCGGGGTGTTCAGGGAAATTGTTGGGATGACTTTTAAGACTAGAGGTTTTCCTGGGGCTGAAATGTCCTAAATAAGAGATTCAAATAGTTGAGATGTAAACAACCATGTTTCCCTGTCTGATTGTGGAGCAGTCGGAGGTTTCAGTGATGTAGTTTAACCTACTTTTCTAGCTTTCTCATAGTGTTTCCCTCGGCCGCCCTCTATAATCTACTGTCTCTTAAGTAGAGCCGGAGGGTTTTCTTCCTCGTGCCTTTCCTGCGGGACCTTCTACACCTTCTTCTGCTTGAAGAATTCTGATTTCTGTTTGAAAGCCCGGTCCTTATCCACCTTTGTCTGTGAGGCTTTCTTCATCTTAGGGGGAAAAATATTTTTTGACCTGTTGTGACAGTGGCTGGATTCAAGAAATGAAATAGCAACTAAGAAAGAGTTTAGGAGATTTGATTCCTATTCTTGGTTCTACTAATTAAATGACCTTAAATGCACACGATGTTTTATAGTTAATAACAATTACCCAGCATAACATCCAGTTCTATTTTTGAGCTTCGAAAGAGATAGTGGGCTTTGAATGTATAACATGAAAATCAATCTTTGAAAATTTTCAAGTTTTTCACAAATAAGCGTTCCATTTCCTAATTAAACACTTGCTTGAAGTCATTGTATTTTTGGATTTTTATCTACCATCTCCTTTCTCTCTTGAAAACACTTTCTTCTGTGGTTCTCTGTTCCACAGTATGATCTCCCCAAACTCGGGGTCTATCCCCAGCACTCAGTGAGCCTCCAGGACTTGCCTCTGTGCCCTGCTCCACATGGCTGGCTACACTCTCCCTCTGGACAGTCAGCCCGGGCAATGGTCCCCTCAGTTTCCTCGGGCCCGGTCTCACCCCGAGCACCATCCCGAGCTGCCTGCTGTTCCACGTCTGAGACCTGTCACTTCGTACTTTTCATCCAGATTTCTAGTTGTATGAGTGGAAGAGTAAATTTGGTTTTCCATGCCCCACGATGGCCTAACGTGGAAATTCTTATCACAGTGTTTTATGCAAAATAACACTTAGAAATATCTGAGATGTTACTATCTTTCTTAAGTAATGGGGTGAAAACATGACTCGTGGAAGGTCTGAATTATTGATTTGGTGCTCTCTTACCCTTCACGAGCCTAAATTATTTGGTTTGGATGTCCTGTGGGTGAGACAGATGCCAGAGCATTTGGTAGGGAATGAAGACATGGGGAGAAGGTAGGGAGACGCACATTCAGCAGTGAGTCAGAAGTGGACATTCAGATGGATATTCAAGTTTGCCAGTTTGCAAAATGCCCTGGGCGTCCTCCTTGTTACGTGAGTGTCTGAAGAGGAAAAGAAAGAAAAGAAAGGAGCCTGACGAACTAGAGGGAAGAAGGAATACTTGGTATGAGTTTCACTTTTCCACTGACAGCCATAAGAAATTAGAAGCTTGGCCATGTGGGTTTTGGGGGTTCGAGGTTTTTAATCTGCTTGAATCGGACAAAGTGAACCATGGACAGAGCAAAGCAAAGAAGGAGCTGACCATGCTCCTTCTATTCCAGTTTATGATTCACAAGTATTTTTGTCTCTGGTCCAGTTCTCTAGGTCACAGCCTTAGAACCGCTCAAACCCCAACCGCGGTGGCGTTGGAATGCCTCAAACGGCTCTACCCAGTCTATAGAGGGAGACGTGTCACTGTATTGAAACACAGCTCGACCTCAAAACAGACCAGAGGAATGAAGGCAGTTGGCTGCGCACTCATGCGGGTTAGGAAACCAGCAAAAAGAACTCATCAAAAGGGTAAATTAAAGAAAAGTAGGGACTTTGGGGCATGGATTTGGTAATATCTGTTTTAATTGCTTGGGTTTTTTAAAAAATTTATTGTCATTGTTTTTTGTTGTTGTTGCCATTGTTATTTTTTTCTTTTTACCTTTTGACCCCCTTCTCCCTCTTCTTACCCCCACGACCCCTGGCCTTTGGCAACTCCCAATCTGTTCTCTATATTTATGAGCTTGGTTTTTTGTTTGTTTGTTTATTCCATATATAAGGGAGATCATACAACATGTGTCCTTCTCTGTCTGACTTATTTCACTTAGCACAATACCCTTGAGGTCCATCTACATTATCACGAATAGCAAAATTTCATTCTTTTTATGGCTGAGTATTATCCCATTGTGTGTGTGTGTGTGCGTGCACCACAGTTTCTTTATCTACTCGTCCATCAGTGAATGCTTAGGTAGTTTTCACATCTTGGCTGTTGTAAATAATGTTGTCATGAACATAGGTTTGCACATATCTTTTCGAGTTGGTGTTTTTTCTTTGGATAAATACCCAGAAGTCAAATTACTGGATCACATCATAGTACTATGTTTAATTTGTAGGAAACTTTGTAATGTTTTCCATAGTGGCCGCTCCAGCTTACATCCTCACCAACAGTACACAAGTGTTCTCGTTTCTCCACTCGCGATTCTGTCTTTCTGATCATTGTTATTCTGGCAGGTAGGCGGTAGTATTCCATTGTGGTTTCATTGGCATTTCACTCATCACTAGTGATGCTGAGCATTTCTTCATGTACCTACTTGGCCATCTGTATGTCTTCTTCGGAAAAATGTCTATTCATATCTTCTGCCCATTTTAAAATAAAAAATGTTTATTTTTATGATTGAATTGTATGAGTCCTTTATATATTTTGGATATTAGCCCCTTATTAGATGTAGGATTTGCAAACATTTCCTCCCATTTCATAGGGTGCTCTTTCATCTTGTTGATAGTTTCCTTTGCTGTGCAGAAGCTTTCATGAACAATGTAGTCCCACTTATTTACCTTTTCTTTTGTTGATTTTGCTCTTTTGGAGTTAAAAAATCATCCCCAGAACCTATGTCAAGGAGCTTACCACCTAGTTTTATCCTGTGACTTTTATGGTTTAAGATCTTACATTCAAGTCTCTCATCCATTTTGAGTTCATGCTTGCTTATGGTGTAAGACAGTGGTTGAGTTTCACTCATTTGCATGTGGCTGTCCAGCTATCCCAAGATCATTTATTAAAGTGGCTGTTCTTTCCCCACTGTGTATTCTTGGCTCCTTTGCCTGGCATAAATTAATTCAGCATATATACAGGAGTTTATTTCTGGGCTCTATTCTATTCCATCAATCTCTGTGTCTGTTTTTATTCTAATACCATGCTGTGTTAATTACTATTGATTTGTAATACAGTCTGAAATCAGGTAGCAAGATTCTACCAGTTTTGTTTTTCTTACTTAAGATTACTTTGGCTCTTCAGGATTATTTCTGTTTATTTCTTTCCATACAAATGTTAGGACTGTTCCATTTCTTTTAAACATGCCATTGGAATCTTGATAGGGATTGTACTGGGTCTGTACATTGCTTTGGCTTGTAGAAACATGTCTGTTTATTTCTGTCTTCTTCAGTTTCTTTCATCACTGTCTCAGAGTTTTCAGTGTACAGATCTTTCACCTCCTTGGTTCAATTTATTCCTAGGTATTTTTCTTATTCAGTTGTAAGTGAAATTGTTTTCTTTACTTCTCTTCCTGGTGCAGCTAATGATTTTGATATGATAGAAGTATAAATATAAATACATTACATCATATAATATATATTCCAATATATTACACATATTACATATTATACATACATAAACATAGAGAAGTATACTGATGCTACTAAAAAATCAGTTTACAATCATTCTGCAGGAATATTGAACTCACGTGTGGCCTTACCTAAATTCCAAATACCCCCAAGCAGCCTGCATTTTTCCCTAGATATCTGTGCACTGACCTGCACTGCTTATGTAATATCTCCTCATTTTCTCAAAAGGACCTCTGCATGGGCAGAGATGGAGTAAAATCAACAGCTCCACAACGATTCAAGGTCAGGTCTCTTTGCCGAAAGCCCTGTGATATGAAGAAAAGTTAAGTGAATCAGTCACAAACTAAATTTCAAAAGAATTTCCTTCGTTTCTCCCCACAGTATTTTGTATTTGATTTTCAGGGAAGTCTATAAGCTAGCAGCTGTTTCCTTAAACACACCCCATGAGGTATCCCTTGAAATCCATGCAGGGAATGCCATGCTATAAATGCTGTTTTGTCCATTGCCTACATTTGACTCAAGAAATTTTAATAAAACATTGACTAGTTAGTTTAATTACATCATTCTAAACAGTAACATCTCTAAGTGTAATAACTGTACAGACAGGAGGGGGTAAGGGGGAATGGGTGAAGAGGTGAGGGGATTAAGAAGTACAAATAGGTAGTTGCAGAATAGTCATGGGGATGTCAAGTACAGTATAGGAAATGGAGCAGCCAAAGAACGTTTACGCATGACCCGTGGACATGAACAATGGTGCGAGGATTGCCTGAGGGAGTAGGGGGTGCTGGGTGGAGAGGGGCAAAGGGAGAAAAATCAGGACAACCCTAATAGCATAATCAATAAAATATAATTTAAAAAATAAAATAAAAGACAACTCTTAATGACAGGGACTTTTTGTATCTTTACGGTACTTACTATGTTAAATGTACTTCTCACTTTTAAAGATGAGAAAGGTGATTATATTGAGAATTAATGCAAACTAAAATCTGTGACTGTTGTATGTTACAAAAAATAATTGCATTTGGAGTTTCTTGATTTATCTAGTTTGACTCTATAGCAATAAATCAATGTACTACTCAATGTCGCTAGTTAAAAACCAACCAATGTAAATAGATAAAAACCTAATTTCCGCCATTGTTTTGGCATATAGACATAGTTATATTTAGCTTGAATTTTAAATAAGTAAACATGTAAATGATACATATCACCTGTTTAATCAAGTAAGTACCATAGTGGACTGACACTCTGGAGAAGCGACTACCAAGAGAGGTCATCAGAGAAGTGAAAATACAAGCACATCTTCATGTTTTTCTATTTTTAGTAAAAGAGGACAACTTCTGTAAAAGTCGTTTTGAAGACCCTTTGGGAAACAAATAAGTGAAGACATGCAACCTTTAATTACTGACTCAGGGAGACGTAAATAAACACTATTAGAACAACCACAAGTCTACCATGCACGAAGGGGATGCTAAGCAAAACGTGATGAGCTGGGGGTTGGAAATAATTTTCTGAAGACGAGAAAAATCAGATCTGCTTGAAATCAGATGCCTTAAGTTATAAAGTGTCCCACATAAAATAAAGCGGACATATAAATTATTTAAACAAAGGAAAAAGTATACTGAACACGATTATTGATTTTTCTTTCCCCTTTGAGCCGGTGGGAATTTACCTATTAGGCTTTTATGACAGCTCATGGCATCGTTGAAGCTCTCTCTCAAAAAATGTATATAACAAAATTCATGTATTTCATGCCCAATGCAATTCAAGATACAGGAGCTCTTTAAAGTCAGACCTGGTTGGTGATTTTGTAAATGATGACTTCTCCTATGGGATTTTGAGTATCCACATATTTAAAATGTTTAAAAATTGGATTTGAATCTCCACTGCGCCCCTCGGTGCCCGTGGGGCCCAGTGTCAGTCACCCAGCATTCTAAACCCGTTTCTATATGTGTAATGTACACACTGTGTCAGTTTCCCCAGCGAGTGCCCGAGGTGACACCATGATGCTCTCAGTGTGGTGAATGACACTGAGCGGTCCCCATAAAAAGCTGTGCTGGTTACACGTGGGGTAAGCAATTATTTTCATCACCTGTTCCTCTGCTTCAGGTTCTACCTTTAGCCCCACTGTACTCCAAAACCGAAACTGCACAGGTTTTAGAATGAGAAAACAGTTCAAGACAAAACAGCCCAACAATCTGTAACATCCTTAAAACTATACTGAAGCTTTAGGATAGATAGGTTCACAGCTGTGAACACCAGTGGTTGTGTCAAAAGTCAGTAACTTTCAATCCATGTTCCATAATTCCTGAGTAATCCTTGGTGGGGGTCAAGGTGAAGGTGGGGAAGGAAGGTCAAGTTCATTCAGTCTTCTGAACCTTGTAGTCTGAGAGTTGTAGGAACTCAAGCCTGGTTTACTGCAGACAAGTGCTCCTAATCTTTTCGGCGTTACTACTTTCTGCACAATTCAGTCACCATTTACAGAGGGATGGGTGTGTCAAAAACAGAGCTTCAAAAAACGACATGACTCTTCTTCACTAATTACTAATTTTCCTTGCTAATCTCACACTACATTTCAAAGAGTAATGAATGTCCTGGGATCAGTACCTATTAATATGATCCTCTTTTTTCCTCTGCAGATCACTTTATCCAAAAAATGTTTTTACATCTAGTTACCAGTCTCCTAAATAGAATGTACTCCTGAGTGTTTTGCATGTCCTTTCTTTTTTAAGCTTTTATTTTCTTTGTATTTTTGCAGATTTAAGATTTATGAAATAGCCCTGGCTGGTGTGCTCAGTGCATTGAGTGCAAGCCTGCAAAACAAAGGGCCACCAGTTCAATTCCCAGTCCAGGCACATACCTGGGTTGTGGGCCAGGTCCCCAGTAGGGGGCGTGTGAGAGGCAACCACACATTGATGTTTCTCTCCCTTTCTTCCTCCCTGCCTCTCTCTCTAAAAATAAATACATAAAAATCTTTGAAAAAATATGAAAAAGATTTTTTACACCCCCAAACCATGCCATCTCACCACAAAGCAAAAGCAAAAAGATCTCTAGCTCCTTCCAATGGCATCGAGGTGCTGACTAGGCTGCTGAAAAATGGGCAATCACACATTTTGCTGGTGGGATCCTAAGTTAGTAAAACATGTTTGAAAAGCAATTCAGCAATATGTTTTTAAAACTCTAAACATGTTTATAGCCTTGCAATTGATCCTAAAATATAATATAAAATGCCAACAAAACTCTTTGCCTTATTATTTTGGTTGAAATTACATGTAATAAAGGTAAATTGAAAATAGCCTAAATATTCAATACAAACCTACAGTTAGTTAAGTTGTGATATACTTTATAGTAACACATTACACCAAATACATGAAAAAATGTTTTTGAAGTATTTTAAAAGTTACTTAAGTAGGAGATGATATAATGTAACTTAAACAATAGCTCCATGTCTGGAACAGACTCCTAATTCCAAAAACCACTGATTACCCAAGGGAGGTTGTGCGGGTGGGCACTTAACTGCTCTGTACCTCCCGTCTCTTATCTGTAAAATGAGGAAAATCACGTGATTTACCTCACTGGGCAGTTGTGAGCAAAGAATGCAGCATCGCATATAAAGTGATTACAGTATACCTGGCACAAAAATCAGTCAATAATAGCAACTCTTACTGTTATTTGTATAAAATCAGGATACCTAAGTCTGTGTGTGATGTGAAAAGTACTTACAAACAAGACATAACAACTGCACTAATATGTTCAAAGGACTGATCTTTTCATGGTAACGTTTTTGTCTTGTTTTCATATGACTTTAGCTATATTTTCTGTACTTTTATGTATTTATTGCTTTTTTACTGAGAAAAAAAGTCAATTAATTTTTAATGATCATTTAAGTTTAAATAAAAAATAAACATCTCTGAAAAACATTGTACATGCTCTCTACTTCTAAATCAGCACCCCTGCGTCACCCGGAAAACGTCAACTGCATCGCTCAGCCACAAATTAGAACTACGGGTTACATCGATCGCAATTCGTTAGGTGCTAGTGTCCTTCCAAAAGAAATGATAGAGACACAGCTTAATATTCTACTGTCTTCTCAATTAGTGCAACAGAGCCCCATCTCTCCCTGACTAAAAATGTACAGTGCCTGGCTAGTCGCACAATCCTCTACTTGCATTATTTGAAGGCTGCGTTTCAAAACGAATCAGCAAAAGTGGGGCAGGCACTCCAATATTAAACGACTTGTTCCATTGAATATGCCTATATCATAGCATGCCCTTTGCTACTCTATTTGTTAATGAATTTCTTCTTTCTTAGTCTTTGCCACTTTACAGTTCATTCTAATGTCATTTTGGGAGCTTGCACCTCGACCTGTACACTATCTAGGGTTTCCAGCTTAATTGGCCCACAGCAAAGCTGCTCCCTGCAGTTGGCCCAGGCAGGGTCAATAGGTAATCATTACCATTCAGCATCAATGGCAACGTTAATGGGCATGAGCAAAAAGGTTTATAATAGCACTTAATTTTCAGAATGCTGAGTTGTAAAAGAGTAGTTTCACAGGGAGAAAGCAGTGGCCTGTATTATGTGTGGTTAGTTCTTTTCTTTTTACTTGAATCCTTGCTTATTTGATGTGGTATTAACAGGGTTCAACTGTTGTAATGATTCTCAATTCCAGTCTGAAACTCGCACACACAAGATGAGGCATGGTGCTGCTAAGAACTCCAACATGCGGAAGTCAGAAGATCCTAGGAGTGAGACAGGTGTTGGTGAAGTGCTGGGACACAAGATTTATCCATGTCCCTGGGCCTGCAGTCTCTTTAACTGAAGTACAATGAACTCCAGGGGCATTAAATGACTCCCTCCCTGTCTGCAAGAACAGCTTTCATAATTGAGGACTGCCTATTTTGATAAAGAACAAAGTTTCCTGTTTATGTATCCTGCTTCCCAATGTGGACCTGTTTGGGCATAAATTTGGTCCATTTGATTTTTACCCCTAAGGGTCCTCACTTACGTCTCCTTTGTATAGGACCAGCCCCATTATTGAAGTACATTCTTGGCGTACTCTGGAGAAAGAAGGACAGAACAGAGACGCGGAGCAAAACCAAGCCAAACGACACGGCAAATCTGGGGTAATCGATTGGGCTCCAGTGGGTGTCTAGAAGTTTACATCTACACGGAGCGTGGAGCCTGGAGTCAGCGAACACAGAAAGTCACATTGCAAATATCATTTGTCTGTTGATAAGGCAGCTTAGCAGGATCCGCGAGCCACTGGGCCGGATGACAAGGGGACTATAAGAGGCAGCAGGCACATTAAGAAAGAAGATGGTAAAAATGAAAAAGTTTAAAATAAGCATGAATGGTGGTGAGGTAGAGTAAACATGTAAAAAATATCAACTGTCAATCTTATGTGTAAACCATAAGAATCTCAGGTAAGTCATCTAAGTATCCAGGTGCCTGTTAGTAGAAAAGAATAATTTTGTTTCTTAGTCAGGTTTTTGACCCAACTAATGATTGTCTAACACAATAGTGATTAGAGTACGAATTAATCCCCAGGTTGAGACAAGTGATGGTCTTAGGGAAGGAGTAAAAATCAAACACACCGAAGGGTGACAGTAAACCCGGTAAGATTGTGGCCCATGTGTTTATTATCAAAGAACGTAACCTTGCACGGCAAACGTTCATGACTTTGACATTCTCGCTAGACCACGTGCCATCGGGGTGACTGTGGGCACACCAGCTCTTCTCCCTGGAACTCGGTGTTTTGATCTCCGAATGAGGAAAAGGATTCCCACCTCATACATGCTTGGAAGACTAAAGATAGCATGTGAAGTACTTGACACATGAAGATTCTTCATAAATGACAGTTATTTTTATTCCTATTAAATTCAGAGGTAATTTTAACCTAAATAATTTAAGCAGTAATGTATTGCTTTCTAAAAAAATATGAAATTTTGTCCTGGCTGGTGTGGCTTAGTGGATTAAATGCCGGCCTGTGAACCAAAGGGTCTCCAGTTCAATTCCCAGTCAGGGCACATGCCTGGGTTGTGGGCCAGGTCCCCAGTAGGGGCATGAGAGGCAACCACACATTGATGTTTCTCTCCTTCTCTTTCATCCTGCCTGCCCCTCTCTCTAAAAATAAATAATTTGTCTTTAAAAAATAATAAAAATAAAAATTATGAAATTTTACTTTTTGTTTCATTTTAGCCTCTTTATAAATACATATCATTGATATCTTTTTGTTTCTGTACTTAAATTGTCAACTGTCTTTATCTATTCCAGATTTCTAAAAAAGCTCATATTTCTCCACTGACCCTCAAAGCCACTTCTGCCACAAATGAACTTTGTGTGTATGCGTTTGCTTCTCACAACTACATTTTCTTCCACTGACCAGTTTGTTCATTCCTGTGTAACACCACAATGTCTTAATTTCTTCTGCTTTATAACAAGTCTTAAAATATGATAGAGACATTGTTACCCTTGGTACTTAATTTTTTTCTAAGATAATTCTGGCTGTTCAGTTTTTTTTTCTTTAAATACATTTAGCATGTTTAAATAAACCTGTGGTTTTCGATAAAAGGATATTTTGTTTCCCTGAGGACATTAGGCAAAATCTGAGGCCCCCTTCTGTCACTACTGGAAGGTTCTTAGCGGGTAAAAGCCAGGGATGCCACTAAACACCCTACAATGCTTGGGATAGCCACAGGTGACAAAGAATGGTCTGGCCTGTGACCTCTACAGCCGCCATTCACTCTTGTACACACACACACAAAGTTTGGTAACAACTCATATGACCACCAACAAGTAAATGGATAAATGAAGGTGGTCTAGCCATACAATGCAATACCATCCAGCAATAAAAAGGAATGAATTACTGAAACGTGCTACTATGTGTATAGCTTTCAACATAATTATGCTGAGTGAAAGACACAGACAGAAAAGAGTATACATTCTATGATTCCACTCATATAACTTCCCAGGACTGGACACTGGGGAGTTATAACTGGACACTTGCACATTACTGGACAATGACGCCGACCCATGGCTGTACATAAAGGGAAGGGAAATGAGTGGCGGCCTGAACAGATGGCAAAAGTGCACAATGAGGACCTTGGGGGCAAGGTCATGTTCATGATCACATTTGTACAACAACATCCATGGGTTCAATCGATGTCAAAACATATTAAATTGTGCACTTCAATTATGTGCGGTTTAGTGCATGTTACTCGTTTCTGATTAAGAGTATTTTTAAAAGCAATTTGAAAACACACACAATCCAACAGTATTTTATACCAATCATATTGGCAAAGAAATAAAGACATAGACAATTTCATGGTAGTAGAAGCTTTTAGATACGACCATTTGGGCAATAGGATGTGAGCGCCAACAAAGGGCTCGTTTTGTTTTGTTCACTGACTTACTTGCCCCTAGGTCTGAGAACACTGCCTGGCACCAGATCATGCTTAATAAACATTAATTTAACACTTGAATAAATGAATGAAGCATATATCAGTATGTTTTGACTTCATATTGTACAGTCGGCAGTACTCATTTCACATGGGCCAGTAACTCCATGTTTCTTGCACATGCACAAACACATCAGGAGACACGTGCAAATGCATTCACTAGCAAGTTGTAACAACAAACACCTCAAAGATACAAATGTCTATTGTAGGTAAACAGCAACCTGACAATTTATTCCTGCCATGGAATACTACCATTGAAATTAAAGGAATTATTACATTTACATAAAAAATTCCCGATGCATTGGTTTAATGACTAATGCAAAACTGACTTGTGACAACATAAGTTCAGAATGGGGGTGACCTCCAGGGGAGAGAGGAGCAGGTGTGAGCGATAAAAAGCACAGACAGTTACCTTGCTGGGTGTGTTTCAGCTTCCAATGTTATTTCTTGTACCTTACGTATCTGCATTGTATTTATCATTTTGCACCTGTCAAATAGTCCATGAAAAGAAAACCATTTTGAAAAATAATAAGGAAATACAAGACCCAGGTGTTTGTGTGTGTTAGTCCTCAAGTGAGAGTGGGGGTGGTTGTGTTCTGGGAGGAGGTAGGTGGGGAAGGGCGAAATGGAGGAGGATCCAACTGATCGGCCAACACTCACGTTGACCTCCTCTTTCTCCCAAGGTGCCCTCTGGATGTGTAATCCAGCAATCTTGTCTTTTGTTTGTGTTCCTGGGGGTAACCATGGGCTCCCTTGCTCAGGCAGGCCAGGGATATGTGTGAGGAATAGGAAACCATCTGTCCTCTACCCGGATCTTCAGTGAATCCTCCTTCCCCTGTGTTCACCCCCTGCTGCAGCTCCAACAGGCAGAACTCGCTCAGTCAACAAGGGAATGTTCCCGGTTCCCTCTCTCGAAAATTGCTGTTTTCTCTCCTCTGTTTTCCATCATTAACACTCTTCTCTCTAACTCTTACTTTGCATAATTTTATTGAAACCTCATTTCCTTTGATATCTTTGCTCCCCTGACTTTATACAACATCCTGAAAATTTCATCTTTTCTCTATTTCAAAATATCACTAAAGGGAGAAGCAATAAGCACAGACATTCAATCTGCTATCTTGAACTGGATTTCCACAATTATTTGCCATTGTAAACATACACACGCACAAAATAAAAAAATACCAAATTCAAACAGACATGGTGTTTTGGATAAGGAGCTGTTTTGAGCTATTGTGTTTTTCTCTTTACTGAGTTGGTGGAGCATGCTTGCAGTTTCTGCTTAGGTCTCTCAGAAGACCAGCTCTCGGGATGCTCCCTGAGAACCTCGCTGTGATGCTGTAGAAAACACAAGCCACAGAGAGTGAGGACATGAGGTGCCCTGGCCAACAACCTCACCCAGGCAACTAGCTGATGGCCAGCATCCGCTGCAGCCTCACGAGTGAGCCAGGCGGACATCTAGCCAGACCTAGGTGGGAGATGACTGCAGCCTCCAGTGACTGAGACCACACAAGGAACTGCACGTGAGACTTAGCACAGAACCATGAGAGCTGATGGTATGTCTTTTGTTTTAAACCACCACCATCTGGAAGGGTTAGTTACGTTGCAACTGGTAACCTCAACATCCTCAAGCTTTACAATCAAGTGAAGAAGAAAGGCATGAAGTAGACTTTAGTAATCAAATATGGTAAATACGCAATGACAGAAGTGTACATAAGATGTTATGAAGAAACTGAGAAGAGAAACCGTGAGAGATAGTATGGGGGGACAGGAAAGAATTTCCAGGTAAGATGACATTTAAAAATGAAACTTAAAGGGAGAATAAAAAATTGTCCTGGCAAATGAGAAGCGAGTCATGACAAAGGAGAATGGTGTTAAGGGAACCACAGGCATTAAAACTTTACTGGATTCAAATTCGGGGGAGACAATGGTTAGAAATGAGATGGAAGAGAAAGGCCCAGCCTCGGGCTATCTTGTCCAGGGCCCAGGATAAGCCCTTTGGAGGATTCCGCACCTGATCGTGTAGGAGACAGGGAGACACTGAAGGCCTTGCCTCTAAACAGCAGAATGGCTGAATTCATCTTTAAATTGAAAGCTGACAGCAGGAGTGAGAAAAAAATTGGGGGTCAGGAGGGAAAAAAACCACTGTAATAATTCAGATGATGCAAAAGGAGATTCTGCTCTGGGTATACATGGAGAAGTAGATGGATTTAGGGGTATTACAGAGAAAAAGTTAACAGAATTGTTGATGGATTGAAGGCAGGGATAAAGTATAACTTTCCTGCTTCTTGCTTTGCAATGGAGAAAAAAATGTGCTACAAACTAATATGATTGAGGGGAAAATATTGATTTGAAATATTGAGTTTGAGGTGCCTGGAAGAAATTGAGAGAGTGACATCCAGCAAACCTCGGGTATATAAATATCAGGCATGAAGGAATTAGGGTTGGAAATTCACTCATTCATTCATTCATTAAATCATTATTGATTAAGTGACTGCCAGGTGCCAGACACTACTCTGGGTGATTAGATTACAGAGAACAGCAAACAGACACAGAGGCTTCCTCGTGGAGAATAGATTCTAATAAAGGAGGCAGATAGTAAATAACCAACCTAATTAAAAATAATACATAAATAGAGAAGGATTTGGGTGCTATTTTAGACAGGGTGGTGCGGAGAGGTATGGGGCCTGGATAGGCAGGGCTTAAAAGCAAACTAAGGAAAAAGCACCTCGAGTGAGGACAGAAGACAAGAGGGAAAAAGGACAGTGTGGCTGGACTCTGGCGGGTCATGGACATTACACAAAGAATTCAAGATCACCCTCACTCACACAACCAAAGGTGGAAACTCACTCAAGGTTTGTATGACCTGCTGCATCATCTTATTTTTTCTAGAGTAACTAAGTCCACTGGTGTTAAATGATTGTTGAAAATTGAAATAAGTAACAGTATTTTTCAGCATGATGGAACATCCCTGGAATGTTGACGCCATATATTACATGTCTGAAAGAAGCGTGTCATGGTCTTTTATCAAAAGGAGACTCACACACAAAAAACAGCTAAAATATAATTCAGCATATAATTAGGGACTTACTTTTCTAATACTAGGCATAAATGTTTAAAAAGTCACATTCTTTGTTTGAGGCATTGTATATGTACACCATTTCATATAGGTCTATTTGTATGCATGCCTCTCCAAAGAGCACTGGCTAAATTTATGCAGTACTATAAGAATTTCAAAGCCATTGCGTTGGCATCCAAGGTTATCTTTATTGGCATATATAGATATCCACTATTTTCTTATGCATGTATTGGAAAACACAATATTTCTAAATCTATGGCATGCATCCCTTTCTCTTTTCATTTTGTTCTAAGTTCCAGTCACCAATTTAAGTTACAATAACCTGTCTGAAGTGACTGTGAAAATAAAAGTGGGTTCACCATTTCCTTTCTAGAACCCTTTGGAATAGCTGATCCAGGACACAAGGAACGTCACGGAGTTTCTTCCAAGGAGAAATGTTGCGTAAACTACTGTATACAGATAAGATATGGTGTTGCCCACAAAATCATCAGGTTGATTGTATGGAAGTGTAAGAGGGATTTACTAGAAAACAAATGGCTAACTACAAACACTGTCAGAATTATGTTTCAGGAAAAAAACTATGCAATTTTAATGTATTTATTTTAAGAGCAATAGAGGAAGTATTAGGGTCTTGGTGAATTTGTGTCATTTAGTTATAGCTTTTGTTTTCAGCGTCATGTGCAAAAGAAGTTTTGGGTTATGACTACACTTGATTGTTCTGTACATATGACTAAGCTTCTCTTATGTCAAGTGTGTTGCCAGTCTTCTAAGATAATCTGTTTTCATTTGTAACATTATTGCCATACATCGCTCACTTCAGTATTTAAGTGTTATCATCTATCACATTTCTCTGGCCAAGTTTCATAGAATTTGTCCTCTTATTAACTCACACATATAATATCAGGGTAAAATAGATGCAATGCAAATCCTTGCCAGTTATAACCTTCAAAAGTATTTGAATCTTAATTGAGATTTCACTGTATTAAAAAATATGGAATTTTCAGTTAAAGATTGGCAGAGGTTTTACACACAGTATGTATCTGCTATCTCAAACGATTTATCACCTTTTTGATGTGGAAGCAAGGTTTATAGCTTCAGGTCACATATTTGAATCCTTAGGAAGTATCATTTCTAGAAAAGTCCACATCAGGGAAGTTACAAGGTGGTTGCCAATGCCTCCCCACCTTTTTACCTTACAGAACATTTACCTTTTCAGCTTCAGAGAAATCAGGAGGCCTGAGAATAGTTAAATGATGCAGGGTGTAAGGGTTAATCATTTACTCTTTCTCTTCCCTGACGAGGCAAGCTATCCTGCCTCTTTTCATGAGCTCTAGAAAACAGACGTGTGTGGAAGCGTGGAATAATCGCTTTCCCACCCCACTGTCCATCCATCACTGAATTCTTCCTCGGGCACCAACAGGAGTCAAATTGACGGAGAAATTATATTTCTGGGTATTACTCTGTGTGAGAGGGAAAGATTTAGCAGTGGGGAGTCACTAATGGAATATCCCATTTATAAGAAAAAAAGAAAGCCTCCTCATTTATTTATGCATAATATTTTCAGATGATCAAAAGCTCTAGATAGATCAATACACATTAATATTAACCAAATAGATTGTTTCAATAGGCTATTCAAAAATGACAGTGCGTATATGCAGAGAAACCAGCGATAGACTTGGTGCCTTGGACAGAAAATGCACATTGATAGTCTGCCCTGCAAACTTTGTTTAAAGCAATAAATACGATATCAAGTCCTCTGTCAATGACAGCACAAGGTTCCAGGCGCTGTTTGTTCCCTAATCCTGTATCTAGCTGACTCTTTCTCTGCAGCTCACGTTGCCAGCAAAGGCTGAACGGGAGCTGGAGAGTCGATCCTTGTTTGGTTAACAAATTCCCCGCAAAATATCCCCCCAAGCCCCCAGGAGCTGTAGTGATGTCATATCCGTTGTCCAGGTCTCCACACCTCTCGCAGTGCTTACTCCCTTTCTCCGTTCCCCGGGTCAAAACTTTTGAGGTGGACCGGCCCCACTGCCGCGGGAGAGAGGGCGGGCCAGGGCGCGCGGGGCGGAGGCGCTTCAGCACCGCGGCCAGCGCCCGCTGCAGCCCACCCCGCGGGAGCGCGCCACTCCGACTCCCGCTCTGCTCGCTCGGAGATGCCTGCGGAATGATCGCCCCCCAGGGCGGCTGCCGCGGCTGCTGCTCCTGCCACCGCCTCGTCCGTCTCCTCTCCGCTCTGGCTGGCGGGCAGAAAGTGCAACTGGCGAGGGGAAGGTCTCTGCAGTGACACTGGAGTGGCCACATAAAAGAGAGTGAAGAGGGGGCACACACCCGGATCAGAATGCAGGCGACGTCCAACCTACTCAATCTGCTGCTGCTGTCTCTGCTGGCTGGATTAGACCCTTCCAAGGTACGGGCAAGGCTTTAACGCTTGTTTGAAATAAATGTGCAATAGCAGACAGAAATGCAAATAAATAGACCTCCCAAACGGCACGAAAGACGCCTGGCGTATTGGCACTGCTTGGCGATAACAAGGTGAACTACCTACCGGAGGAATAGCTCCTCAAGGTAGAGTCCTGGAGAGGGGGTAGGAGGGGGGGGTACCAGGAGCGAATGTAATGTGCATGGGCAGCGGGCAATGCGGCTCTCCGGGGATCGGGGCTCTTTCTGGGTCCAAGTGCTTCGTGTGCTCTTCTGAAGTCGCTCGGGTAATGCGAAGGAGTTCGCGGCGGAAACAATGCAATTTGTAAACATGGATTAGGAGATGTTGAACCGTTTCTTTGTCGAAAGCAGAGGAGCATTTTTTGTTTGTTTGTTTTCTGTTTTTCTTCCCTAACCACCCCCCTAGCCCGCGGATCCTGGTCAGGAATACTCCCATGGCAGACGTGCTGCGGGCTGTGTCCAAAACAGTGGGGATGCTACGGGGAGCACACACGGCAGAGAGGAGGCAGAGCCGTCCTCTCCGCCGCGGCTGGGGGCGGCTGGAGTCGCTGAAAGGGGCTTGTGTTTCTCTTGCTCCTTTCTTTTCATTAAGGAAATTAGGGGGCACTGAGGAAGTTCTCATTAGCAGTGGTAAGAAACAGGAAGTGAGAGCCCTCTCAAACCAGGAGGGCCAGGGGAAGGCGAAGGCGTCTCGGAGCTGCTGAACTCTGAGAAGCATCCAGCAGCCCTGGCAATTCAAGTGCATGCTAAGCTCTTTTTTTTATAAAAAAGCAGGGAAATCGGGAGGAATGTTTTCAGCGGTGTGTGAGAAAAGTCTCGATGATAAAGTGAGATCATTTGAGAGCTTCAGCATTGTAAGAAAATCTTAACTATCCAGAATAAGAGATAAGGCATCTGGTAAAAAGAGTGTGAGTCACTATTTTTGAAATGCTGTTACTTGTTTAACAGGTCCAGAGCAGTCTGACACAGCAGGACAAAATAATGCCATGTTACAAAACCATTTAAAGCTGTATTTTGGGATATTGTGAAGATATTTTTAAAGCTTTGCATCATCTCTGCGGTGGAGAGAAATTAAGTTTCTTTTCATAATTGACTAGAACTAATTAAGGTGTAACTAAGCATGGTCTAATTCTGTAGCTGAGTGGGTATTTCTAGGCCTCATACAGTATACAGTGAAAACTTAGAATCACCTCGTACAGACTCATAATGATTCCTGTGCACTTTTCATGTTTCGAGAGACCTGATGGGAATAATTTCATTTGAAAGATGTGGGTGTGCTGCCACTGTCACCGAAATCTTCCACGTGAATGCCCTCTTAGTGATCTTAATGCAACGTTTTACATACTAAGGGACAGCTTGAAAGCGTTTACATTGAGGTAAAAAGTGTTGTTTTTTTTAATATTTTCTAAATCTCAGTTTTCTTCTTGCCTCTTGATCTATAGTACGTGTTCCGTGGCCACTGTTATTATATTATGTTGGTTAAAACTTTTAAACAAATTCCATGATGTACCTACCTCATTTGGAATATTCTTGGTAAAACATTTTTAAAAACCAAACCTGATCTCTGAGTTACCGCAGAAAAAAATCTCTCAACTTACAATGAGTTTTGTCATCCTTCAAAATGTATTCAGAAAATGTAGAACTTTATGAACAACTGCATTGTGGTTTACTGCTATGTTTAATGCATAAATCTCTTCACTTTTGGCACTCTATTATTTCCCAAATTAAAGATCTGTAATCAAAGAGGGGCTTCTGCTAAACGTTGAGATAGGTCCTCCAAATAAATGACCCACTTTTAGTAATACAATCTTTTCTGGTATTGATACGTTTGTTTCTGGGTATCCAGCAATCTGAAACTTCTCTGAGACTTGGCTGTGGCTGTTTGGCGTGACAGAGCTCAGAGACGTCAGGGAGGGGAGGCACACGCGTGAACTTTCCAAACCACCTTTCTCAGCTGGGGACACTGCAACTCAGTGTGCGGGGAAGAGAAGATGGCCCTTCATCTCACCCCCTGTGTGACATTACAGAGAACATTCAGATGTTCATAGCAAGCGATTCCAATGCTGTACAAAGTTTTGGGACCCGGAGACAAAATGTTTGCTTTAGAAGTAAATAAAAGTTACTTTTGTATGTTTTAGCAAACTATTGTTGATCACCGAAGTCTATCACCTCACCCCCAATCTCAGATGGCACCATTCAATTCTCAGATTAAGTATCTATTAGGTTGTAAATTAGGAATTTTCTCAAATGTTATTGCTGTATGAACTACTTGAGGGTTTACTTAGTAAAATTAGCATTCATACTGTAAATTATGGTTAGTAAAACTGAAATTAAAAATCCAATAATAGATTACCACACGAGATCACAGTTTGGGGACAAACAAGTCATAATTAAGTGATGACCCTTGAATGTAAAGTAATCTTAAATAGCTGATCGTGAAGACTAACACATTGAAACTGATATATGTCATAATAACTTGTTAACATAAATGTGTTTAAGTAGTCTTCTGTGTTATCACACTGTGTGTTTACAGTGGGCATGTTTCTAACCACACGTGGAAATACTGGCAAAACAGGAGAGCTCTTAAAATGGAATCAATTTTTTTTCAGGTATCGGATTGCCGCATACACCAAATATTATAAATCTAAGTCTGAGAGAGTGCCTATTGTATCATAATTTACCTGAAAACAAAAAGGCTTTCTAACAACAGCACCAATTCCATTGCATAGAACACTGTGCAATGTTTATGTTTATGATGATTTTCCCTGAGATTGAAACTTACAGTTTAGATGACATTTGATAAAGTACTTAGTATCGCCACCTTATGGTGAGATAAGTTACTTCAAACTCAGTTTTATCTTTAAATTGTAAAAAAAAAAAAAAAAAAAAAAAACTTCTATATTAATAAGATGAACTTACTTTCAGCATGTAATTATTTTTTTCTTTTCTCTCATTTAAATACATCAGAAAATTAGCCAGATCAGTATTCTCTTTTGGCAAAGAAAAGCAATTTACCGCTAATTATTTGTATTTTTATAGAGACAGATTATCAATTTTCCTCTCAGGAAAATTATGAGAATTATGTTTCCTTAATTAAAATCTTATTAACAAGTTTCCAGTTTCATTTAAAACTCATGGGTATCACTTCACCTATTTTAAGAGATATTAATTAATTTCATCTGTAATGGAGTGTCTGAAGTATAGGCAATATGCCAAATCATCACTCATTCAGTAAGTTTTTTTTTTTAAACCTGAAAGCTTGTAGAAAT
Organism: Tonatia bakeri; assembly: GCA_004024845.1. Lineage (NCBI taxonomy): Eukaryota > Metazoa > Chordata > Mammalia > Chiroptera > Phyllostomidae > Tonatia > Tonatia bakeri. The sequence continues at coordinate 76,824 of PVIA01002654.1, read as the reverse complement.
CCACTCATTGCTCAGTTTTAGAGAGAAGGGCCGTTTTCTGTGTAGGAAGTTCCAGAGGGCGGCTGCTAGAGGGCACCTCTGTGCCTCCAAACCGAAGGAATTGAGTTCAGTAATGACCTTGATAGTACGAAAGTGAACCTTTTCCTTTTACAAGGTTTTCGGCAGACCATTATTTGAATGTAATAACAAAATAGCAATTGATGTGGGTCAGAACCATGCATTTCTCTGCTCTGTACTGCTGCATGAAGAAGAAAGGTGGATGAACATGAGACTATGCAGGTTCTGAGCAGAACATTTATGCTGGAGTCAGACACTTGAGTAACAGTTAAGAGGTGGCGTGGCCACTGTGACACATGACAGCGACTGTGCACTTGAGAGAGGTCATACTTGTGTGATAAATACATTGCAGAATGCCCTAGCAGGCTCAGATGGAGAAAGCATTATCTTGTTACCCAGAAATATACTAAAGAATTATCACCACAGTGCTGCTCACACTACAGACCTGAACTATAACAATGATTCAGCAGTAATCCGCACCAAACTATTCTTTCTTTCCAAAGGAACCCAGCCACTTGGAACTCACCTTAAATGAGACAGTTGCTTTCAAGCCACATAAACATGACAGTAACTAAATGAATTTCAATAATTATACTGCTAAAGGTTTCTTAGCACAGTATACCACGTATAAGTGCCTTTGTGTTTTAGTATTGCGAAAGAAAGTCATCAAAGACTTAAGTTGGCTAGAGGTGACTTTTGGGCATAAATTGGTTAAAATTCCTACAATTTTAAATGAAATTGACAAAAAGCAAAAACAGGAAGAGAAATAGACAGAGATCAGTATTCTTCACTTCATTATACACCTAAGTCATCTGTCTTATCATTTATCCACTGGATACCAAAGACGTCCTCTCTACAGCAGGACCCACGCAAATTACAGCAGCAAATGTAGACTGATGGCATGAGGCCAGGGCCTGCGAGTGTGCACAGCGAGCCCCGTAAGGCAGGCAGTGAGAAGTTCGAGGCAGCCCACCCATGTTTTGAAAGAGCAATGACTTTTCTACTCTCCTTGTATCCCGTCCTCCTGGAGCCAATTACATTTTTATTTTGCAGAAAATATTCTTTTCTCAGTCTTTCTCTTGGCAACTTGAAAAGGTTAAAATTGTACTGCTTTCCTTTATTTCTTTAAAAATTACTATGCCCTGTATTTCACAACTATTCTCTTTAAATGAACAAACAAAATAGAAACAGACTCATAGATTCAAAGAATAGTCTGACAGCTGTCAGAGAGCAGAGGGGCTGGGTGAACAGGTGAAGAAAGGGATTAAGGTAAAAAAAACCCTCCAGATACAACAAGCAACAGCATGCTGATTACCGGAGGGAAAGAGGTGGGGGAGGTAGAAGAGGGTGAAGGGGGCATAAATGGTGATGGAAGGAGACTTGACTTGGGGTGGTGAACACACAATGCGGTATACAGACGCTGTACTGTAGAATTGCACACCTGAAACCTGTATAATTTTATTAACCAATGCCATCCCAATAAACTCAATAAGAAAAAAGACTATTGTGACAATTGGCTGATGCTCTGTTGAGAGGGAAAGCAGACCAGAGGAACATAAAGGGCAGGATTCAGGGCCCCACGTCTCTAACGCTTACGTTGCCGCTGATATAGGCTATATCTAAGGATGATGTTGGGTCAGGCATGTTCTCAGTGCCCTCACCTGTAAAAGGAGGCGTCCACATGTTCTTAGAACTCCTTGCTCAGCTTTAGAATGACTGACTCTCCTATGGTCTGCAGGTGTGCACCCTCCCTCCCCCGCAGTCCATGTGTGGCCCTAGTGTCCAAGGTGACCATAGTGAGGTGTGAGGCCTTTGGGGGTGATAGGTGCTGAGGATGGAGCCCTCATGGATGGGACTAGCACCTTTGTTTAAGAGTCCCCAAGGAGCTAGCTCGCCCTTCCCTCTGTATGAGGATATAAGGAGAAGTCTGGCACCTGGCAGAGGGCCCTCCCCTGCCCATGCCAGCACACCTACCTTGAACATCTAGCCCCTAGAATCATGAGAAGTAAATATCTGTGTGTGAGCCACCCAGTCTGGGGTATTTTGTTATCACAGCCCGAACAGACCATGATACTCTGCTTAACATTTGGTCATTTATTGATAATTTGCACATTCTTTCATGGACTCTGATTTGTAAGATGATAAAACTTTGTGAGATGTGGTCATCAGCCTGCCCAGGTGAGATTTTGAAGCCTTCATCTCCTTCCCCACTCATCACCCTTCCCTCCCCACCTGTCCCCATGTTCATGGGTCATGGCCTCAACCCTCTCTCCATTCACCCATCAAACGCTGCTCCCCTGACCAGATTGCTCATCCATCTAGTGGATCTGAAAGCCAACATGTTTCTTGCTTCAGATGCTGTCTTTTATTTGATGCAAAAATCTCGAGTGAAGACTTACTTTTCATATAAAAGGAATTGCTGGCGTACAGAAGGAGGTATTTGGGAGGGCTGCATAGAAAAGGTCCAGTGTATTCATCGCTGGCTCTTCCCAAGCAGGAACTTCCTTAAGGATTTTAGATCAGCAATTATTAGAAAACCCTCAATTTTTTTGTAATAACAGTACAAACAAAGAAGAAATAACGAGACAGGAGAAAGCTGCAGCATAGGAGACAAGACTTGGCCTTTGAGTTACTTAACTATTCAAGTATTATTTTACTTAAAAAAATGGGTAGTTGTGCAATCAACAAAGGAGATATAGAAGCAGAGAGCCATCTTGAAGGCTCAGCTGGGACCCGGGATTGTCTGTGCATTCGAGTTGGGGGAAGCATATGCATGGAGGTGAGCCAATCATTTCAGAGTGCGTTCAGACATGAAGGTGATGTCAAGAGCTGTTTAAACACTCACTCCCTGGACCCCAGGTTTAAGGCTACAATATGGCATTGAAACTGGCCAACCACCTCCTCAGACTATGCCACTTCTCAGTTAAAAACCTTGAAGGATGTTTCTATGAAGCCAACATTATCATGGCAATTTTCAAATATAATTCTTAACATTGCATTCTAGACTAATGGCAGTGTAAAAGGGGAAGGTGGGCATGAAATCATAAGAATTGTTTCTAACTCCTCACTGTGCCAGTTTTCAGTAAGTAAGGCAATCTCTCTGAAGTTCATTTTATATTAACTATGGAATAGATGGAATAGCAATGGAATTTACACAGTTATTGATGGTATTAATATAACATATATGAATCAATTCTAAAGCATAAGGTTCTATGTAAATATTCCACCAACATCATGCTGCCTATAAGCAAGCCTCAAGTCTGCTGTGTACCACACATTAAGGTCATAGTATCTTGCTGTTCCTTCTTCTCAGCTTTCAGATAAACGTCCCATAAAATTATCAGCAAGGCTGTGCAGCACCAGCCCATAGTTGTGGTCAGGGCTCCAATTTCAACACACCCCCTTAAAATTTTACATCAGACTTGTATCCAAAAAGGCACCTCTTCCAAGTTTGTTAGAAAAAAATATAAGACATGAAAACCGGTTCCATGATATTGGAGCCAAACCACATCAAGAAGAGATTTTAAATTAATCATGGAGATCAGATCACAGATAGGATGGACGGGACGTATTTGAATAAAGAGTCTGCCAATGGGTTCAGCCACTTTTTTGACTAGCATGCAGGGTGTGGGCTTCTTGTTTCTCCAAAGTATATCCAGGATAAAGTGGTTGCAGTCCACACTAAGGTTTAAAAATATTAAAGAAAGACACTTTCAAATCAGATTTTCTCAAATTAATCTAAAAGTGTTTAGGCAGAGGGTCATTGTCTTAGCTCTTTCAGACTGGACAGTTTATCAGTAACAGATGTTTACTGACCACAGTGCTGGAGTCTGGGAAGGCCAAGGTCAAGGCACCCCCCCATCCTGGTTCACAGCTGGTGTCTTCTCACTGTGTCCTCACACAGCAGCAGGGACTAGGAAGCTCTGGGGGATCTTTTATATAAAAGGGCACTAATCTCATTCATGAGAGCTCCACCCTCATGACTTAATCACCTCCCAAAGGTTCCGCCTCCTAATACCGTCACACAGAGGACTAGGAAATTAACAAATGAATTCAGGGCAGGGAGGGACGCAAACATTTGGACCACAGTGATTATGGAGAAATGGCCACTTTTGTGGACATAATTTTCTTGGATTTCATTCTCAGTCTCTTGCTTATACTGGTTTTCCTGCCCTTCTCAAAAAAGAATTCGGCAAAGTACTTGGAAAGATCTGACCCTTTATAGCCTCTAGCAAAAATTTCTTCCAAGGTCACTTATCCAAAAGTATGTCCACCTGAGTCACTCATGAACTGATTCTTTTCTCAGCTCAACCCATGAAAATAACATTAAGGGTAAAAATAGGTGAGAGTACTATATGATATCTAGGACAGACCAACCCGAGAACAACTGATGTTTAAGAACTGTATTATTTTGAGAACACTGGTCACATTATAGCGATGGTCACCTTATTTTTGTTACTCACTACAATCTGGTGGGGGCTGGTGCCCCCCAAAGATACAGGAAGAGCTTAAGTTCATCTCCATTGAAATGCCAACCATTTTGCTAATAAAAATACTCAAAAATGTTCTTGAGACTATTAGAAATAGAGTCTTCTAAGAACACCTATCTTTTGTACTTTAAAACAAGGTGTCATGGAACATGTGTCAGGAAGCTGTGCCTTCTGCCATCCTCACGCCAAGCTTTCAGATGCACGAAAACGAGTTCAGAAGGAGGATCGCACTCAGATGTGCTGTGTTTAGGCCACGGCCTCTGCCTAGAAAGCCCTTTCCCTCTTCTCCGTGCATCAGAATTGTACCTACATTTTAAGATGCAACTCCGATGTTGCTTCTTCCATATATCCTTCCCTGACGCTCCTCACATCCCCAGAGGAGGTGATCGTGATAAACTAAGAACTACAAGGAAGGAATCATGTTCTATTTATAACTACAGCCACTGCACTGTGTCTGACACCGAACAGGTGTTCAATGAACACGGAGGGAACGGGACTTCTTGCTCCCCCAAATTTGAAAATTACTCTACTTCTACTCACTCTTATTGTACTTACCCCTGTATTGTTTAACTGGATCTTTCTTGTAGTGTGTTGTGTCTCCCTCACTAGTTTACAATGCAGCCAAGGGCAAGCTCTTCTGGGTCTTGGTCATTACCTTATTCTTTCCTACCTAGCAACTAGCGCAGTGTCTGTTCAAGCAAGATTTTTCACAAGTAATGTCGAATGGACAGAAGAATAGATGAAAAAAATAAACAAGTCAAAAACACCTAAAAAACATAAAATCCCGAGTTGAACAATGCACGACTAGAAGCTGTGGTTTTGGTCCGGGCTCCCGTCAGACAACACAGCAAGGGAGGGGCAGTGAGACGGATTTTAAGAACCCCGGTGTCAAGGACTTAAAAGGCATATGTCAGGCCATGTATCTTGAAGAATGCTGCAAGATTATGTCTTCCCAGGTTTCTGATTAATTTCGTGTCTTACCCACCATTCTCAGCTCTGTTGCCGACACCTGCTCTCTGGGGTGCTAGAACCTTCATGCTCTCGTGAATTATGTGCGGTGTTTCGTGATGCTCTGTGGCAACGTTCGCATACTATCCTCTTATATTTTGCTGTATGTCTGTGTCCATTTTATTTGCACAGCTTTGTAAGTCCGAATATTGTATTAATGTGTACTTACGGTTTTGACAACCTTTAGCTGATGCAACGTCTTGCCTTATTTGAAACATTAGTATATTGTCTATATTCATCTCTTTTGAGGGACTGAGTTATTTCTTTCAGGATGCAAAATATTCTGTTGAATTCATTCTCTTACTATATATTCTTATATTACTATGTAACAACATAATACTGGTTCTGTATCTGTACTGTATTACCATATGTGCATACCACCTTACAGAGTAACATCCAATGACTAAAAGCAAACATAGGTGTAGTGAAGTTAGAGTTATCTAAATTATAACTTCTAGACATAATCAGAAATTCAAAATTTTCAAACGTAACTTTGTAGCTTAAAATGCTCTGAAAAGAAACGTCAGCAATAATATTGTTTCAACAGCACGAGTAAACAGCCATCCAGATACCCCTAGAGGGAGGGCATAAATTGAATAGACAATTCTTTTTATTTTTCAAACTAAGTTGAAGGTGATTAAGAAGCATTATCCCATGGTGATGAAAGAGCATGACTAGAGGGAACAATTCCAGATGTCAGGATTGCTTCAAAGGCAGCATCGGCATGGGAAACGCCAATGCCCCAGCACCAAGGTGTCACTGATGAAATATTGCCTTAGAAAGACGCCATCCCTTCTGGGGATGATCCGCATCTCCAGCTGCCCGGGAATTGTCTATCCGAATGAGCACCGACGGCGGGTATTTCTACACCTACATGTATTTTGTGGCATGATGACTACATCTTAGCGCAGATCACTATAGTGCTAAACAAACTGAAATATTCTGTGGCTCAAGACCCACTCAAGACTTTATATTGGATTTATCATTTATTATTTATACCATGCTACAGATATATTCCACTTTGACAACAAGTTAAATGCTAGACAAGGTCAGAGACTAAAATGACTCTGGTTTGATTGGCATCGACCTTACAGCACTCTGGGGGTGGGCAGCGGCGGGTGTGTGGAGAGTTTGAAGCTCATGCCAAAGAGGTGGCTCTTGTCATGTAGTGACTCAGAACTGGGCATGAGGTGGTTGAGAGTAAGGAATCAAGGGGATGGAATACATTTACTCAGAGTGTCTCTCATTGGTGGCAAATCATCATGACCCCGCCCCCTGTCAGTCAAAGCTAGAAAACATTCCAGGCCCAACTTTTGTCCTAAAGTAGAAGTGGAATAATACTTTAAGAAATGGTGAAATTATAAATGAATATAAGTGCAGCATGGAGGTGAACACATTCAAGTATAGTTAAAATCTAAGGGTTGAGGGGAGATAAGTGCTCACACATCAGGGATGGATTGAAGTCTTGAGAGGCAAGACATACATTTGGCAGTGTGTGTATAAGCATTTCGAGAGAAGTCTATTCCCCCTACCAACACCACACACACACACTCACACACACTGTATTCATTACTCTGAGACTGGTGTACTTTTCTGTCACTAACCATGGGCACTCGCTTTTAGAACAAGGTCTCTAATTTAGTTCAGCTAATCTTTAATGTCTCTTACCAAGAAGAATTAGAAGGAAGGGAAAGGCATAGAAGCATCAGTAAGTCCCTCTTCCTTTCTTGACTTGCATCTCAATTTTGCACATGGAGAAGGCATGGAAACATGACTGCATTGTCTGTTTGTATGTAATCATTGTTTTTGGACTCAACCTAATTCATATGAAGTTAACATATAAAGTGAAGGCAAAGAAAGAGAGAAACCATAGCCAATCAGAGTGAATTATGCGATCATGAGGAAACTGGAAAGCCCAAGGCTGTGGACAGAGGACTAAATTGGGAGTGAGAAACTTGTGTGGCGTTAAACCATTGAGTTTATCGTCATTTGTTACAGCAGCAAAAGAAAACCATTAGTCCAGATGATGATAATTAATATGTAAACAAGTGCAAAATGGAAGTCAGCCAAATAATTTACAGCCTGTAAATGATTAAAATGTTATTCAGATTTTAAGATTTTAAAGATTAACATTTACTAGACCATACATGGAAATTGCAATGAGGTTTAAAAATTATAAAGTTGGTAAAATAGAAATGAAAAAGTGCTTATTAAAGAAGACTAATTAGATTTCACATAATTTTAATTGAATTACATGATGGGTTATGGTGTTCGTGAGTTGCAAATTACAAAACACAAAGTGGTTCCTCTTGTTTCTGTCAGGTAGAGTCTGCCTGGAAAGCCTCAGCCTCAATCTAAGAATTAAATGATTGTCATTGCATTTCTTTGCCAGCATTAGACTTTCAAAAGCACTTGATGTCAACTTTTTATATTGGACTTGTAATCTACAGTGAAAATACAAATAAATTGGCTGCTTTGATTTATTCAGTAAAATGACGATGATGGCTCCCTCTTCCTCATCAGTCAAGTCTGATCCATCGAAGGCACTGGCACGTCTGCAGATGAAAGCGATTTTGTTTAGAGAGCCAGTGCGTGCTAGAGCCACTGTCAGACACAGCGATGGCTTAGTGACACGCCGTGAAATAGGAGCCACCCCCTCTCCCGTGCCGAAGAGGGAAATAAGATTGTATTTGTTGAGTCCCCTGATTTAATTTTAAATAACTGAAACTTATTCTTAGCTTTACAATAACTTGCAATGTGAAGAAAATTATTAGTCCAAAAATGGATGATTCTCAATGATCGTCATTATCAGAGGGTAGAGTAGTTTATTGACATTCATGTAGCGATAATTTTTCAACAAATACTCATGTCTGGCACTATTCTAGGAGGTGGAGATAAAATAATTTTTTAAAAGGTATAGTTATTACTCTCAAAAGCCCTTAGTGCTTTCTCCTGGAAGACCCATACGGGTATACCAGTCTCTGCAGTGCTATGTGATACGTCTAGAGCAGTGTCCTGTCTAGGAGACAAGTACGGAATTGACAATGGCCACCCCCAGCTGATGGGGCATAAAGAACATTTCTTGGGGGAGGTGAGGCTTAAAGGACAATCCGCTGGGCAGTGACGGGAAGAAGGGGTATTCCACTAAAAGGCGGCAACCTGCATGAAGTCACAGGAACATCAAATAGCTTTTTCATGTGACTTGAATCCTTTTATTGTTAATTATACAGAAGGAAGGAGAAGCTGATGCAGATGAAAAACAGCCATTGGTGGTCTTGAAATGCTAAGAAAAGGTTTACCTAAAGGGTTCAAGAGTTGACCTGCCCCTGGCTTAAAAATATTTCTGGACCTCAATGACCTTAACCCCAAGATAAGTAAACAAAATACAATGTAGTTGTATCAGTCAGAGTTCTTCAGAGAAACAAAACTAATTGGATGTATGTGTTCTAAATATATGATATATGCATATCATATCCTATATATGAGAGGGGACCAAAAAATGGAATTATCTCCTGGAGTGCAGGCCCCTGTGATACAGGCTTCCTCCACTAGGTGCGTGTTCTAGGAACCCATCTGGATTAGTGGACCAGCTGGTGTTGTTGTGAGAGGATGGGTTCAACTTCAGTGAATTTTTTGTGAGGATACTTTCATCACGTTTGCCCATTTCATGATGGGTGGTTTACGAGCAGTCATGACCACACTGCACTGAGTGTTTAGCAGTTTTTGAGCAAAAAATGGTATGACCCCACATGCCCCACCCTTCCAGTTCACCTGATCTTACCCCAAGTGACTATTTTTTGTTTCCCTGGAGGAAAAAAGTCCTCAGAGGGAAATGTTTTGCTGAAGTGCAAGATGTGAAACAAAAAATGGCAGAAGCACTTAAAAGGCATCAAAATCAATGACTTCTAAAACTGTTTTGAGCAGTGGAAAAAAGTCTCAATATGTGTACTGCATCAGATGGAGAGTACTTAGAAGGGGACTGAAGTTTAAACATGTAAGAATAAGTACAAAATTTTTTATAAATAAATTTCAGGGTTTTGGGGCTCCCCCTTATATCATGTGTCATACATAAAAAGCTTTATTATAGGGAATTGGCTCATGTGATTATCAAGGCCAATATTTCCCAGATCTGCAGTCAGCAACCTGGAGACCCAAGAAAGCCGACGCCGTGGTTCTAGTCTGGGTGTGAAAGCCAGCCAGCCAATAGGTTCATGATGCAGTGATGCAGACCCTGGCTCATGGTGTCCGCGTCATTATGGATGAAATGAGGCATTCACAGGCACTACCCTGTGGAGGAGAAGGGACCACATGGCTTTTCTCTCAAGGGGAGCAAAAGCATTGGCCCTCACTCCAATGAGCTTTTATTGTCTTACTGGGCACATTACAAGAAGGTCCTCATTAACTATGCACAGGCTGCTTTACGTGGTTACCTTATACAGAAAACAAAGGAGAGGATGCTGGTAATCACATCACAGAAGAGGGATATTTGCAAATGAAAAGGCAAAAGTAGTTGGACTGGTTACACTCATCCTTGGAAGGTTTAACATGGTTTTTAGGAAGTTGCTTTGCAGTAAATGTCCTCAATTCAGGGTGGGGGAGTTTTGGCAAAAAGCAAGACTCATAGCGGCCTAGGTACATTGCAGGCCTGATTCCCCACAGGAGAACCTATCCGTGGGCATGGGTCCTGTGCATCTCCAAGTGGGAGCTGGGCCCATGCCACGCAGAACAGTCTACTACAGTGCGGGTCCAGTCCAAAGTCCGCAGGATGGAGACCTAGTAGGAGCCAGTATTTCAGTTAGAATCCAAAGGCAGGCAAAAAAATCGATGCCCCAGTTCAAAGGCAGTGAGTTGGGCAGAGGGAATTTTCTCCTACTCAGACTTTTGTCCCATTCAGAACTTCAACTGATGGAGGCTTGCCTATGTTAGGAAGGGTGACCTGCTCAGTCTACCAAGGATTCAAATGTCAGTGTCATGCAAAACATCTTCACAGACACACTCAAAGTAACGCTTCACCAAATGTCTGGCACCACATGGCTCAGTCAAGCTGACACTTAAAATTACCATCAGAGTAGTAATATATAAGCATTTTTTACATATATAGCTATATATCTAAGTATCTCTGTAGTCTATCATCTATCTATCTATCGTCTGTCTTACTATTCTCATCTCTACCTACCTGGCAAGCTTTGTGCCTATTTTCATAATCAAAACATAAATTACTGAGAAGAATCCCCCCACCTATCTCAACACAAGACCCATACAACTTCCTTGTGGTTATGTGTCCCTGCTTCGTCCCTACCAGCTCACCGGGTCCTGGGAAAATCACACAGAAGATTTTTTCATTGTGGGTTGCATTGTGGCCATCATACATGACAATGACCACTATTGCTCAACTTTTAAAATTATTGCTATCCTTCGATAACAAGTTTGTTGTTGGAATGCTCTTCTCCAAATAAAAGACCTTCTGCTATATTTTCACCTAGTTGCAAGATGCTTCTGGCTTGCTTGAAATTTGACGTCATCTAAACTTTTAGTTAGGTGGCATATTGATTTTAAACCATATTGACAAGGTTTTTTCATGATATAAATTTTTTCATTTTGAATTGACAGAAATTTCCTTTCTGCCTTTCTTATTTTTCTTTTTCTTCTTTTCTTCCTCATTTATTTTCTTTCTTCTATTCATCCAAAAAATAATAAAATTCCATCATAATGTTAAAACTGGAGCCCAAAAGTTCAAACCATGTAAAATGGAGAGCCATGCTACAATAAAGATTGCAGAATGATTACTATAAGGCTGTTATGGAGTCTGGGGCCAATCACCAATTAATTACATGACATCCATATTGGTAGAGACTTAGGGTGAAAAATTGTCCCTGTATTTTTAGACTGTCTGCCATGCACCCAATACTAGCTAGAATCTAAGGACGCAGCATTGACTAATAAGACAAAAGTTCTTCCAATCTAATTAACAATAAACAGATAAGCATAACATATGTCACATGGTAGCGTATGATGTGTATTGGCATCAAAACAAACAGAAGTGAGAGGACGGGCATGATGCGGGGTTAGGGACAGATGACACAGGTCATGCAGGAAAAGTGATACTTGAGCGATGACATGAAGCAGGTGAGGGAGTGAGCTCCACAGATGTCTGGGAGAAGAGAGCTCCAAGCAGAGAACATTTCTGTACAAGTTCAAGGAGGCACGAGGCATGCACGGCAGGTCTGGGAAAAGACAAGAAGGCTGGCGAACAAGAGAAATGACAAGGAGACTAGCAGAGAATGAGAGCAGAACTTCAGCAGGAGGCTCGACCGCGTGAACTTGTAAGTGGTTCGAAGGGTTCTGAGTGGGACGGAAAGATACTGTGGGCTTTAAGCACAGATGTGAGATGACAGGATTTATGTCTTCAAGGGATCACTTTGGCTGCTGAGTGAAGACCTCACTTCTGGTGGTAAAGGAAGAAGTAGAGACCAGTAGCATAAAAAAACTAAGTTAGTATTGATGGTGGCTAAAAGAATTTGTCAATGAGCTGGAAATTGACAATGGAAGGTTTTTGATTTGAGCGACTGGAAGGAAACACATCTCCTGAAATGCGAAGAACACAGGGAGAGGAGATGGGGCGTTTGATTTTGAATGTGATGAGCTTGCAACATCTATCAGGCGGCCAGGTGGAGTTGTTGGGTAGGCAGCTGGTGTTTGGAGTTCCGTGGGGCAGTCTGGAGTGTATGTATCATTTTGGGAATCATCAGAATGTAGAGAGTATTCAAGCCCGTGACACGGAGGTGGCCACCCAGGGAAGCCACCTGAACACTAAGCTTCACATATTTAGAAGTAAAAGCTGAGGGCAAACCAGCAATATGGATGGAGAAGAAATCCATGAGATGGGAGGAAACCAGGGGGAGGTGCTGTCCTGAAAACAACACCAATGGGATGCCCCCAGGAGCAAGATTTATTAAATTACCACGTGCTCCACATGGGCCAATAAGAACACTGAAAAGGAATCATTGTCTTTGGAAATGGAAAGCAATTGGAGGCCCCAAACAGATATAAACAAAGGATGGAGCTATCAGTGCCACATAGCAATTCCCCGTGTCCTACAGAAGATACGGTTTCAGCCCCACCAAACCCATGCTAGAAAACTGGGTCCATGTGTGTGTTTCCCATTGATCCCAGGACCAAACTAAAAATCTTACTTCAATGTGTTATATTAAAGTAAAGGAATTTGTATTTTGTTATATTTAGCAATTTGCTTGTGTCTAGAATAGGCCTAAGGAGACGCAGCTCAGGGATGGCTCTTATTCTATTCTACGAGGTCTTTGTAATCAGCCAACAGACATAAAAGAAGAAAAATGTGAAGTTCAGTTTGACGTGACTAAAGGAAGAAAAAAAAGCCCGTGTGACTGGCATTCTTCTCCTTTCCCTTGCCATGGGATGACGTCATCAGAGCAAAAGGAATGTGTGGGGTAGTCTAACGTTGGCACTGAACTAAGAATCCGGAAATAGAACAATCGAAGCAGGTGCCTGTGTGTTTGCCTGTGTGTGTGTGTGAAAGACCACAGCTAGAGCAAACCTCAACCAGTACAACTAATCAGGTTAATTATAGAAGTAAGTGAATGGCGTTGGAGTTACAAAATACTCTTAAATACAGCTTATTTCCAAATCACATAATAACTTCAGTTAGTCCCACGAATTTGTTGGAAAGGAGAACCCAGCAGAGAGCATCAGGACTCATTGTGAAAACAGACAGGGTGACTTTCCAATGACCCTGTCAATGAAGTGAATGTGGGTGACTTAAATTCCCCGTGAAAATTCAGTGCACACTGAGAAAGCTTGTTTCCTTCCTTGCTTGCTTTTTTTCTTCCATTTTGGATTTCATGCAAAAAAAAAAAAAAAGAAGAAGAAGAAGTCATTTTTAACCTCTGTCACAATTAGTGTATGGTCCAAATGATGAGAAATTGCAATAAACAGCATTTCTTGATTGAAATTAAGTAATAAATTACTTAATTTGCTTGAAGCATGTTACTTCTGTCTAATATCACACCATTCTCAGGAATATAGTGGGGAAAATAATGCATCCCTTGTGGGTCTATGTGAAGTTTAAATAAGATAATATTTTGAAGCACCAAGCTCCCTGCCTGGCATTTAGTAAGTCCTAAATAAAGGGCAGCTTATTTTTTTAGTAAGTTAGTGTTCAAAAAAAAAAATATATCACTTGTGCTGTATACCCTACTTCTTAACTAATGTGCTAATTCTGTAACATCACATCACTCATTCAGTTCATCTTTTCCAATTTCATGTGATTCCCAGGATGTCTTATGAAAAAAGAAAAGATCTGTTTCTTTCAGAACTGTCTACCTGCTCCGGAGCCCATCCTCATAAAATTGTACATTTTTTGATAATCTTTTGAAGAATGATGTGAATGTTTTTATGTTTAGGGAACCAAAAAAAAGAAAAAATGACCCCTCAAAACAGAAAAGGTTATGTCTGTGGAAATAAATCGAAAACACAACTAGTTTTCAAAAAAGAAGAGAACCAGTGAAGCACCGCAAGGGTTAACAAGTGAGGACGAACAAAGGCATGTTTGTATGTTCCGTCTTTACTCACAGGTCAGCTCTGATCTCTTGAACATTGCAGGCTGGTGGTGAAAGTTCTTTTGCAAAAAGAAGGATAGAACTGGACTAACAAGTGGCCCCTGAAGTCCCTTCCAATTCAGAGATGTTTTTCAATTCAAGAAATCTTTGCTGAGCACACAGTCGGTTTATGTCCCTTGATGCTATAATTTTCACTGTGTTCCATTTTTTTTTACACTTTTTGTAATCATACCCCATTTGCTATTTATCCAGAGTCATAGTAAGTGTTCAAGGAAAAGAGAAATTCAAACAGATCTAAAGTTCACTGAGCTGGGCTCCAGTTCTTCAGCAAAATAGAATATCTCAAAGAACTTAGGATTCATTAAAGATGCCAGAATAGAAGAAAAGTGGTCAGTCAATCATCAGAGAACTCTCCCCAGCGGTTACAGGAAAGGCATTGAGAATGAGGAACCCCCTTGACTGAAACTCCCAAATGAATATTATTTAGTTACCAAGGCTTTAGATGCTTCCACTTTGGTAAAAGGTGCCAGTTCTAGCCCTGGAACAACAGTTAATACACACAGTTTGTGTAGTTTACCATTGAGATTTCCAGAAAATAAAATTTCTAGTTTGCTATTACCCAACTTTAATGGAAAGTAGTGTTCAGAGCAAATAAGTCAGGGAAGGCTGTTTAAATATACCAATATGTCAAGTCAGATTGTCCAGGAGCTAGGGACGTACGTGGCAGCAGCTAACTTCCACAAGCCTCAGTGTGCTTATATATACATTCAGGACAAAAGGGAACAGAAAGAAGACTGTGTGGGGGCGTATGAGGTAATGTTTCTGGGAGTGTCTGGAACACAGTCAGACAGGGAGAGTCAATGGAGACACAAGTACCAATTATAGCCTGATAGCTAATCTATTGTTGGTATTAGTATTTTTGTCTGTGTGTAATTGTCTCTTTTTAGGTTGCCAGTTATGTAAGCCCTCTCCCTTGGTGCTTTTTCACAAGATGGAAAAGGCGTGGGTGCAGCTAAGAACCAGTCATAGGCTCTCCAGCCCTGGGCATCCGTCCAGTGGCCAGGTGGCTGTGACAGTGCCCCTGGATGCCGTGCCTCTCCTGCATGAAACTCCAGGTCCGAGTCCCTCGCATGAGATTTAACCACGAGATGGACTCGTGCGCAGTTCTCTAATTATCTATCAGGTGAAGTTATTTTACAAGGCTAATGAAAAAGCTAAACAAACATAGATCACTAATTGCACATCGACTATGTTGCATCCTAGTGCACCGGGGCCTTCCATCTCAATCTTGTGTTCTTTTCTGTCCCCTCCTATTCACTGTTCACACAGCTTAAAACGCCCTGTGGGAATTTCATCGCATCCACTGAACTGCAACCGTGCTTCTGCTAACTTGTAGCAAATCCTTAAAGCTCGCTTCTCATTCCTCCAGTACTCTCCTTCCCCACGATGCGTTTTAATTAATGTTCTTTCATTCTGTCATGTGTATCCTGTGCCCCCTCCTTCCCAACTCTCTCATTTGTGTGTTGAACTGCTTCCTGTGACCTGCTACGTATTTTCACCTGAGATCCGACTGTCTGGGCAATGAGCTACCCCGTTCCTCTCTTACCTCTCTTTCTGGAAACTTCCATCTCTATGTAAATATTAATCTCTTATCAAATCTTTGTGTTACTTGCTGTCTTGCAAAGATGAATAATCAGTGGTTAGCATTTTTCTATGCCCGTGGTCACTTGGAGTTCCAAATCCCATTTTGCTAGCTGAAATGGGCTATTTTTATCCTTGAGAAACCTTGATATTTGGCAAAAAAAAAAAAAAGACTGGCTGTAAGTCAGCCACCAGAAAAAGCACATTACTTCAGATACCTTGTGAGTTCCCTTATCTACATCAAAAATGACATATTTCAAAAACAGAAAAGCTTTAAGATGCTTTTACTATTAATTCTTTACGATCCAGAGGCTGTGGCATACAGGTGCGTACAGGCAAAAGCGCTCATGTACAGATAGGCTCAAATGCACTTCAAAATCTCTAGTTTTATACTTTTTTATTCATTGATTTTAGAGAGGCGGTAAGGGAGACACAGAGAGATGGAGAGACAGTTATGTGATGTTCCACCCACTCACACGTTCCCCAGTTGCTTCCTG
This sequence comes from Tonatia bakeri, assembly GCA_004024845.1. NCBI lineage: Eukaryota > Metazoa > Chordata > Mammalia > Chiroptera > Phyllostomidae > Tonatia > Tonatia bakeri. The sequence goes on along the minus strand of PVIA01002654.1, from coordinate 60,540 downwards.
CGCGTGCAGATCAGAACCACATGCGTGACGCAGACTGAGAACCGCTGCCCAGGCATGGGGCTGTGGCGGCGTGTGGTGTCTCTCTAACCTCAATGTTACCCAACAGTACCCACACCATGGTCCTGAACAGCAGCTGTTTGCCTGGGAGAAACCTGGGCATGGCGTGAATTCGGCTCATTGAAAGGGTCTGCTTCCTGTCCAGTGGGGAGAACTTCATGCTTTCCTTTTTCTGCCAGGCACATCCCTTCACGGGGCACAAGTTGATAAGCTCCCATGGCTTTCCGTCCATGGGGTGAATGTCACGATGAACCCCCTGGACAAGCGCCAGGCTCAGGGTGTCTGAGCAAGGGCTTCCCTGATGCTGTCACTAATGGCCTCAGCCACAAACAGCAAAAAGCTGTGGTCCTGTTATGGCATGTGCTCTTGTGAAAGGGAGAATGGGGGACACTGAGGGACAAACAGAGTACACGGGCTCACTGGAGGTGTCCCAACCCTTTTGGCACTCCCTCTTTGTCACCAAAATTAAAGAGGGGGGTGACACCCAGTATTTACAGTCCAGTGACAGTTCCTAGAAACAGCTACAGGCAGGCTGATGGAAAACAACATACTTTGTATGGAAACACCCAAAACTTACCAACTCACGCATTTATGCACTAGTGTATTTCACAAACCATCAATGAGTAAAATGCTAGTCATTGGCAAAGAGGCTTTCAAAAATGACCCAGTATCTGAGCAATATTTGCAACTTCTATCAAATGCTTTTTGAGCATCCATCATGTTCCAGGCAGGAAGTTCTTTGTTAGTTGGACAGAACCCCTCTCTGCAAGTTGCAGAGGTGGGGAGGGCCTGGCCATCAGAGGGTCAAGAAAGATGTCACGTACAGGCGATATGATCAAAACCGGGCCGCGAAGCTGAGCAGAAAGCGCACAGAAACCCCTGGCCTCCAGTGATCTTTTTAAAGGTGAACCCGGTCAGCTGCACGGTTGCAGAAATGTTGGGAAAACGTGAAATCCAAGCAAGCTTGCTTCACACGTACTCCTCTTATCAAAGCCTTCAGTAATCCCAGATTTTCTTCGGAAAAAGCCTTGGCCTTCCACGTACAGCCCTTCACACCGCTCACACAGCCCTCTCTCTCCTCCTCGACAGCTTCCGCCACAGCCCCGTCCAAGCTGTGCCCTCCAAAAACACCTGTGCCTTTTGGAGTCTCTGTGCCTTTGCTTTGTGATACTTATTTTGCTTAGCATACCAATATTGCTACTCTCTACCTCCCAAACTGACTGCTCCTTCCTGGCTTCAGTCTGTGCCCTAACATGTCAACACCCTCATTTTTTAGAGCCATCCATGTATGTGCCAGATTCCCTCACAGACCAGAAATTCACTCTTCTGTATTTCTGCATGTGCCTCGGAGAAGGCACACACAGCAGCTTCTCCGTCCGAGGCTGGGGAAAGAACTGAGGCTGAGGGGTCTGTGAACTCCCTTCCTGTGGTCCAGGCAGTCACGGTTCATTGAAACACTCAGCGTGCTCTCCGAGTGGTGTGAGGGCAGATCCAGGCTCCCAGCACCGACGGTCTAGCCCTGGGTGGCAGAGTCTGCTGAGACACAGCCTCACAGCGCTCTCGGAGCGTGATGACTTCAACTCAAATCAAAGCAGTTGGACTCAACCATCTCTACTACGTTTTCCAGACCAGCTTCCTCAAGGTGAATCTCAAAACTGAGCCAATGAAAGATGACAAACATTTCAGCCCCTAAAGGTAATCTCCGGGAAAATGTCATCCATCAAGTAGCAAAAGGAACGCATTCTTCCTATAAAGATCAGTGCACTAATTTCCCGGGTTTGCCACTTAAATGCATGAAGAATAGCTGAACCCAGAATACCACCATAAAGATATTAGGAATTAAAAAAGGCACAATTCCCAACATAAAGTGAGGTTACTAATATCCTTCTGGAAATGTCACAGGACTGTCCTCTAAGGGGACAGAAACACCCACCTGCCAAGGAGCGGGAGGTGCCACATCACCATTACTATCTGAAGAAATGTGAGCGCAGTGAAATTAAATGTCAGGAACTTGAAACAAATTGAACTTAAAAAGAAAAACCCAGTTATGCCACACTGTCAGAGACCTGCAAAGAGAGAAAACTCCAATTTAAAAAATAGGTACTGAACTGTGAACTCGAAAGTTGACTTTTAAAAATTATCTTAAAAGTTCAGGAGTACACTCACATACACACACGTCATATGCACACGCTCTAAAATACTTACAGCCAAACTAAATTCATTTACTCATCTACTTGCATATAAAGTACATAAAAGATAGTTATTCTTCTATTTCTCTTTGGGATATTACCCTTACTCCTAACAATTTGCTTTATAATAAACAAAAATAGATAAATAAAAATGATCCGATCAAATTGAGCTTTTCCGTCAGCTCTTTCCTTGGACTCTAGTATCACCTTGAATCTCTCCCAGCATCTCCAGGTTACAATAAACGCTGGTCTGATTGGGCCTCAGAAATAACTTTAATGTTGAAAACAATGACTTGTACTCCAATCAGATCACTTCTCCCACTCAGTTCCACACGCGTTTAAATTGAATGCAGAAGTTTTGCCTCACTTCCACCAAGTTTTTGCAGCTTCATCTTGGACTGTTTGCATCTTTGTGACCTATTCAGAGTGCAGTTCAGCCAGCACAGGTCTGTCAAGGGGTGTGGCAATTCTCTAATTAGCAACATGGGAATGACTTTACCTAAAGAAGGAAAAAATAATAATAAGAGACTTGCCCTGACCGAGTAGCTCAGGTGGTTAGAGCATCGTCCCAGTATGCCATGGTTTGGTATCCCGTCAGGGCGCATACAGAAGCAACCAATGAATGCCCAGAAAAGTGGAATGACAAATCAATGTTTCTCTCTCTGTGTCTCTCTTTCTGTGATGCCTGCCTGCCTCCCAAACTCTATTTTCCTAGCACATCCTCAGCATTGTTCTTGGTATAATCTTTTGGACAGTGGCTAAAATGTGATTACCCCAGAACCCTACTCTGAAGCCTTTGAAACATTTTCATTATCTCCCAATCAAATCTAAACTCCTTTACATGCACACAAAGGGCTTCGTGTCTGGCTGTCTATGCATTGTGCACCTCCCGTTGCTCAGCTACCCCACAAGGCAGGCCTAGCAGTAATGCACTTTAAAATTCAAAACGTGAATTTATGCCCTGCCGCCTCATACGTACATGCATAGCCATTGCTTCTGATGGGAATCCCTCCTCCGCAAGTTATTCAGCCCATGAATTCTTATTCATGGTTCAGTTTCAAGGATTCCTTTGTGTGAAGCTTCCTCCAGCAGAAAAATATGGGGTACTCCTTTCCTCCCTTCACATTTGGGGAAATCACCACAGAAGCTAATTTTATTATAACTTTCCTAACTGTTTGTGTTTGTCCCCCATGAGATGTGACAATCTCAGAAACACCAGTCAGTGACCCATCTTCATTACTGATGCTCCGAAGCCCGGCAGCATGGGAGGGAAGAGGGAAGGAAGAGGGGAAGCAAGGAGAGGCAGAAGAGAGAAAGGAAATAAGGAATTCTTTAACGGGGAGTACAGGTGACACAAAACACTTTGTCTTCATCTTCTCCCCATTTCTCCCTAACAATCTACCCAATATTGTTTCACCGTGATTCCTAAAGTAAATAAATACCAAGAACAATCTTAAAATGAGAATACATACACACACAGGGTGGGGCAAAAGTAGATTTACAGTTGTTTGTATGGAAAATAACATAATAAATCATAATATAAGAATAAGCTGTGTTTCATGTACTCACAACTGTAAACTGGATATATATATCTCACAGTTTTTATATACTCTATATGTGTATATACATATACATGTGTGTACATACATATATGCACATGTGTGTGCATGTATGTATATACCTATACACATATATGGACAGAGAGAGAGAGAGAATGATGACAAAATGGCAACCCACAGCCTGCAGGGAATGTGAGGAGATCCTGTGGGAACCTGGGTACCAGCTGATCCTTCAGACCCCACCCATGGACTTGCCGGCAGGAGTAAGAAGCTCCCACTGCAATTTCATTCTCCACCTAGAAATACCACTTCCTCCACGCCAGCCCCAGTACTTCCTCAGAGCTCGGATTCATTCATTATCACCACCATGCTGAGACTGACACCCCTCCACCTGATTTCCACACAGATATAGCCTAGTGATGGAGCAAGGAATGAAAACACAGCCCAAAGGAGGCAAAATCAATAAGGAGGCAAACCCAAGAAATATTTGTGATGAAGGATGACATTTCAGGTTGTGGGACCCAGAAATAGAATACCCCATCTACGATGTTAGAATTGGCCGCATGTAATTGAAGGCTGAATAAGACAGGAAGGAAATGAGTAATATGTACTTTGATGTAACCACTCTGTAAATCTTTATGGAGTACATCTTTGTAAAGGTCATTGTGTTTGGCCTTTACGAGGAAAACGAGGAATGTAAGACACGGGTTACCTGGTTTACAATCCAGATACGTGAAATAACAATACACAGTCTGGCTCTGCCCCACAAAGGCTGCTCACCACGACCCATTTATACCAACACCGAGGGAGCACCCGAAAGTCTTGGGGAGTCTGTGAACTTCGAAGCAAGACAAGCAGTACCAAGGCAGCAAGTGCTCTGTGCAGCTGCCTCAAGCAGGAGCCACTCCCATTCTGTCTTCATTTCTGGTCTCTTTTCTCCCTGAGTTCACTCAGCTTCCTTGTTATCCTTACCAAAATTCTGCTAATCAAGAAAAATCAATATGAAATCATCACCCTTTAAAAACTACATTTATCTCTAAGAATGTTTAGGAGCTATTGCTTTTTGTTCACACATCAGTTGAATTTATTCAGTCCTGTGACATTCTGCCTATCAGACTGAACTCCTTCAGAGATCGGCCCCATTTGATGTAGGAGGCGTGGCTAATTTGAGGGGAGTGCGTGGACTCAGCTCTGAGGTGGTGCGTGGTCTACCTCTGGACTATACATGTAGATGAGGGAGGGGTTCTAAAACTAGTTTATTTCCTGATCAGCAAGAGAGGAAGCCTTCTTTTACCTCATTAAGTTTCTTTTAGTCAATGACACTCTCCTAAGATCCAGAATTGAGGTTAGTGCTCTACATTAGCTATGCCGTGGACCTGATAGAATCTGTGTGCTCATGAGACTGCCTCAGCTCCCCCTGGATCCTTATCTTCATGACAGCTATGTTCTCTGAGTTCCAAGCAACTGACTTAGAAATCTCTGAGAACATAATTCTTTGTGGTATTTTCCTCTGTATGAGTAAAGTCATCATGAAAAAAAAAAATGTCACAAGCCCTTTTAAGCGGGTGCCAAATATATAATGGAGATAGAGAAGGTGTCGACTCCCAGGAATAGAAGATTCTTAAAATATGCGGAACCACACAAAGGCATATGTCATCCTTTCCAGGATACGGACTCCTAACAATGAGACGGGAAGGCAAGCCACCTTGTTGAAATCAAGCTTCACCGTCATGAAACTAATGCTAAAAGAAAACAGCCAACTGACCGGCTCCTTAGCTTTCTGTAACTGGAAATACACAAAGACGAAATTAAAGGGCCCCTTGACCCGCTTGACCCAAAAACAACAGGCATCCTAACCTGTAAGGAAAAGGATCCGCAGTGCGAGAGGAAAGAGAGAGGATCCTGGGAGCTGAAGGGGAGGATGCACTGAAGAACAGCTGCCACAGACCCACCCGGACTCCTCTAAAAGCGGCCTGCCACCGTCACCCAGATGGGAAGACACAGACCAGGATGGGAGGCGTCCTGCACTAGCGGGCCTGGCACACCAGGGTTCCTATTTTCTGTTCATCCCTCATCCCGCTTGCAGGCTGTGTCCTTAAAGCACAGATGGTGTGCACCTCTGTGACATACAGAACTGGTGCAGCGGCATCTTAAAATTACATTGTGAGCACAAGGGCTGCTGGGTTGAAGCACCAAGATTCTGCAAAATATCTCAGGACTGTACATCTGTGATGGTATCTTTAAAGCAAAAAGCAGCCACCAGACATCTTGTGACCATCGACACTGTTTAAGACAGGGGTGTCAAACTCATTGTCACAGGGGCCACATCAGCCTTGTGGTTGCCTTCAAAGGGCTGAATGTAATTTTAGGACTGTATAAATGTAACCACCCTTTAACTAAGGGCCAGAAGCTCGGTGCTGCCACCAGGTAGAAACAAGATGCCGGGCCAGATAAAACAAGATAGAGGGCCGGATTCGGCCTGAGGGCCTCGTGTTCGCCACCGCAGTTTAAGCTATCATTGTCTTGTGCTTAACCAGCTATATTTTCTCTGCTCTCAAGCAAAGTGTACTCGTGCACGTTTGTCCTGGAACCTGCCTTCCAGGCAGGCCTTCAGAACAGGGCTAACATGCTCTCTTCATCCGCCAGCTAGCTACATGGCAACCGAAGTAATTGAAACATTGAGTGACAGCCTTTCGCTGTACCTTCCGACAACGTGATCTAACCCCTAAACCTGAGCGCTGAGGTCTGCTAGTCTCAGAGACGCGCTCTGTGTTCCCTTGCTGTAATTGGCCTCTGCCCTCTTTTACAGGTTTCTCACACTGATCAGTAGGCCTCACGAAAATATTCCCAGACAAGCTCAGCCTTTAACCTGTCTATAAGTGGCTGCCTAGTCATCAGAGTCCGGGAAGGAGAGATTTGGCAAATTCAAACAAGGAACTGTAATGAAAGATTCATTTACTGAAGGATGAGGAGGTCAGGAGAAGCCAAGAGATGGTATATGGCCTGAGGGCTAGTAACTGGAGCCCCCAGCTACTGCCCCAAGCCTAAAGGGAGAAGGGGAGGGAGCAGTTACCTGAACTGCAGAGATACATACCTGAGGGAGAGGTGCTCCCAAAATAAATTAAGACTTTGGGTAAAGGCAGAGAGTCAGAAGAACCAACTTTCCCTTCCTCCTGCCTCCGGGTGTCCTACTAGCGCCTCCCACTGACCAACCAGAAGGCAACGATCAGCCCCCTCCCCCAAACACACTGCAGGAGGAGGAGCTACAGCGGGGACGTGTAGGTGCACGTCAAAAACAGGTGCCTTTACAGTACGTGAGCGTTCGGGTTAAAGTGGAGTGAGGAAGTACTCAAGAGAAACCCATCGTGTGATTTGAACTAATGAGGAAGTAGAGTGAGTCCCAGCTATCAACAGTGTCTTCGCTTTCTCCCAGAATGAGATATTTATGGGTTTGGGGTCATACCCAGTGACTCCAAACTCTACATAATAGACACCGGACATCTGGGCTTGTCCGCGTCTGCCAGATGGCACGGGCAGCTCAGAGATGTGGAGAGCTAATTTTACACAATATCCGCTTCTAACGGGAGTTTTATCCTGAAGCCTCTGACAGGCTTTTACCAGGAATTGCACTGCCAAGCCGGGCGGTAATAAACGTGCGTGATTTAATAGGTAATTCTCCAGAAATATTGCTTTTTTTCCCCTCCTTTCAAAATCTGTACCACATTTCAGCAGCTCACATTTTTATTCTACCACCTTCATGCCTATTTTGATCATTTTTCTGCCCAGAAGTGGTAGTTCCTAACACCCTGGGCGTATATACGCTTTTGTGCATTTGCTCGGAAGATTTCAAGGTGCTTTTTGCCCCAAATGACAAAAGTGAGTACTGACTTTCCTGAGTATAAGGGAATTCCACTCCCAGGTTTCTACCAACGTCTTTAAGATAAAAATGCATTTCTCCTGCGTACTGACATGTTGATGTTCCTGTATTGAAATTTATTTCCCTTTTCTCAGAATTAAATCAGGGTTTGGACAAAGGATCAGCTTTCAAGGAGTGAAGAGCAAAATTCCCAGGTCCTTCCTTTCATGATGATGAGGGGAAAAAGAACAAACATGTCTATATTTTAAGCAGGTATCTCATTATTTTTTTTCTAAAACTAAAGGGCATAAAGTTACAAGTGCTTGAGAATGGTGAAGGGTCCATTCAAGGATTTACGTATCTAACCGACAGAAACACAAGCCTTTGAATAATGAATGTTTCCAAGACATATTGCACTTTCTTTTTTCATTCTATGTGTGTTTATTTATTTTATTTTGTTTTTATTGAATTTATTGGGGTGACATTGGCTAATAAAATTACATACATTTCAGGGGTACAATTCTATAATATATCATCTCTATGTTGTTTTACATATTCACCACCTTAAGTTACACTTTCAGTAAATTAATTTTCTACTTCCTTTATAAACTGCTAAAAACATTCTACATCCAACATGTTCTCCACTTTTAACTCTTTCAAGGCCCCTCATGACCCTAAAGATAAAACACACCCCCTTCAGAGTGGCATGTACATCCCCAGGCTGTTACCTGATCTCACCGCTTGTCTTTCTCATTGGGCCCCACACTCCAGCAATCCCTGCAGGTCCAGACCTAACCTCCCTCACACCCTTCCATTTTAGCACTTTCTCTGCTCTTAGCCTGAAATGGATGCCCTGCCGCTCCCAAATCTGCTTCCACACACACTCACCACCACCACCTACGAGCTGCTTCAAGACTAATCCAGCAGTTCCTTCTACGGCAAATTCATTGCCCAGTGTCAGCTCATCAACAATCAAGGATGGACCTTATATCAATGAAAGAAAACACCATGCGATGTGGGCATAACTTCTGTTTTTACTATCATTTGAGAATATGCACACACCTCAGGCACTGTGCCAGATACTGGTCATATAACCGGGGTAGAAAGAGCCGTGCCCTATAGGACATGGTTATGCTGGGTAGAATAAGCTCATTTGTAAATCAATATTTACAACACATCTAATACCTGCTCTGTTGAGAGTTTAAAAGGATATATGATGAATCTCTTTCTCCTCCTGTTTCAACTGAGAAACCAGTCAGACAGATGACAGGGGAGACTTCCAACCCTTCATGTGAGGTCTTTCCAGAAGGGATGAATGAAACTCCGTATCTCTTGGACCCTCCTCAAAATCAAGCATATAAAAACAATATGAAAAGGACTGATAAAGGGGGCAAAAAGAAACCTGCTCATATATCCCAGACTCCACAGTTAGCTCAAGAATGTAAGAGGTGTCTGAAATAGAAAAACAGTGACAATGACAAAAAAAACAACAACAAACCCAAACTGCTGAGAGAGTTCTTCTGAGACTCATGTCTCCCTCCCCACATACATGTGACACAACCTTCAGACATGAGACAGTCAGTGGAATCCACTGCACCCCACACAGGGGAACCCCCCTTAACTAGCAGCCCAGTGAGTACAAAGACACCAAGCTAAGTAGGAACTGACTTATCCCGGGCCAACGCCGCCTCTCCGTGCACCGCCCCCAAACTCTGACTTTGGCAGGGAGTTAACCGGCCCAAAAGGGTGAGGATGAACAGGTTGAGAGGATGCAGAAGAGCTACTGACCATGCTACTCGTTTCCAGCTTGAAGCCAGCTCCCGATGGGGAGAGAAGAATATTAACACAGAGACGTTTCTGTTCTTCAATCACAACATGACAAAGGACATGCTGCTTTCTGAGTCAAGACTATGTGTGACTTGAAGTAACTTTAGAGCTGCCTCTTAGTTTTTTTCCCCCAAATCTAAAAGCCCCGGAACCTGCTAGAGCTTTTATTCTGGGATGGAGACATTCACCCCCATTAACTGAAGTATGGAGGGGCAATAAAAGTCGAGAAGAAAGTTGTGTTTGATCATAATCTGTACACCCTTTATGTTCAACAAATCAGTTAGAGGACAGAGCACAATTAATTCTCCAGAAATCATCGTGAGTTTTTTTTTTTCTTTTTTTTGGTGCTTCTGTATTTTAAAAAAGGAAAGCAAAACAACATAGCTGACGTCACCAATCATAACTCACAGTAACTAATCATTTGCCTACATCCCTACTGGAAGGAAGGCACTTAGCTACTGAAAAGCGAGAAAGAGTGGGGGAGGACACTTGTATAATATCTCATAACATCCCATACATGCTTATGGCACTGAATTGTGACTCTCTACAAACCTTAGAATCCCTGCATTTCTAACCACCTCTCCTTCTACCAACACTGACCCTTAAAAAAAAAACAAGACTGTGCTGTAATTGATGTGTTTATCAGTAAACTGTTGTTCAAGTTCATAAAACACATCTGCAGTTATTACATAGAAAGCATAAATGGGGCTAAAAAATAAAGACAAAATGGGTAATCTGACAGTCTTGGAAAATAAATGAAAAAAAATTGACAGGGGCATTGATAGATGAAAGTGAGGCTATTACGAGCGTTAGAAAAGAAGGCAAGAGGAAGCGAAGGGAAGCTAAGCAGAGGTCTTCCCAGAACTGTCACACTCCTCAACGAATAGATTGCTGTCCAGTTTTCTTTAGAGTTTTTGGTAATACAAGGTCTGCCTGGAAAAATCTAGCCATTGTTAAAATAAAGAGAATAGTTTCGGGACATGGATGTCACCTGGCAGCCAAGGAGCGTGGACTGGAATGCGCATGTGTGAACAGTGATGACTTCACTGTACTCGTCAGTGGGGGCAGTAGACGCACCTGAGTGAGCATGTGTGTGGTGTGGCTGCTGTATGCAAAATGGCTGAGCAAGTAGAGCAACAGATTTGCGTCAAATTTTACGTTAAGCTTGAACGTACTTCTGTGGAAACTATTCAGATGATCCAGAAGGCTTTGGAGGATGATGCGATGGGTGCAGCACAAATGAGTGTGGCATAAATGCTTCAAAGATGGTTGAGAATTTGTTGAAAGAGACCCATGTTCTGGGAGGCCTGCAACAAGCAGAGCACCTGAGAATGTTGAACATGTACGGACTGCAATCAACAAAGATCAGCGACTGACAGTGTGAGAACTAGAAGCTGATCTGGGGGTTCCAAAATCCACTGCGTCTGAGATTTTGACACAGAATCTTAGCATGAAATGTGTTGTGGCAAAACTTGCTCCACGGCATCTGCTACCAGAGCAGAAGGAGCATCGTGCTGCTGTTGGGAGAACTGCATGAGGTCCCAAGGTGCCTGCTTTGGAGGGGACTGAGGCATCATTGTCTTGTGTACAGTGTTTTTTGTATCTTCTTCAATAAATGTGTACTTTTCTTAGTCTGTGGCTGGATACTTTCTGGACAGACCTCTAAGGCTGAGCTCTTGTGTGAAGTCTTATGCCCAGTTTCCGGGATCACTTCAGAAGTTATAGCTTGCCATCATGAAGTTATATTGGTTCTATACCTTCCAGTTTATTACAGAAATTTGCTTTTTATTCATGCTTGGTCTCTCCTCACTGTCTGCAGTCAGTCTCGATCTCCTCTTCTCTGAAACACTGAAAGATTAGAAACCATAGCAACAATACAAACAACCTTCCCTTACATAGTCCTTTCATCTGTCAGGGACCGGTGTCATTAGGAATTTGTAAACTTCCCAAGCAGCTAATGATGATTTTTTAAATAAAGAATCTAAAAGACAAGCTATTTTTTATTACATCTAATTTTGCATATGTTTTTGTAAACAGAGAAATTTAAATGGACTAAACCAAATGACCTAAGTCTTTTGTAAATTATGTATTTAAGATGAGCACCATGTTTAGCAATCTATTAAATTTTGCATTCAACACTTGATTCCTGGACCCGTGGGTCAAGCCTACTTTGTTAGTCAAAAAGAAAAAAGCCATAAGGAATCATTTTTAACACTGGATAACATCTGTGTTAAAAAGAAATCCTGTTAAAATGTTTCAGTCTAGTAAATATTAATAAAATCAAGTTAGAGACTGAAGAAAACACCCACAGAAATGCGTTGCTTTATAAATTATTTGCTTCCTAAGAATGTGAAGCTGGAATCGTGAGAGTAGAGTGAAAATGAGCCACTGCATCCAGCTCACCTGCCCAGGGAGATGTAGCCCCTGCCCTGCTCTGGGCTCGTGGCAGGGAGCTGCTGGGGGCAGCTCAAGGGCAGCCACACCGACTGGTCCCTCCGCATTGCCCATGCCCACGCATCAGCATGGATACTCGACTGCTTTAGGAAGGTGTAGCAATTCATGGTGCAAATCCCAGCTACTGTGAGCTGCCTCCCCAAGTTATCCAAGTAATCTCTCGTGGTTCCAGTGATTATTTTTGTTAGTACTTTGGATATACAATTGGCACAGGATTGAGGCCATTTTCCAACTCCCCTTCCCCCATAAGCACTATTATTTTTTAGTACACAATTTTGCAGAACAGAGTTGTTCAAGAATCCAAGTATCACATTACAGCAGCTAGAGCTTTGTTAACCTCTGTAGAGAGAATTACTGGTACAGACACTGGTGTTACTCAGATTGTTGACTAAGTCTTCTTACTTTGATTTCCTTTGCTTGAAGTCACTTTTGAAAATTACTGGTTGGTCCAATGCAAATATTCAATTTACTACTCATTATTTCTTGCGGAAAATTATGCATTTGCATTTTCATTACATATGTCAATGTCTTGTGAATTTGGTTAACTTTTATCAGCAAATAGCAGTGCAGTCCCTTCTAAGCACCAAAGAGATTGAGTTTGTGAGTTTAACAAACTGAAGACCAGATTCTCGGCTCCAAGGAACTAACAGATTAAGTCCATCCTGTGACATCTGGACTCAGCAGACCCCCGGTCTCGCCCAGCACTGATCTTACGGCTCTGTCTCATGCAACCTCTTCCCTACTGCAGCACAATGGAGACTGGCCTTGATTCAAACCCCCAACTCTGGACAAGTCAGTTACCTTAGCTCTAAGTCTAATTTTTTGCATGAAGAAAAGATGATATTTAGGTACCCATTGCATAGGATTGCTGTGAATGTTTCATGAGCCCAGCACAGTGCTTGGGGTGTAGAAATACTTGACAAAGTATAAATACATCTATTAGTATGATTGGTGGTGAGCAACTCATCCTTTTTCTGCCAGCCATTTCTTTCCAGTATGCCTCCAGGTTCAACAGAGCTTAGAAAGTAACAGGAGAGAAAAAGGGGAGGGAAGGAAGAATGCACTGGGAATTTAGAAGTAGGTGGCTTTGAGCTCTGAGACCTCCCTAGTTCAGCTTTATATTTCTAACTCCTAGCATATTTAACAGTAAATGAAATTCCTGCAGTCTTGCTGAAAGGAAAAGCAGTATAAAAATGTGTCTGTACACGTGGTAGCCTCAGGTAGTTCTTAGGGGTCCAGAGCGCCTCCTGGCTTTGTCATTGGTAGAAAACTTGATAGCTCTCTTACCCCGAATTGCAGTCCCAAGTTAATTAAAAGACTGTGCATGCTCTATTCAAGATGAAAAATCACTTTGCTCCAAGAATCCACTCACGTGCTCACACATTCTATCCAGGAATCTCCCCATGTCTTCTCCAAATCCAGTCTCCATTGCCTGCTCAGAAAAAGCCATATGGCCACATCCTAAACTTGTGGTAAGAAGCTTGCATGTTCTGAAGAAACTTTAAGACACACCTGATCTTTATGCTCTTCTGACCATAAAATCTATACGTAGTATTGTCGAAAGAACTCCGATTAGTAGAATAACCTTGACATTAACACTAATGAATTGTCTGAGTTTGGAGAAGCATTAGACCTAGCTGAGACCATTTTCTCTGAGTAAGATGGGCCCAATAATGACAGTCATACCTACTACTTCACGGTGTAGTAGAGAACCCCTGTGACAAATTTAATCTATGACAATGGGCTACATTAACCGGAGAGTGTGTCACCACACTAAAATTGTAATGATTTTTTAATGTGAAACTCAATAAAAAATTCCAAGCTAATAAAAACAGTACATAAAATTAACATGGAATTCAAATGATCAGTATTAAATAAAGCGTGAAGTCTGTTTTTTCCATCGTGCTTTTAAAAGCGTCACTGTTCCGAGAAATCAGGTCAGCTACAGCAGGCTCAAAACTCGAGGCAGAACAGGCAATTCATTCACCCCCTAACATCTTCTGCTGAATGGAGCGGCACCCCTGAAGCTCATTCATTTAGCCACATAAATCACTGCTGAATTCCACGGTCGCTATACCCCTTCCTGCTGGGAGCTCCCATTTTCGCCTGGCTGTCAGTTAAATGCAAGCATTATGTTACCATCTTTCCTCTCCCCTGGGACACTGTCTGAATTAAACACACTTAAGAAGAAAGTGTTGTCTAAAGTTTCTCTAATTTCCATTCCCGCTTCCTTACCATTCCTTGATATATGATGCTTGGAACTGGTGATTTGTCAATTTTAATAGTCTCTAGCCTTTTAAGAACCCACAATGTTATCCTTTCACTTCCTCATTATTCAGTTTCTTCCCAGAGAGACCTCATTTATGTAACATCTAGCTTTGGTAATTTTCTTAAATTTCAAAGGAAAAAAGAGAGAGTGCGTGTAACTTAAGTATTAACTACTGTTTTACTTCTGTAGCCATTTATTGGTTCAAGAGCTGGTCATACATATTATTTCAGCCATATTTGGCAATACAGTGAGGAACAAATTGAATTTTAGGTTATGGTGTAACAGAAGATTGGGTTGGATGTTTAAATTTTTAATCTATGAATTCCTCTGTGTGGTTTGCAGTGAAAGTGAAGACGATTTTCATTTGTCTTCAGTTTGCTGGGAGGCTTTCATACTGTCCCCTTTGGTGTTTCTACTTTTTAACTTTATTTTTATCGTTGACACTACTGCAGATGTCCCCATTTCTCCCCACTTGGCCCACCTTCCCCTCCTCTGCCCCCTGGCCATCACCACTCTGTTGTCTGTGTCTGTGGGTCATGCATATCCCCTTGGCTCATCCCTTCTCCTTCTTTCATCCAGCCCCTACCTGCTGTCCCTGCCTCTGTTTCTGTTTTGTTTGTCAACTTAGTTCATTCATTAGATTCTACTTAATTTCTGACCTTCGCTGTCTCTGGCACGCTGATGAAGTGCCTTATATGAGCATTCAGTCTAAGTGTTCTTCAAACACCTTCCACTTTTTAGCCATCAAAACACCCAGGAAAAGGATTTCCTTACTACATTTTGAGTAGAAACCCCAAGTCTGAAACCACAACTGGCTCCAGCTCCAGTCTGACACAGCAGCGCAGCAGGCAGCCGGTGGTTCCCAGCCATCCTCTGGATGCCACCCCCCATGTGTCCCATGATCGGGAAAGCGCCATGGCCTCCCGGAAACCACCTGCTCTGATGACGCCTCCCCAAGCCCCACGTGGGCCTTTTGCCTCACATACAGTCAGATTGCCTGTTCCAACCGCAAAACCCCTACGAAGTCCTAAGTGCAGGCTTGAAAGGAAATGATGGAGTCTAGAAGTGTATCGGCCTGATTTTGTTATGATGAGAGAAGTGGTCAAACTGCAAAATGGAAAGTGATCGGGAAGAGGAAAATGGATGAGTGGTGCTTTCAAAGGTTCCTCTTCCCAGCAATGAGGGAGGCAGGAAAAGCATCGCCCACAAGGACCGCCTGCTGGACTCCCCATGAGCCATGACTTTGTGGCTCAGGGAAGGCACCCTGTTTGTTCCCTCAGTTGAGAGTGACACTGCCTGCTATTCTGTCAAGACCCAGCCAGAGTTTCGTAATTTCGGTTATGTTTTCTAATCCTTACACTCCAGATTCACCTGCTCGACATAATTATTGGCTTCTTCCCATACGGCCTCGTGGCATTTGGTTTCTGGCTCTAACAGGACACTTATAATATGACTAAGTGACTCCTTACATGTTTTGCATATATGCACATGTCTCTGAGTAGATGATAAACTCTTAAAAAGATGGACTTATTTTAGCAGTCTTTGTACCCCCAACACTCACAAATTATCCACATCCATCATTTTTCAATAAATCAGTTAAAGTGCCATAATGATATTTTTAATTAGCTAGTCAGCTAATTAATTTGTCATATTTAATGACCCTACCCTGAGCTCTAAGCCATCATTTACAACAGCTACTTGACATCTCCTTGTAGATGTGTCTGAAGTACCTAAAATTTCTTATGTCCAAAAATAAATTCAAGGACTCCTAGTCCCCAACATGGGCTTGCCCTAATAGTTGCTCCCCCAGTGAATGTCACCACCCATCTTGTGGACAAGCCAGAAACCTAGACATCAGTTTTGACCCCTCCCTCTTCTCTACCCTCCCCAGGTCCCTTCCATTTCCACTGCTTTTGATTTTGCCTGCTGTGTATCTCTCAGTCTTCCCAGTTTTTGCCATTTCAATGCCCCCACCCTAACCCAAAACACCGGCATTGTAAGTGGGTTTAGGAGAGCTGAGCTAAAGGCAGTAATTAAAGGATAAGATACAGGGCAGGGCAAAAGCAGGTTTATAGTTGTTCATATGGGAAATAAAACAATAAATAATAAAGAGCAATACAAGAATAAACTCTGTTTTGCATATGTGCAGCTGTAAACCTACTCTTGCCCCACCCTGTATTAATCACAGACTCCTCACCCATTAGGATTAATCTGTAAAGACAGGAGAATGGCCACCAAAGGTGTGTCCCTCATGATAGCCCCTCCCAGAGAATGCCTTTAGAAGACAGCAATAGGCTCTATCAACAGTTGGCCTATCAACAAACCCTGCCCGCCAACCATGGGACAGGCTGTTCTTCGGAGGGAGGGAGGGATTCCTATGCGCATCAGGGCAGGAGAGGCAGAACAAAAAGGAAGATTGAAGCTTGCCCATTCCTGAGTTTTTCCTCTAGTGAGTCTTCTTTGGTATTATTGAATTACTTTATCTGCATTTTAAACTATAGCCACATTTTCCAAGGCAGAGATGGTCTCAAAATGGGAAGTATAAAGCATTTGCTATAATACAACATCATAGGGTTATATATGAGCAATAGCTTAAGGTAGTCAAAGACCAAAAAGATGCAGGTGGGGGTGAGTGCCTTCTCTCTTCCCTCCATCCTTTATGAAATATATGCATTGTGCTTGAGAAAGTCTGTCTAACTGTAGTCACATGCTCTTTTTACTAAATAACCAAAACAATGGAAGAATTACATAGAGCCATTCAAAATATCTTGGCCTTCTATTGATATTAATTAGCCTGGGTAACATAAATAAGCTGCTGCTTGCAGACTCCAAATCTCATAAGCCAAAGCTATATCTGATGTTGAATGGGCTCTGTATTCCAGAGAAGGTTGAACTCTTCAGAGGCAAGGATTCCAAGGAAAAATGTTTCAATATTGACTATTGGAAGGCAGAGAGATGTTTCCTGAGAGGAGATGGCAAGGGCAGAGAGAGTATGACCAGAAGGAGAACAATGTGGGGAGAGACGTGGCGGCTTAAAACAAGGGATGGTCGGGGCCCCCGTGGCACAGCTGGAACCAAAGACAAAGGGGTCCGGGGGTTGGAGGGAGTGATGAGAGATGAGACTGCACTCACTCAGTAGGTCCAACCAGATGGTAAGCTTTACATGGCCTGTCAGAGTACAGGGCTTTAATTTCACCTTCTAATCAAAGAGTTCAAAGAGGACTTTAAGGTTTTGTTTTACTAAGATTGCCATAAAAGCACTGTGGAGTTTAGACTGGAATAAAAAAGAAAAGTAAAAAAAAAAAAAAAAAAACTAGTAACAGAAAATTCCAAGAAAAATCCCAGAAAGTTTATAATTCTGATGGTGTTGCACTGACAGATGGGAGATGTAAGAAAGAACCGTGAACTAAAATTAACTGAATTTGGTGACTGGGGTGAGAAACATAGAAGCTTAATGACACTGATCCATACCTTGATGGTAGATATACGTATATCTCACTCATCTGTCATTCACTGATTTATATTTCACATTCATTCATTTATATATGTGAATATATACATATATATATTCATTCGCATATCTATATGCATGAATGAAATGTTAACAATGCCCAAGCCTGTGAAACTGCAACAGGACAGGAAGAAGCTTCCAGCAAGGGAAAAAGAGCTCTGAAGGGAGATCTAGGAAGACAGACAGAAGGGAGATATGACTTAGAAACCAAGAGTGAAAAAAATTTTTTTGGCAATAAAAAAATTGGGAATGGGCAATAGCAGTGAAGACTGCACAAAGAAGTCAGGTAAGGCGGAGGACAAGTCATCGAAGCTGGTGATCATGAGTTTGTTAGAAACATCTGCGTTTCCAAAAAGCCACAGAGGTGGGTTAAATGAAAAACAGATGTCGAGTAGGTGTGACTTCAATAGCACCTTACTTAGAAAAGCATTGAGAGATAGAGTGTCGTAACTCAAGTAAGAAATAGCCCAGGGTGCTCATGTTTGGGACGAGAGATTATTTTTGTAAACCAGCGTGGTCTCCAGTCTCCAGTTCCCAAAGAGCCACGGAGGTGTGGCAACGAGTCAGCACTCTGAGAAAGACCTGGATTCTGCCTTCACCCAGCCCCTTCTCTTCTCCTTTGAATCCACAGTGGGGACAGACGTACCACGACAGCAAAACAATTTAACGTTTTTCTTAGAAGCCAAGATTTCCACTGTAGACTTTTAGAATGTTAGCATGCCAATGTGAACCAGATGGAGAACTTCCTTTATGTAACATTCGGGGAGTGACAGAGCCTCATGAGGAAGCGGGCCGGCTGGCTGGCTCTGCCCTCCTCGCCTCTGCCCACCTCCAGTGTTCACACTGAGCCCGCACATGGCGAGGTCAAAGGTGCCCTCAACACTATGTATTCTGACCCCACACATGACTGGCAGAGGGAGGATCCCATTAGGAGTGACCTGGAAAACAGTCACACTTAGCTGTCTGAGATATCGGACAGTATCACATAAATATTAGTACAGTACCCCAAAACATGTTGCAAATTTTGATTAATCCAGGTAACCATTTCTCCTTTAAGGTGAAATGAAAGAGAGTGGGCTTCCGCACTGGGAATCCCATTATTAGCCACACTTTAGAAATGCTGTTATTTCCCTTTAGTTTGGTTTATCTTTGTGTTAGATGACACACTCACTTTGAAATGTTTGAAGTACGGTCGTTGCTTTTAGGCAAAAGTCATTATTGACACTCAAGGTAAGATCTCATCTGGAAAGCTATAAAATGATTGAGGGATGCTTTAAACCTAAATTAAAATGTTTTAGGGTGCCTGTTCTTTACAAGAAAAAAAAACAGTATTTCACATATCTAGAAATGGAATAAAATTCAGCAATTTCACAATAATCATACATACCCACCTACATACTATCATTTTGCATATTTACTCATGTTATTTCTAAGACAAAAATTACAGGCAGGAGAATGACACATCCCTAGACCTAAATTTGAAATAAGTCTTTTTACAATGAAAGTAGACAAATAAATTTATTTCATTCCATAACATAAGATAGAAAAGCAATTTGCTTTTTGGCTTTGACGCTATTCAAACGGGTAGGCAGTTTGGTCAGTTGTTAATTAAAAAAGAAATGGTGATATCATGAAAATAATTTCAAATGGATAATGCAAAGGTCATTTTAAATTTATATTGGGATATATATTTTACTACTTACTCTCAAATATAAATGTATCCTAGGAATCAACCCCATCTTAAATAAAATATTAACACTATAATTCATGATGATCAAAGGAGGAAGAAGTCAGAAAGCTGAACAATTTTTCCTTTTTTCTTACTGCTCAACCAGCCCTACCTGTCTCCTCAAAGACTCTCCCACAGGATGTGGAGTCTGAGCTGGTTGTTTCCTCCTAAATGTATTTATACTCGTCACTCTCTTACGGGGATCTTTCCTACCCAGGAACTACCGCAGGGCTAAATGTGTTGGACACATGTGTCACAGGGCCTGGGCCCAGCATCCTGTCCCGCCGCTCGCAGGTGTCTGTGGAGGCTGAAAATATTAGGCTGAGTTTTCACCCTGGGTTAGGCATTCCTTGGACTGAACTGGGGGTCTGATCTATAGGTTGGATGAAAAGTCCTGGTTGAAGATGCTCTGATCAACAGGAACCATTGAAATGGGATGGGCCAAAACTGTGTTTTCTTCTAGAATGTAGGGTAGAGATTACAAGGGGATTTGACGAATTCACAGCAAGTGGAGGCAGAAGGAACACACAGGGAGAAGCAGAGGTACCACAAAAGAGCAACTGTCTGGAGCAGGAACCTGAACTTTGTTTTCTGTAAAGGTCCAGAGAGCAAAGATTTGAGGCCTTGCAGGCTGGCAGGTATCTGTTGCAATGAGCCCACTCTGCCAGCGTAACAGGAAAGTGGGCGTGAACAGATGTGTAAACAGATGAATGCAGCTGTGTCTCACTAAGAAATTCTTTCTGACAATAGATGGTGGTCTGAATTTGGCCCACAAGCCAAGCTGCCCACCCCCACCTGTTCTAGAGCCCTGTGGTCCCCCTGGAAGATAATGTGCACCCTGGATGCAATTAGACCTTTTCTAGTAGCCGAGTTCAAAAGTTAAAACAAACAGGCGAAATTCAGTTTTTTAGTTTCTTTTATTTAACCCAATCTGTCCAAAACATGGTCATTTCCACATCTCAGTAATAAAAAAGATGACTGAGAAAGTTTTCATTCTTTCTTAATACGAAGTTTCAATACCCAGGGTGCATTTTACAATGAAAGCATCTCCCAATCTAGCCTCAGCATGTCAACTAGAAGGGAGTCTCTGGGTCTTGAGTAGATGGGTTTCAGGTGCTGAATCATCACACTGACCAGTGGCCACTGTATCAGGCTTTGCAGCTCTGGACCATGAAACAGGTCTGGAGAATAGCCAGTTCCCTGTGAGGCCCAGAGCCCTTATGATTTTCATTTGCAGCATTTTGCTAAAAATAGCTTGGGAAGACCTTGTCATTGGCTTTGCAGAACCTAACCAAAAGTGCGAATGAATGAATCAACGAACAATGGAAAGAACACTAACTGTTAAGTGCCTGGATCATCCCCGCCTACATCTATTTCACTGTGTAGCGTTTTCGTGATTTTTAAACCGCACATTATTTGAGAAAGGAGGGTTTGTATTGCACGTTGGTGATTCAGCAGCTCTCCTACCCTCTTTGTTATTTAATTCTACACAGATGTTCAATACCTGTTTTGGGGTAAGTGCTGAATTTGATAGTCATTGTCCTTACCACCTACTCTCAAAAACGTCGTGTTGCTGTAAAATAAATTATCGAGTCCTAATATAGAACTGTATTAAGTACTAGGCTATTAAAACAAGAAAGCTGAAATAAATCGAGGGTTCTGTGAGTTAGCTAAGACATGTAAAAATGTCAGCTCAGTAACAGAAAGGAAGGAGTCAGAGAGGCAGTCTTCCCTGAGCTCCATCCTGAAAACAGGTGCTTCTCAGGCAGATCAGCTGCTGATGGTGGGAAATAGCACAGCCAGGAGACTGGTTAAACAACAATTTAAAATCAAGAGATCCAGAGAGAATGTTAAAAAAATAGATAACTAGGAGCTAGCTAAATATTGGGTATTTAAAATCTTAGGTCATTCGAATAAATTTAAATATCTACATATTTTAGTTTTATTTCAAAGGGACAATCTCAATTCATACTTCTGGGTTTACAATCTGCCTTCTCTAAAATAATAGAAAAGTGGAAAACTTTCTGTCCCCATAAATTTTAGATGTCTGCTTCAGCAAAGACAATCCTTTTGCTATTTGGAACAAAGAAGATTGAGTTTGAATGATTTTGCTGACTCAAGCTCCAAATGGGCCCTTATATTTGAAAGACTAGAAGATCTTGTAATTTACAGTTCTGAATGCACACTTTATAGATGCAGAATTTTTCAAAACCTGTCAAGAATAGAGCATGTTTGCTGAAGAAATGGCACCTTTGAAGTCCTGAATCTGGTTGACCTTTCCTCTTGGCTCATCCAAGATAAATGGCTGCTGAGAATGACTAAGTGTTGGGGGAAACACAAAAGGGAGACGCTAAGACCCCCAGAATTCTGAGGTGCTTACGAGGGGTAGGTCACTTCCTGTCAGTGCAGAAACACCTGCCAACGTCTGATCATTCTGATGACTAGCTCGAATTAATCATGAATGATTCATTAAGTCCAGGTCTAGTTTATTACGAGGTCTGCATACACTTGGAATACCGAGGCAGGAAAAAGCCATTGTGCTTCCTTTAAAATAATGCATTGCCCAAAAAAGTAGACCATACTTCCATTCTCTCTGCATATCCTACTGTGTGCATAAACAAACATCAGTGAAAATAAATCACAAATTCCCACAGAACAGTCAGAATTACAAATTCAAAATTTACTCACTTGTCTCACTCGATCTTCCAAAGTATATGTTTTGTGGTGCTTATTATTTTTATCACTCTAAGCAACTCAGA
Source organism: Tonatia bakeri (assembly GCA_004024845.1). Lineage (NCBI taxonomy): Eukaryota > Metazoa > Chordata > Mammalia > Chiroptera > Phyllostomidae > Tonatia > Tonatia bakeri. The sequence continues at coordinate 38,330 of PVIA01002654.1, read as the reverse complement.
ATGGGAAAAATAAGGAACCAAAAAGCTATGCTAATCCAACTATTTCCCAACCACACTGTCATTGTAACATAACTCAAGTTTATCGAGATGTCCCACACACACCTTACTATTCCTGTATCATAGACTGTCATTTATATTTCCTGTCTTTTTGTTTGGCAAATAAAGAAATTGGAACATAGAGCTGTTATGTATTGTAACTTGACTACATTGCAGTAAGTGGCAGATCTGAAACTCATTTCTCTGTTCAGTCAATAAATATCCACTGAGTTCCTTTTCAGAATCTGCCCCTTTTCTGAGGGATATTGTCCTGAACAAACTAGACAAAGCCTTTGTTGTTATAGAGGACACTCTAGTAGACAGAGGTAATTGATTAAAAAGAGATATGATTAAATATTATCCATAGCAACAGGGGATGATGACGTGAAACATCCATCTGGGTGAAGGGTAAAGGGGTCAGTGGTCTGGATTTTATACACTAAGGTCATGCTGAGTCTTTCTGTTAAAATGACGTTTGAGCAGAAATATAAAGGAAGTAAGCCAGTGCATGTTTGAAGACAAGAAAAATAAAGGAGTCTGATGGTGAATCTTGTTGGTGTATTCAAGGAATATTAAAAAAACTTGCATGAGACCTGGCTGGTGTGGCTCAGTGGATTGCGCTCTGGCCTGCGAACCAAAGGGTCGCCAGTTCAATTCCCAGTCAGGGCACATGCCTGGGTTGCCAGCCCGGTCCCCAGTAGGGAGCACTCGAGAGGGAAGCACACACTGATGTTTCTCTCCTTCTCTTTTTCTCTTCCTTCCCCTTTCTAAAATTAAACAAATGAAATCTTTTAAAAATTAAAAAAAAAAAACGTGCATGGTTGGAGAGGATTAGGGAGTGATAATAGATGATATTAAGAAGGTCATTGCCATAAGATCCCTGAGGGTCTTAACTATAGTAAGCAGAATTTATACTGAATTCTCGGTAAAATTGCAGCCATCAGAGGCTTTTAATAAAAGAGTGACTTGATCTAAACTTTTATTCTAAAAAGATTACTCTTTTCTTCTTTGAAGAGAATAGAATATGAAGGGGATGTAGGGGCCAAAAAACTACAGATTTGTCTAGAGAGATAGCAAAGTGTGAAAAAAGTTCTGATTTTAAAAATATATTGAAAGTAGAGCCAACATTATAATTAAGAATACATAATTAATTGAGTAAAGGATTGGCACTTTTCATCTTTATAACTGCATGTCAAATTATAGCTACTTGAAAAATATAGGTGGAATGAATGAAGTAATTTCAAAAGACAATTTTATTACTCACTTGCTTGACTCTTTATGTAAAGCTATGGCACCAAATGTAGTCCTAACATTACTGACTTGCTTAACACCTTTGCAGACTGCTTCTGTTATGCAAGACGTGAGCCTCGTCTCTGGGATTTTTCAGAAAAACATACATCTCCCTTCCATTCACCACATTTACCAACTTCTCTCTGTAACACGTTTATTTGAAGAAGGAATCACATCATCTCTTATTCACCTCCTCCTCTCCTCCACTTCCTCCTCTTTCTCCTCTTCCTCCCCCCCCCCCTTTGGAAGACAGCTGAGTGCTCAAAATAACGATACCAAATTGGCTTTTCAGGAAACAAAAGCCTTGATAATTAAGAACAATGAATATGGATGTGGACTAAGCTCAATTCCCAGCAAAAAATTTAATGTTAATCAGAAGCTTAAGGTACTAACATAATACGAATGAACTTAATTTGGTAGGGTGTTATTAAATCTACCAATATACAGTAGCAGTTACTTTCCCGTGGATATCCCTATGCAGACACGTGTTGAGGGATATTAGCTATGTATGTGGATCTATAACCGATGATATATAGAGACATCTGTAAGTTTTAAATTAAGAAAATAGTATAACTAACACTGGTAATCACATATTTGCAAATTAAGTGAGAATAATAGAAAACAGTATATCTACAATCCAGGCCTGGTCAATGTTTTGAAAACTACAAGGTCATTATGCTCCCCTCTAGTTCAGAGTCACTCCTTAGGTTGAGTTTCTGTTTCCTGAGGACTGAGGCATTACCTGAAATCAATGCTCTACTTCAACTGATATGTGTGCATTTGGTGCAGGGTCAGTTAATATTTAACCAGAGAAAACAGAACCAATAGGAGGTATATAGAGATATATTGCAAAGAATTGTCTTACACGACCACGGTACAAGCCCCAACTCCGGAGCATAGGCTGCCAGGAAGGGCAGGCAGACTCCCCCAGCTCGGCTGCAGCTGCTGCCCACAGCTGGAAGTTCTTCTCTCAGCTAAGCCTCAGCTCTCGTGTTAAGGAAGGTCTCCCACACTGATTGATTTGGACCCAACCAGATTATCTGGAGTAATGTAATGTCAACAATTAGGAACTCTAATCACATCTACGAAACATCTTCACAGCAACACCTAGACTTGTGAGTGACTGAAAAACTAGGGACTGTAGCCTAGCTGAGTTGACACATCCATAGTGCATCACATGCTCTGGTGTCCTGTTAGGGGCCATGGGACACTACACTGGGGGTTTGCCAGTCCTGTACGTTTCTGAGCTCAGACGTCCATAGGTCGTGTCCATCCGAAGGTGCTATGTAAGAATCAAGGTTGTGAATAGTTGTTTGCAGCAGTCCCTGCTGTGAACCAAAGAGGAAATTAAGTCTAATTGCTAAGAGACTAAAGGTCACTTGTTGATTTTTCTCTCTCTGTTTTTCTAAGAACAAAGCACAAACGGAAGTGTGGCTTCTTCTAACTTTTAATGCAATGCTATTACTCAAAGATCACTGTGCAGTAATTTATTCATTAACTGTGGAAGGAAAATACTTTCAGTCCTCATATTATGCCACATTCATCAAAGAACAATTCACCCTATGGCAACCAGTTATGAGAATTGTCCAGGCATGATTGGAAAAATCATAGCAGGTCCATAAAATAATGGCACTGTAAAGGACCGTTCCATAGAGTGACCATGTGGCTTTCTGTTACAGGGACAGAGAAAAGATAAAGGATGTGTCATGGGGTATGCAGAAGGGGAACGAGAACTATACAGAAAACCCCTAGCCACAGCATGAATACGGAAATCACATTAGGAGGAGACACTTAGTAGTATCACCCTGGAACCCAAGGTCTGAGATTTGAATTGCAAAATTACATGTCCTGATTTTAATCCAGAGGTGAGAGAGATAATACAGTTGAGGAAGGGTTTAAATCCTTTTTGTTGTTTTCTTCTGCTTTTCCACATAAACCATCCACGTACTACAGCTAATTGTGGCAGTACCTCAATACACTACTAACCCTTAGTTTGCCTTTGTTATCTTGGGATTTTTAGATACATAGGGTATCCCTGAAAATGTTTCAGAGAGAACATTCCGATCTTGTATATCTGCATGTCTGTGTAGTTTTCTGGGGAAAGGGTTTACAATTTCCTTTAGCTTCCCGAATATTCTACTGCCCTAAAATGATTAAGACACACACCCACTGAGCCACCCCCGTTGAGTCCACTCCTCCACCATACAGTAGCCTTCAAACACCCACAGACAGATTCAGTGCCTCCTGGGCTTTATCTTGTCCCCCGGCTATTCCGAGAGCCTTACCCGTATCATCACCTTCATGGAAATTACCCAAGGTTATTAATTAGGTTTTTTAGGCATTTAGTGTAGATTTTTATCTACGATGGTGAGTACCGGTGGGAATAGACCATGTAATCATCTTTGAAGGCCTAACTCATCTGACCACGAATTAGCAATGAGCACATTTGTTGGACCAACAAATAAATGAAACTATTTTCAAAACATCTTTCTACTATAAATTATCTTTAACCATTTACTCCCCTATGGAATATGGCGTCTTCGTCCAATTTCAGTTTCCAAAAAAGTCTGTAATTAATTAAATAAACAAACAAAGTAAATCAGTTTCTTGGAAAGAGAAATTCTAAGAGGTTTGGGGTGTAAGCTGCAGTCTTTATCTATATTTGGCTATGGTACTGCATGGTGTTTGGGCCAGTCTGGAATTGCTCATTCTTTAAAGAAGATTTGGGTGTTTTTTTTTTTAAGCATTGCAGGGACTTTTGCAAAACAAGGCCTATGCTGGCATTATAAGTTATAAATATACTAAAATTAGGACTATAGAACAAAACAGGGACAGAGAGAGAATGACTGTCTCTCCAGTTCTAGTCTCTCAAGAAAGATTCCAAGCAGGTGGGAAGCTTACCTAGATGGAGAGAAACAAGGCATCTGGGATTTGTCCTGGCAAATATGTTGATTCTCAGCAGGGGAGGATGACTTGGGTGAGTACTTGATAGAGACACTCCAATTCTCTCCATCCTCAGGGGAACTTGTTATAAATGCCGTGAGAGGCAGCTGTAAGAGACTGAGAGTGTGGGCCCAGTAAAAGCTCCTCTAACACGTTCCAGGGAGCAATATGAGAAGCAGTGAACAGGAAAACCCAGCAGGGACCCTAATAACTTTTAACATAAGTGGGCCAAAGCTTCTCTCCGTTCTCAGCAAAAGCACCGTGTGCTGTGACATGTGAACAGGAAGGGACTACTGTGCTGCTGGCCTTGACGGGACTAGCAGCAGGTAAGTCACTGCTTAGTGGCCAGGGATAGGCTGAGTCACAAAGCGGGCCACCAGGAAATAGAGCAGAGGAACATCAGCAACATGTACATGGAATTATAAATAGGAACTCCACCCAGCATCTGATTGACCAAGTTCAAATCATCCTCAGCTTCCCGGCTGGGTGGCGGTGGCTGAGACCTTCACGGATGCTCTTCATTTTGCTCACAGAGTCAGAACCCCTGAAACTCACAACAGGCCCTCAGCCTGACTCACACGTGATTCCAGGGAACTGTGGACACCACTGCAACTAGTCAACAACGTGGAGAATACAGGGTTTCCACGCAAAGAAAAATCAAACATCAATCTTTCTTTTTGGAAGCTTTATAGCAGGGGGAAAAATCATTCTCTCTACCTTTCACATACATAAACTAACCCATGGGGTACAAGTTTTGCTGTGAGATCCTCCAAGTTCTTTAATACATTCGTGCCCCAGGGAAAACAACTGTTCCATTATTGTGGGTTGCCCTCCGTTGACCATGTGAGAACAAGAAGATGAACCTCGCCCCAGGGGACAGGCTGCCCTGGTGCTCTTTGGCAAAGATAAATTGCCCTAAGTATCTTGAGTCTGTTTCACTGGCCGCCCACAGAGCTGCAGAAAGTTGCCCAAGCCTACTTTCCCAAGACAGACTGAACTTGGGTAACCTGAGGGGACTGCTGGTGATTATTAGGAGATGTCATTAATGAGCTCCCGCCAAGCTATCTCAGGGACACAGGTCAAAACACCTGTGGATTCTGGCAAGCGTGAGCCACAGCTGATCTTTCCCCAGTTCTCACGGAGAACTGCTAGTGCACTGATGCCTGAACCATTAGTGGGCTGGCAGTGGAGGCAAGAGGAGGGAGTCAAGGAAGGAGGTGCACATGGCAGGGGTGGGTGGGGGGGATTGTGTGAGAGCGACAGGAAAGGGAAGAGATGGAGGAAGGTACAGGAAGGTCGATTTCTTCCCATTGGGAGTGCTGATTTGTATAAAGGCCCTAAACAATAGAAAAAACAACTTTGGAGGGCGGTCTTATGTAGCTTTCTTTATAACTTTCCAATGCCTTACAATGGGGTAAAATGTGAGTTTGGTGAGGGCCATGAAGGACTTATTATTGAAATACAGAGACAGTTGGTTTCTTGATGTGGTTTGGAGACAAGACAAAAATTCCTTGAAAGCAGCCTGAAACAAGAAGACCTCTTAAATATTTACTAGTTAAAAGCTACTCTGCATGGCAGCTATTTGAATTAGTAAGAGTCACCACTGATTATAAAAAGTAATTACAAACAAAATATTGTGTCTCTGAAATCCTCTGAGATAGTGCAATACACATATTCCCATTGATATCTGCACTTCCTATAAATCTCATTACTTGGGTCACCCTTTTCTAAGCTATACAGAATTAACTGCTTTGCACAAAAATGCTGAAGTCCCAGCTCCCAGATCAGCCATGTGCTAACCTCAGTACACTCTTTGGATTCGCCTGTCCCAAGCTTTCCTTTTCTCACCTGTAAATAAGGATTATAATGGCAACCTTTCCTGTGAAGAGTTTCAGGATCTCCCTTTTGTGGAACTGACCACACTTTCCATCAGAACACCCACCATCCCTTTCTGCTCCTGCACCCACACTCCATCGAGGCATACAGCCAGGCCAACCAGGAGCACTCGGGACATGCTGTTGTATGAATCAATGAGACGCGTCTTGTGCAAAACACTAATGGAGTACATTCTGCCAGCATGCTTTATGGAACACGAAGTGGAGCCACAAAAGGTTAAACAATCTGCCTGGGATCCGGAATGAGAAGGTGGAAAAGCCAGGATTTGCGCCTCAGCCTTGCATGGTCTCCCTCCACCCTGCAGACTTCCGCAGGACATAGTTTGCATGCAGGAAGCTCACAGAGCATTTAAGCTTTGCCCGTGGCCACTGTTACATTGCTCCTTGCGCTGCGTGGTGCCAGTTCCTCCTGCCTTACCCGTGAACTCAATCCAAGATCCCTTAAGGACAAAACCTCATGCTCCCGGTCTGTGCATTTGAATTTGTAATGCCTAGTTTAATAAATATTTGTGGAATTAAGAAATTTAGCTTCCTAAAGGCAGTCCAGCAATCCGCCTGGGTTTGTTGAACTGCAGCTCTGTCTGCCACAAAGGAAAGGACTTAATGATTTTTAGCAGTAGCACTGGGACGCCTCTTGGCCAGCATACTGAAGGTCCCTTCCATCCTCTTACATCCATCATAAAGTTTTGTGCAGTCTCTGCACAAATGCTACCTTTTTCCCTCGGTAATTTGTATATTCCATTTTGCCTCATGATTTTTGAAGAATTATTAGAAACTCTGAAACAATTTCTCATAAATTTACCCTCTGCTGAAGGTCTTTTCTACATGTACCAATATAATTTGTAAGGAATCTTGGCCTATAATCTTAGAACATGTAGAACAAGGTGAGAAAGAAAGCATTACTGGGATTATTTTTTGAAAGGCATCTAAAAATGCTATTCTCTCTCATGTTCTGATATTTTTGTGGTATTTCAGGTGAATTTCAGATAAACTTGATTTCCTCTGTGTGGCAGAAAGTTTGCACTATACTACAATGACCCCTGCAGGTAGCTAGCAGTTTAAATTTGATTTCACAGAGCCCTAAATGGTTTCATAAGTTATTTTTAATTCATCGGAATTACCTGAACTGGAGGTCCATTAACTTTCATTAGGCTGTCTCAGGAGCTGACTGCGGGCGAAGCGCCAAGCTCCCGGAGGCCTGGAGCCCCGGGGATAGAGACAGATGAGGGACGGCTCATGTGCAGAGGCCAGAACCAAGGTACACCTCCAAGATCTCAGCCCACGTCCTTCTTCCACACTCACATGAGCAAGACTGCAATTCAGCTAGCACTTTTAGCATCAAATGATTGGGATCCCAGAACACTTAGTGCAATGCAAGGAATCGGTTTCCCAAGATGCCTGTGCATTTGGACTCCCCCTGTGGTAGGGCGTGGCACAACTCTAAGGCTTCCGGATTTTGCTTATCCAAATGTGAAAACCGAAAAGATGATTACATCGGGAGCACTGAATGACATTTCGCAGTGCCAGAATGATGGAGTGTCTGCTTGGTTAAGACATTTTGCCTGCGCAGTTGCTGCTGCTAAGAATCCATCACTAATGAGTGCCGGCCCATGTATCATAGCGAGGAAGCATGTGACAGGTTTGAGTGCCATCCAAGGCCTGATATTTCAGCATTGTCCTCTAACGTCCCTCAGAGCACCTCAGGGTGCGCCTGGTCTTTACAGAGAAGGGGCAGCTGGTGAGTGAAGGCATATGGACAGTGGATTATGATCAAAATGTAAAACAAAACAACAAAAACAAAACATTTGGATTTAGACCTGTTAGAATCAGAACCTCGGTTCAGCTCTCTCCACATGCGCCTTGCGTGAGTAAACTTCAGACCTTCGAGCCTCAGGTTCACCATCTGAAGATGAGTGCAATCATGCTCACCTTCGGCGGGGAGGCGGGGGCGGGGGGGTTCAGAAAAGCTGCATTAGGAAATGAATACGGGACAAGCATAGGATGGGTCTTCAGAACATGGTGTCTGCTGCTCCCATGACCGGTTTAGATAGATCTGAACAACCCCCCTCCCTTCTTATGAACCCCTGAGCCAGAAGAAAGCACCAGGAATGACGGTGAAATTCTGAAATGCCATGGGTTTTCTCGAGTGTTCTGCATCAGAAGGTGGAAAAGTGCTCATGAACTGTAGTAAAAGCAGACGCGCATCTTGTGCAGATGCTCCTGGGTGCACGCGCCAGGGAAATGTCCCCCCAGAAAAGGAAGACATGGTGGATGAGGAGGAGTCGAGGGATCTTGCCAAATCCAGGGTGTATGGAGTCATACACAGCAAAGCTCTGTAATCCTGCAGAAAGGGCCATTCTGGCACACGTAATGAACACGCTGTCTCTTTGTTTTTTCCCCGCTGAAGGACTATATTTTCAGAGGCTTGCACCTGTAGGTATTTTGGAAATGTTAATTTCCCCGTGGCAATAGCCAAAGTCGTGCTAGTCCAGTCTAACAATGCGAATGTTCGCCCACGAGCAAAGATTTAATGTGGTCTCCAAAGGCAGCCTCAGAATCAGTTGCGGCAGCTTCCTTTAGTGCTTTATTTATTCATTCAAGAAATATTTATTATGTGCCGTCAGTGAGGCAGGTGCTGCGAGACACCACAGTGAACCAGCCAGAAACAACCCTGCCTTCGGGGCTTGTACCTTCTCCTCCACACCTTACCCCACCTATGTTGGCCTACGGCTAATTTTCTAATGACATCTTTTTCTAATTAACGAAGACAATTTTATTTTCATACAAAATTCAAAAGGTATGGAATGGAATGAAAATGTTATCGTCCTGTTCTCTGCAAAATCTCCCCTGTCCATAGTTTGGTATGTGTTTTTTTCCCACTTTTTCTAATTTCTATCTATATTCATATATCATTACCTTTTAAAAAATGGTATTATATTATAAAATCTTTAATATTTAGCATAATGACTAAGTCATGGTAGTTATTCAATATATTTCCTTTTAATAAAGCTTGCAGACTCTGAATTAACTTTAATTTGAAACAAAGGGGGTTGTGGACAAGACTTTTAAAAAGTCAAATTGTCTTTGTAGAGTCATAAAATGAAATTTTATATAGAGCTGCCAGCTTTAACCTGATTATCCTCTTACAAAGAGGGTCATTATTCCCCAAATCTTGAAAGACAGACCCATTTCATCAGGCAGGGCTTCTTAAGGAAAATTTCCAGTGATGTGATAAATCTTCCTCCTGCTTGCCAAGAAATGCATGAATGGATTATTTTTCAAAGCAGCATTTTTAAAAAACCCACTCTAGACTGGTTCCTTTCTGTTTCATTCAAAAAAAAATTGAAAGACAAGTCAGAATCATTTTAGGGGAAAAAGAACGCCATTTCCTATCAGGCCCTTCCAGGCGGGTGTCACCTCTCTCCTCACAATTCCTCCCCAGGCGTTCACAGCATCCGGTCAAAGGGGACTGTCGGTTTCAGTCCTTCTGTCTGCTTTTATAAAAAATGGAAGTGGTTATATGTAAAACAAATGAAAGCCATCTTTTCTTTGAACTAAGGCTAAATAATGATTTAAAGGTTTCAAGCTAAGCGTGCCTCTCAAATGCTTTTCAATCGCAAGGAATGCTGTGCCCTTCACTCAGCAATAGGAAAAATGATTACAGTGTGTTTCCAATTTCCTTGCTATTGCTGTTTTCATTGTTCAGAAGGCAATGTCGGACTTAAAGAGCTTCCTTTTAAAAATGCAATAAAAGCGAACTTCCTTTTAATCCAAAGTTGGAAAACTTTGTTCAGTTTTGATTTTTTATGTTCTACTAGTTGAACATAAAAACTGTCTCTCGTGAGTGAAATGGAAGCAGCTGGTTTTAAAGCCCATCTTCATAGACTGGGACTCATGAGGACTCGGCAGTGGTCAGGACCAATCCTCGTATCTGAATGAGCAAAGAAAGGCAGGGAGGAGACGGGGAGGAGACCCAGCACCTTGAACGTGTCAGCTTCTCTACCAGGCACTTTGCCTACATTACCTCGCTTCAGTCTGACGGCCAACTCACAGTCGGCAGGCGTAGGCCCAGTGTGGGATGACTTTGCCCAGTGTCACCAGGTGATTTAATGGAGGCCTTTGCCAGAGACTTCTATCTTATTTAAGATTTTATTTTTTAATAGTTCATTTTTAATTATATTTTTTCCACCACTATTATCCCCCATACCCTCTTCTACCTCCACCCATCCCCCTCCCCCCGAAATCAGCACACTGCTGTCCAAGTCCGTGAGCTCTTTCCCTTTCTGGCTCCATCCCTCCACCCTTTTAACCACAGCCCCTTGCCCCCCAGAGGTCAGCCTGCTCTCTATCCCTAAGTCTGTTTCCTGGCCGGGTGGCGCAGTTGGTTGGAGCGTTGTCCCCGTACACCCAGAGACTTCCATCTTAACCCAGAGCTCTTCCTGCCACACCAGGCTGCCTTGCATCACTGACTGATCGAAGGCTTCCAGGAATACAGGCGGGGCGAAAGGGGGTGTACAGCTGTTCGCACAGAAAACAGCACAATGGTTAGTAAATAATAATACAAGAATAAGCTCTGTGCTTTGCTGCCCACAACTGTAAATCTACTTTTGCGCCACCTGGTAGAGTGACAGCCTGAACAGAAACAGTTTGGGGAACTAAATCCTACTGTCAAAAATAACAGATGTAAGACCAGCTACTATAAGTAGGTTCTGTCTGTGGTATAGACTACCCTCACAGATTAGGGGTCATCTCTATTTTAGTACCATCTCTTTTGCCACAGAGGGAAGCTTTGTGACCAAAATAATTCAGTGTGGTTGAATATATGGTTTAATTGGCTTAAGCCAGTAGCTAGAAAATTCTAATATTTTTATGGTGTGGTGCAATTGAACTAACTTAAGACTTCAATATTGAGCTATTTATTATGAGCAAGAGCATAATATATTTATGACCCCCTACCTTAAAATAATTCCTTAGGTTCAAACCCAGACTTTGCCACTTCCTTGACAACCATCTTGCCTCTCTGCATCCTTGACACTTGAGTCAGAATCATTGCCCTTAAAGAAGGTGATTAAATGTATTCACCAAATATTTACCCAACATCCACCAGGGGCTAAGCCACATGTTCGGTGGAACTGAAAGAAATGCTAGCAGAACTGTGAATTCCTCTTTGATTTTGAGAGTTAGCTTTTGCTGAAAAGTCAATGCAGATAGGCGGATCCACGACTATGCAAAGAGTTCACAGTAAATATTTTGATAATCAAGGCAAAAGTGATAGATTCCTACCCATTGTGTTTGAATTTAACAAAGCTAGTTGACTTTCTAAGTTAAATATGTGCAATGAAAACATTGTACCAGACATTACATTGCTCCTCTGGTGTGTTTCTGAGGTCAGGGAAATCATTTTCCGTCCTAAACATTCCTTTACTGCGCCTGGAACAAGACTCTGCCGACCTCACAGGTGGTGTTAACGTTAACGACATCAAGTGGGAAATTTTGATTTTAAATAAGTTACACTCAACCAGTGTTTTTCAGAATTTCTCTGGTTACTTTTACCTTTAAGTGAAGAAAAAGACAAATTTGTAGATTTTTTTAAGTATGTATTAAAATGTTGAGAGAGAAAATGTTTTGTGTATAACAGCTAGGTAACACAGGTTCAACCTTCCTTGGGAGGGAAACTACTAGAACTAGAATGAAGGGCTGCACTTAAGTACATGAGTTGAATTAGAAAACCAAAGGAATTATCAAGAGAAGTATAAGCAGAGAAGACCCAGATAATTAAATGAAGGATATTTACAGAGTTAGATCTTTCTGGTAACTGACCCAATTTTTATATCTTTTTTTTAAAAAAAAAAAGATGTTATTTATTTATTTATTTTTAGGCAGAGGGGAAAGGAGGGAGAAAGAGAGGGAAAGAAACATCAATGTGTGTTTGCCTCTCACACACCCTATACTGGGGACCTGGACCGCAACCCAGGCATGTGCCCTGACTGGGAATTGAACTGGCAACCCTTTGGTTCTCAAACTGGCGCTCAATCCACTGAGCAACACTTGCCAAAGCATTTTTCTTTTTTTTTATGAATAACTAAAAACATATACTTTCATTTGTTAAATTTAAATAGGACTTTTCCCCCAAGCTTTGCTAATTATATAAACTTTAAGCCGATTTAGCCATGTTTTAATTACTCCACTCATAAAATGAGGTCAACAATAAAAATATATTTTAAAAAATTTTAAATAAATAAAATGAAGCTAAGAGTATATTTCAGACATCCTATTGCCAGCATGTTCAGAGTTCAGGAATGCTGAAATTCCCCTGCAGAATTTAGTGCAAAAATACATGTTAAAAATCAGTAATTAGAATTGAGATTATAAATACACCGATTTAAAAGGGTATGGCCTCAGGAGAATCTTAAAATATTTATAAATTCCACCAAATCTCCTTATATTATATTCAGGAGCAAATATTCAAAAGCAAAGGAACAGTCATGGAGGAAGGTGTATATCCTTGGGTAAATTTTAAAATTAGCATTCTTTGGAGCCAAATCAGGTCACCGCCAGTCATCGTACAGAAATATGCCTGAGAACTAAAGGGCACTGTCTGCCACATCTGACTGCCTGGCATCCAGGGAATGTCTAGACAGAGTCCTCTGAGGCTCTCAGTTGAGCCTCGAGGCTCTGCAGTCACACTGCCTGGATCACGTTCAGGCTTTCTGACTTTACCAGTGTGGAGCAGTTACCTTCAGCCCCGTGGTTTCGTCCTCTGTTAATGGGGAGAAATTACAGGAACCCCTTCCTGGGGTTTCTGTGAGGACCACACAAGGGACTGAATGTCCCCTACTTGGAACAGTGCCTCCCAAATCATAAGCTCTAAATACATTGGCTATTGTTTTCATCTCATTCCCAAATTACTCTTCACATTTTCACAAGTCTTGATTTAAAGGATGGTTTACATATATCCATAGGTGCATCTGATATATCCGAGGGGAAAATATCCCAGGAAACAACCCGTTTTGGTGGGGAGGAGGGCTTTCAGTTGAAAAATTTCAGTATCTCTTACTAGAGAAGGCAAATACATGAGATGCCTGCCAGGTGTTCCCAGGGACAATTGGTCCTAAGTGGCACCAGGGTGACCCAAAGAAAAGAGGGGGACACGAGGAGGTCAATCAAGAAGGGGAAGAGTCTTACACATGAAAAGCCTAACCTATCAGGGTGAACCCCAACCTGCCCTGCTTTGCTAGAATCAGAAAGACGGGGTACTTGACCCACCCCATTCCTCCTCAATCCTAACAATGAGCAAAAAATAAGAGCCAGTATTTATTAAGCACCTACTAAGACTCAAGCACTTTACATGTGATCACTCATTTGATCCTAACAACAACTATGTCAACCAGACAGACTTATCCACAGCAAGATGAAGCAACGAGGCACGGAGGCATTAAGTAACTTTCCCCAGGGACACACCTGGGTGGGGAAGCGGAGCCTAGAGTCACCCCTGGCAGGTGGACGGGAGACCTCAGCCTCCCTGGCAGCCCCGTTCTAGGCAGGTTTCTTAAACTCCCTGAACGTCAGTGTCTTCATTGGTTCCCAGAGACCGCTTGCAGAGATAACTCGGATAACGTCTTCGGTGCTTTATCATGCTCAACCCATCGTGCTGTTTGTCAGTGCACCTCATGGAAGGCGTGCCCACCGTGGTTGGACGGGGAAGTCTGAGGCTTGTTGACTCGCTGATCCCAGAAGAAAATCAGCCCAGGGGTCTCTGCTCCAAGCCTCCCTAGGATTCCAGTGCCCCACCCAGAGGCTCAGGGTGAGCTCCTGCTCCAAGACGCCAGTTGTCACCACACTTTCCCACTGTGGTCCCCCTCTCTCCTGCCCAGCGGAGCTTTCTTTGCATTGGAAAGAGACAAGACACTTTCGGCAGCCCCTGTTTTCCCAAACAGGCTTCCCTAGCATCTGGAACTTCGATTTTCTATCTCAGAGTCAATCTTTTAGTGTCGTTCTGCTGCAAGAAATGGGCTATGAACCGAGGGGGCATCGGGCCACTGGCCGTCCCAGGAGGTGATGGAGTGAAATGAGCATTAGTCTTTATAGAAATGGAACTTACTAAGAATGATCATTAACAATTACTTATGTGATATCTTCATTATCACATATCTAATTTAAGACATCATCAGGTGCTTTATTATCACATTTTATCATCAACTATTATCTCACACTTTCCATCCACACCGAGCATCTCAAATACTAAAGGGTTGCAATGGGAATGAGAGAAGACACGGAGGTCTTTCTGTGAGGACAAACGGTGGGTTCTCGGCGAGGTACCGGGAGGGAGGTGGAGGAACAACCTGGTTAAGAGAAAGCTGTACAGAGAACAGTAGCAGTAAGAGGAACACAAAGAAAAAAACACAGCCTTGAGAAAAACAAAGAAACTAGTGGTGTTTAGATGTTTGAGGCATTACATACACACAGAGAACACACATACAAACACACACCAGCACCCGCCTGGCTGCTGTCAGCAACAGGCCAACTAGAGACAGGGAGGGGGGTTGCTCGGGGTCTCTGCTGTGTGCTGAAGCACCGTGGGCAGTCGACGCCAGAGCCCTGATGGGGGCAGAAATGCCCTTGACCCCAGTCCTCTTTCACCTGGGAAGATATGAGCAAGTCGCTGACTGCCTCCCAATGCCCAGACTGCGAATTCCTCTAGAGTCAGATGCTAAACAGAAGCAGAAAACAAGAAAAGAAAAAAAGAACACCTGCATGTTTGCCTTCATGAGATGTTCCAGGGGAGGAGCCAGAAGCACACGCAAGGGAACAATGTGCTATCCAATCGTAAACAACGTAAAGAGCTAAAAATAAAGTTCTCCAGATGATTATTTTGTGTCTAACAAAGAGTATAAATCTATTGAAATGCTTGTGTTTGTGATACCTTCAGACGTATCATTCCAACACTAAATTATTCTTAGCTCGGTGAAGCGTTTTCCTTTGCACCGCACCAAAAATGGATGCACAGTTTCATCTGATCCTTTTCAGAGTTCTGGGGTGCCCCTGCCCCCGTGAAATGTACAGTATTTATGTGTTTAGTTTGTCCACACACTTCCTCTCCTAGGCGTGGTCAGTGTGCACGTGGTTTGCAGGCACACTCGGTACTTAGCTTAATATGTGGCTCATAGTAGATGCTTCATAATAAACCAACTACCCAGGTCTCTCAGTCGTAAAAGGTCTTCAACGTTAATAATTTATTCTTAAAAACAACATTCCATCAGTATAGGTACAAGCCACTTTACCCCCTTTGATATGTACACAAAAATAATGCAAAATAGGAATAAAAATAATCATCCTTAGAAATTGAAAGTAACCATTTCAACAAAAACCCCAATCACCCTCAATATATTATATTTAGTAAAGCAGGAAATGTAACTCTATATTTCAACAATATTGTCAACAGTCATAAAAACTGAAAATTCGGCCAGGCAGAATGCCAGTTCCCGACCACTCGGGAACTGCTGGGGTGGTAGCTCCCCGAGGCCATCCCCAGAATTACAGAAAGGGAGGTGCACTTCATGGCCATGGAGAGGTGTAGAGGGGGTTACATGAAGCCCTATCTCAGAGGGAAGCACTTGAACTGGGGGTCGCAGGGACCTAAATTTAAAAACCGGGACGTCATCACCTCTCTGGGGCCCTGCACCTTTACCTGGAAGAGGATGGCAATATTTACCTTCAAAACTTGAACTTTAAAAAATAAATATGCCAAAGTGTCTGACAAAAAGAAGACACACTGTACCCGGCGATTACTATCAGGAGCTGAGTCCCAGTCCCAGCGTTTAATGGATATTCCCATCACTTTTTTCATCACAAATAGTCTTGACCTATGAACCCTAGCTTCCAGTGGTGTCCCTGCCTAAGTCAGTGCAGCCTTGATGACTCAGTTTCCTGCATATACAGTGAGGATGATAACAACCAGTCCTTCCTACGTCTCAGAGTTGCTGACAGAATCGAATGAGAGATACAGAAGAAAACCCTTAGAAAACCACAAAGTGGGGGGAGGGTGAATATCAGTAGCTGTGCTCACAATAATTTTCCCAGCACAGATAAATCTGGCCTCAAGTCACAACAATGGGTAGTTTTACTGAAGACATTTCCATAATCTATTTTCCGGATAGAAAGTGCCCAGTGCATTGGCAGGCACCTACAAACAGACTTCTGACAGGCTTCTGAGGCTGGCAGCCTCCGGCCATAGGAAGTGGAGTCATTGTACCTTGCAAGATGGGCAATGCTGCCCTGGCTGGCGTAGCTCAGTGGATTGAGCACGGGCTGCGAACCAGGCATCACAGGTTCGATTCCCAGTCAGGGCACATGCCTAGGTTGCAGGCCATGGCCCCCAGCAAGCGCACATTGATGTTTCTCTCTCTCTCCCTTCCCTCTCTAAAAATAAATAAATAAAATCTTTTAAAAAAAAGATGAGCAATGCTTTCCGCGTGCCCACCGGTTTCTCACCTTCTGAGTATTTGCCAGCGTGTTTTCTCGGAGCGGGTCTGGGCTATTTGAAAGAGAAGAGAGTTATCGTAGTTTCAGCTCTATCAAATGAGTGCGATCACTAGTGCTAAGTTCTTTCAGAATTGAGAATCAAGCTTTACAAAATAAGCATAAGTTTTAGGATAAAGGCTGCACTGTTTCAATGACAGACCTTATCGTGTACAGCAGGATGGCACTCTCCTTATCAATACCACTTACTTGTTCCAAAGACGCTTCCTTTTGGACAGCTCAGATCCTAAGAGAATTACAGTGTCAAAATTATTCAAAGAAAATTTTTAAAAGCTAAACTAGGTATCATTTTTTAAAATAATAATTTCAGGTATTTTAATGCAGGACATCAAAATAAAAAAAATACAACTATTTTCTGTATTCTGATAATACACTGGCCCAATTGTACACAAAATGTTGACATTCACTTTCACCTTTTGCCATTTAAAAATCAAATTAGCTTTTTTTTAAGCAACGCTGTACTTTGTACTCCGACACTTCTCTCACTTCTTCAGGAACAGGCGGCGTGGACACAGAACGGGCACATGGAAGTGTGCCCTGCACAGCGGTCCTCGTTTATGTGATGTCGGGGTGTGTCTACTATTCGGAGCTCTTAAAACTGTTCCTGTTTATCAGCCTTGCTTAAAATACATTTATTTTTGTAACCAAGTGAGTAATAAAATCAGATAAAAAAGGAGTGTCCCCGTTGATTACCCGGTGATGAATAACGCAAACGTTAGCCGAACCGCCGAGCGGTGAAACGACTGTTCACAAGGGAATCTGCCAGTCTCTTCCTTCTGTCCAGTGCGTTTTTGTATCTGGGCTCCATGAGCACATATGCATGTAAATTAATGCTTTTCCTCCAGATCATCTGAAGCCCCTTTATTGTTTTGACCACTCCAGTCGATTAAAGGTTGGAAGGAGCCCCACGCCAGCTTCCGCCCTTTAGCTGCCTCCGCAGTGTTACATCCTGTCATTGGACCCCTGCTTCAGCGCAGTCTCACCCCTGAGTGATTTCCAGTGCCCTAGCATCACTGGAAGTGATACCCCTGGTGGCACAGGTCACAGGAATATCGCTCCACCTCAGTGAGCTAGCCCAATGCTATCAACACAGCACTCTAAAAGCAGGGTAGCCAAGAAGGGAAAACTGGTCAGGTTAAACCCTGGATGTGCAACTCAGCCCAGTTCAGTAGTTATTGTGGGGTGTCAGACACTGCCATCCAACAAGCAACACTGAGACAGCAGTAGAGGACCAAGGTGTAGAGGACATGGTCGTTACCCTAAGGTATGTGCCCAGTGTGCTGGAGGAGACTGACATTAAAAATACACTTTCCAAAACGATGTGGTCAATCTAAGAACTGAGTGTGGCAGGGTGCCGTGGAGCGAGAGGTGAAACACCCAACCTGGACCCAGGGTCGGGGACGGCATCACAATGATGATGGCGTCACAATGATGCCTCGGCGGGGCAGACGTGTGGAATGATACTCGTGAAATAGTGTCAAAATGTAACTAGAACTTTTATGAGGGTCCTGCTGTAAGTATTTAGTTTTGTGTATTTGCTTTTCAGTCTTGTGCCTCAAGTGCAGCATTAATTAGCGCAATGCACTGGGAACACATCTGAAGTTTCACAGTGAATCTTGTGCATAATGTCTAGACTTAGTAATCTTTGACCTCTACTAGTCCCTTTGATTTTATATTTATTTATCCAATTCTTTCCTCTCATGAAGCATTTAAATCATTTTATTCTGGTGATAAATTTTCAGATGATCTCCAATCCTGATGATTATGGAAGTTATTGTTTCTCCTGCTGCTTAATGGTCTTGGGGTATCAGGTTTTTTGTTTTTGTTGCTGTCGTTGTTTTCAGTAGACTAGCAGGTATTGATCTTATTTTCTGCAGGATTTTTAGAATTAAGGATTGAATTTGTAACCTCTGGATGCCAATAGCCACTACAGGATTATCTTGCCCTCTCTTCTCCACCCAAGTACCCTGAATGTCATCATAAATGTCAATGCAAAACAATGTCAGCTGTAAAGTGGCCGTAGGTAGGGTCTTTTGTAGTCCTTATCACCAACAATCAGTCAAAGCAATAATGCCAGAATACTGCATTCAAAAGCTAATGCTACACAAACTTCATGATTTTTATTTCATCCAGGCTGTAAATACCTTCTGTTGACTGGTAATACTAATGCTCCTTTTCCAAGAAGTAAAATTGTTCTTATAAAATTCATGGCCTCTTCTTCGTCATTGGGCGTTTGAGTTCCAAATCATTTAATGCCAAATCATCGACCTCAAACTGTGCTGACCCAGCTGCCTGTTAACCTTTCTATTAAAGTGTCTGATGTGGAAAAATCAATATCTGGAGTTACGTAATCTGTAGGCTTTCCTGATAGGGAAGATGGCACGCTGATGACTACACCAGATATGGAATTATTTCTTCACCATCTCACTGAAGTTACAGAGCTAAACTTGGAGCGCTGATTTAGAAATCGCTTTGTTCCAACACTTTCAAGACTCTTCAAGTGGGAGGGACTTCCTACTAATTATCCTCAGATTGGCATTATAATGTGCTAAGAGGTAGAATGTGGCACTCTCAATGGGATCTTGGCTCTGAAGTTTTATTCCCCTATAGTCACTGGGTGGACGGACCATAAGAAAATGAATGAAACTGAACTTTGACTACAGCTTCCGCCTGGCTCTGAGTTTCAGCCCTCCTCTGTGTCCTGTTGTCCAACACCACTCCCTCAAGGATTCTGCTTTCTCTGGGCTACTGCTCTCAGAGAGCTGACAGTGCGCACCTTAGTTTTGCTGAGGATTGTCCTTTTGGATAATGACTCTCCAAAAGGTACTGGCATTTTAACAGATCTTGGAGATCGAATACATATTTAATGGAGGAACTATGTATTATCATGGAAGGTGGCAGATGGGAGGTTGTGGGTAGAAGTAGAGCCTGGATTTTCTTCAAATTACACCAACTTGGAAGATTCAAAACAAGGTCTAATGTACCTCAGTTGTGCCTTTCTCTCTCTCACTGTGGGCACCCCCAAGGCTTTCTGGACCTCTGTCCTAAAGCCCTTTAGTCAAAAGATTCAGCCCTACTGCATTGCTTCAGTGGATGAAGGTTTACTGTGAAATCAGGTAGTAATGGGTTCAAGTCCCAGGTACTCCATTAAGAAACTCCAACTTTCGCCCTGGCTGGTGTAGCTCAGTGGATTGAGCGCGGGCTGCAAACCAGGCATTGCAGATTCGATTCCCAGTCAGGGCACATGCCTAGGTTGCAGGCCATGTCCCCCAGCAACCGCACATTGATGTTTCTCTCTCTCTCTCTCCGCTTCTCCCTTCCCTCTCTAAAAATAAATAAATAAAATCTTTAAAAAAAAAGAAACTCCAACTTTCGGCATATTGCTTTACATCCCTAAACGTCAGTCTCCTCATCTTTAAAGTAGGGATCACAGTATAATGTACTTCGTAGGATGTGGTAAAGATAAAACAGATAGCAACTGAGATTGCAACTTGCTGGAGCGCCTCTGAGAAGCCATGTTGAATGCACCTCAAAAGCTTCCAAGGACTCTGACTGGTGTGGCTCACTTGGCTGGGCATCATTCCACAAAGTGAAAGGTCACAGGTTCGATTCCTGGTCAGGGCACATTCCTGGGTTGTGGGTTTGATACCCAGTTGGAGCACTAGAAGAGGCAACTCATCATTGTTTCTCTCTTCTTTCTGCCTCCTTTTCCTTCTCTCTAAAAAATACATAAATAAAAATTTTTTAAAAAAGCTTATAAGGATGGAGAAAGGAGGATTGATCCCATGGCTCGGGTCTCCTGCTGGTTAGGATTTGCACATATGTGAGAGCAACTGTCTGATTGGGCTCCTGTAGGCATTCTAAAAGAGAGGAGTAGAGAAGCTCAAAGCAGAGAAACCATAAAAGCCACGTGGTACAGCTCGGGCAAGGTGCTGTCACGTTACACCTGCACAGCTCATTGCCAGAGTAATAATTAGAAGAAATACGTGGGCCAAGAGAATGTCAGCAGAACGAAGAGGTGTCTAATCACCCCCCTTTCCCTCCTGCTGTGTCTCATTGCCAAAGCTTCTCTACTGGTGATATTTTTAACGTTAATAACTGAAGTTTTCTATATGAAAATACCAATGCACCTTGAACTTTTAAATAAAACATCTTTGTGAAATTACCTAGTTTAAGCAAGGGGAGAAAGTCAAAAGGTAGGAGAAAGTTCAAGGGAACCACGTGAAATCTTGTAATTTTAAGGTGGTATGTGGACTCGAATAACACACTAGACTCAAATTAAATCCTCTCTTAGCAAGTCATAGATGGGTGGTTTCATCTTGGCGTGTCCTACTCTGTGAGAGTTGGGCAATTACATTTCTTTACTGCATGAGCTCCTCAAAATAGTAATGGTGTCTGTAAGAGCTCATCACTGCCTCCACACAGTTAGTGCCCAATTAGCATCGTTGGCCACCTGACAACCTGCGGGACCCTGGTGAGCTTACACTGGGTAACAAGTGTAGCAGTGAGAACCCAGAGCACGTTCATTTCACTTCCTTTCCTTCCACTGTGTCATGGTTAAATAAGGGGACATCATCAGGGTCCCTGAAGTAAGGCCCTTTCCTTCCTCCCAAGGGACAGTGATGCATTCACACACATCCAATCTGAACCTGCCATGAGGACTTAACTCACACTTCCAGATTTCAGATTGAACTATTCTGGTTTCTAAAATCAGTTTTCCATGTTTATATTAAAAATCCCATTCTTGTCCTGGCTGGTGTAGCTCAGTGGATTGAGTGCAGGCCTGCCAACCAAAGGGTCACTGGTTCAATTCCTAGTCAGGGCACGTACCTGGGTCGCAGGCCAGGTCCTCAGTGGGGGTTGCGCAAGAGGCAACCACACATTGATGCTTCTCCCCCCTTCTTTCTCCTTCCCTTCCCCTCTCTCTAAAAATAAATAAATAAAAATTTAAAAAACATAAAAAATTAAAATCCCATTCTAACATCCTACCATCCTTTCCCCTATCTTCCATTGCCATTCACCAAGTAGAACCTTATTTATTGTAAGTTGCCTTTGCCTTGGCAGACACTTGCTTCCATTTTGTTCAAAGGATACCCCCCGAGTTCCCTCGTAAATCATTGACTAGATTTATAATGCTTCTCTTCCCAGGGCAGCTACACAGGAAATAACGAGGTTCATAAAATATTACCATCAGCAACGGCTCTGCCATTGTACTGTTTTCCTTTCAAATGTTTTAATACTACAATGCCAATAATTCTGTAGACTAAACATCCTTTCTGGGTAGTGACTAAAAAAAAAATCACTCCCTGGAATTGAAAGTTCCCCAAAGGCATCACTGAATCTTAGTTTTTACTAATTGCTCCATTTGAGAAGCTTTAAGTACAGCAGTTATGTAATTTAGAAATAGCAGTGATTTCTATCAGAGATTTAGGCATAATTCCACTCCCTCATCAAAAAGAATTTTAAAGTATTAATTCTGCATTGTGCTATTTCAGGGTTTGTACAAAGAGAATTATTTAAATGTGGTCACAAGCCCTCAGGGCTCCACAGTCTAAAGAAACACTGGGAAGAGAAAACAGAAAAAGACGTGTAAAATATTAACCAGAGAACAGAGTCTGGAAAGTGATACAAGTGACTATGAATTTAGTCTACTTTGTGCTTACATGTCTTACAGTTCATGGTGTTGGTAAATATTCAAGAACGGAAGACTCGATGTATAGTGTAGTCCAGCCATTTGCAGCCGGTATGCCGCAAACTCACTGCAACCCCTGATTACTTAGACAGGGGCACCGGCCCCTTTCTCTTAGATGGCCAAATAAAGAAATGACAATAGTCAACACAACACGAGCTGTCCAGTGTGGACGCCCTGTCTTGAACCACAATATATAGGTCGTGTAATAGAGTTGCATCTGATTGGTTAATTCTTGGTACCAGAAATCCTTATGTAAAGTATAGGCACCTGATTTTTTTAAAAATGACTTTGGAGCAAAAAATGTAGGCAAATGCTATGATTATTTCAGGGGTAAATCAATCAAAATTATACCTATATTTCTGTCTGATTGGCAAAAAATATACTTTTGGTGTGCCACAAAATTTTAGTCATTACTTTATATGTGCCATGAGATGAAAAAGGTTGAAAATCACTGCTGCAGTCTGTTCAGAATGTATTTTTACATGATAGGGACTCAATAAATATCTAGCGATGACAAAGAAGATTATTTAATTGCAGCTGAAGCACCTTTGGGACAAAGGATAAAAAGAAAAACAGAATCTTAATGAGATGCATCGAGATCAGACGTGCCCTAGTCTTGCTCCCACGGTGCCATGCGTCTCTGGTACAGAGAACCTTACTGGACAATTCTGTACTTTACCTGGACATCAGCCTTGCCTTCAAAAATGTCTGTTAGCCCAGGATCTTAATATTTCCCAAATCTATATACACTCTTCTTATTAGAAACATTTCTAATGCCCCCAAAGCAATTATCTGAAAAATATAACCTATCAACCTACACACAAAATAACAACCTACTGACACTTAAATTTAAAAACTCAATATAATGACCTAAATGTATTATAATTGAGATAGATGACAAGTAAAACTAATGGAATAATAGGTCTTTTAATATTAAAAGACATGATTAAGGCCCTGGCTGGCGTAGCTCAGTGGATTGAGCGCGGGCTGCGAACCAAAGCATCACAGGTTCGATTCCCAGTCAGGGCATATGCCTGGGTTGCAGGCCATAGCCCCCAGCAACCGCACATTGATGTCTGTCTGTCTGTCTGTCTCTCTCTCTCTCTCTCTCTCTCTCCCCCCCCTTCCCTCTCTAAAAATAATAAATAAAAAATCTTAAAAAAAAGAAAGTAAAAAAAAAGGGATTTCTACTTAAAAAAAAGAAAAGACATGATTAAGTAACCAAGGGCTTGCTCCTATAGGTATGGTATTCCTAAGTAGGAAAATTATAAATGAAGATTCATCCAATCTGTGGTGTGGACACTCACATATTGTTGCCAACACAACATGTGGGATTTTAAAACATGTGGGCAATTTAAAACATGATGAAATAGTTTGGGTAAAGTTCCAAACCAAATAAAATACATTCTTCCTTCAAGTTACATGGTGAATATATTCCTGGAAAACTCAGTTTGTATTAAAAGGATGCCAAAGCATTTTTCATTTATATAAAAAATAGTGTGCTTTCTAAGATTAACTAACCACAAACAGAGGTTTATTTTTGTTTTGTTTTGTTTTGCCTACATTGTGTTTATAAAGGTTTAAATGTCTTGAGGGATCCAGGAATTTTTTTAAATCATCTGGACCATCCTTAATATGTAAGACCTGTGGCCCACCTGCCAGGCAGCCACTTGAAGCCATCAGAGTGACACATGTGTCCCTGCCAGTGACAGCAGGGAAGCCCAGGGCAAAGAGACTCATGCAGTACAGTGGCAGGGGGCAGCAGATCTACCATGACAGCTGGGAAAAGAGGTAGGCAAAGTGGAAACGGGACCCAAAACTTGTCCGATACACTCCTGTATTAGCTTCCAGTGGCTGCTGTCACAAATACCATGAACTTCATGGCTGGAAATAACAGAATGGCATCCCTCAGAGTTCTGGAAGCCAGGAGCCTGAAATCAAGGTGTAGCCAGGCCACGTCCTCTCAGAAACCTCTAGTGGGAATACCTGCTCCTAATGGCTCCTGCTGTGCTTGGCTTAGGGCTGCATCACATCACTCCAGTCCCTGTTTCTGTGCTCGCATGGCTTCCTCCGCTACGTCCTTCTGGGTGTCTCTTATATGAACACTTGTCATTGGACTTAGGGTCCACCTGGATAATCCAGGATGATTGCATCTAAGATGGATCTTCACTTAATTATATTCACAAAGATCCTTTTCCCAAATAAGGAAGCATCAACAGGTTCCAGGGCATAGGACACGGACTTATCTTTTGGGGAACCACCATTCAGTGTGCTGCAACCGCCCTCCATTCTCGTCTGCGGTCCTGTCGTTCCTCACTGTGTCAACAAAAAACCCTCTCCAGATAGATACCCAGTAATACACCTACATTTGCCATGCTGCCCCATCGAGAGCCACCTACACTAGCTTTTCTGTCCTTTTCTTCTTCTTCCAACCAAAGGTGCAAAGCTACTCAACAACTCTGAGCATGTATCATTTACCATTTCATTTCTAAAGATCCCAAAGACCTCCCTCCTTTTGCAAAAGAAACCTCCTGGGCTCAAACTAGATAACCATAAAATGTGCCAGATTGACCAGGGGCCTCTGCCCCTTTTCATTAGAATTTAGCCATAGAAACAATGGTACAAGTTCTGAAAATTTTTGACACCACACCATGTGAATGACATGTGCTGCAAAAAAAGAAAAGAAAAGAAGGAAGAAAGGAAGAAAGGCCTTTAGAATGAATATTTATAAGTGCGTTGTTTGGAAGCCATCTGGGGACTGCCCTTTGCTCGCTCTGCTGGGAACGTGGGGCCCCTTCTGCAATTCTGCTAATTAAAACCGCAGAAAGAACGATCAAAGTCACGGTGACCTGGGTTGTTTTTCTTGCACAGATAAGATCAAGTCAGGTCAAGCAGTTAGCAGGAGTAAGGAAGACATTGAAATCCACACTCCACGGTGTGCAGTTAGTACTGCCTGGGCAGAGAATGCATTGTCCTTACCATGATTCCATGTTGTGTATATAGAAATATTCCTAATAAATGAATCTAATAATCGACGTGTGATTGTTAAGTGTGTGTATGAGCAGGTGAATTTTAAGTTTCATCTTTGCAGAGATGAAAAACTTAAAATTCCTTTGACATCCCCCTGTTTTACCATATTTATGTTATTGTCTAAATACTTAACCAAATTATGATTTTATCTAGATCCCATAGCAAAATTTTTTTTAAACTGAAAGCTTCCATTCCTACGATAATTGTATGAAGCTCACGTGTCAGTCCCATATATCATTTAGCTCAGTTTTTCTTATTTTTTGTCACAGAAAATGCTTAGAAAACTGGACATTTCTATTTCAAAATGAAGAATGTAAAATCTAAAAAAAAATGAAATGTAAAAAAGTAATGAATGAGTGCCCCAATCAAAGACCTGTGCCAGCTTAAAGACAACGTGTCCATGGGTATGTGTAGATATGTATCATATTCTGAGTTCATGTGTACGAGTCATATAGGTGGTGTGTATGTATGAGTATACACTCATACATCTATGTCATGTTCAAAGCGTGGTCGCTGATGCTGGCGAAGATCATCGAGCTGAGTCTAGCTGTCTGATCTCCAAAGCAGACATTTATTTCTTCTGTCAAAAGCTTGGCTGTCATCAAGAGGGTTGTGTAATCTCCACCCATCACCTGGCATTGCTTAGGAAAGAGATTTACTCTTGCTGTAGTTTGTGGGATCTGAAAAGTGAGGAGGGTTTTTTTCCCCATGATTTTATTGATTTGTTGTAAATACAGCAGGAGTCACTTATAATTATGAAAAATTATTACACTAAAATCTAAGGTTCCTACACCCTAAAACAACCTTTCCATTTTACCTTTCTCATCGTAGATAAAACTATTTCCCTTCATTGGGCCTGAGTTTTCCTACATATATAATAGGGACACTAAAAGAAATGACCTCTAAAACAATTTCCTTGGGAATATAAAACACATGAGATGAATGATGAGCACACTCAGCTAGGCAGTGCACAGCTGCAAATATCGAAACCTACGATGTGGATGCAGATACTCGAATTTTGCCACTACTGCTGGGCTCTGAATGAAATGTTGCCCATGTCACTTGTAAATGTATGTTTGTTTCGACCAATAGTTCAGCAATGGTATAGGAAATCAGATGCATGTTATTCATGATTGAATGCCAAAGTATTAAGAGGAACTGTGGCTGTAAAAATCATTTCTCCGAGACAGCCGAGGCCCTGGTTTCTGCGGACTGACATACCAGTCAAGGAAGCACCTCCAGTGTATAAGGGGAAAGAGAGTACCTCCTCTCCCGTCTGCTCCAGGACGAGGCATTCTAAATCCAGCCCTGTCCCCGCTTCCACTTAGAAAATGGAAGAGATGTGGCAGTGTGAGCTTTCCCTTGATCGTCGCTGGTTACTGTGGATTCCACAGACAGCGAAGGCAAAAGCGGCCCGTACAAAGTTAATACGATCCCAGCACATCATCTCCTGGTTGCACTCCTCTGCCTAAGCCAGAGACCGATTATTTCTGGTTCTGAATTATTCATGGATCCTTAGAGGCAATGTCAGACATCGGTGCGGCGTTCCCATAGATCCTGGATGCTGCCAGTAGCTCCTTCTTGAAAACACACTGACTGCAGCTCCAGCTTCAGGTGCTGGAAAGCCAGCAGTCACAGTGTTTACAGTGCCTCCTCCTGGTGGTCCGCAGTGCCCGTGTCATTCAGAGGCTCCATTCAGTCCCTAGAATGGGCCGTTAGCTTGATGACCACTCCTCACTGAGACACTCACTGTGCACCTTTCTTAAACCCGCAGGGGAACCCTGACAGATCAAACGGTGGGCTTCCCCCAAGAAGTCAACAGATCTGAAGTAAAATAGCTCTCGGGGCCATCTAACATGGCTGGGAGTTAACAGTTTCCCATGCTGGTCTGGATTAAGTTACACTGGGCCTGAGTTCATCGTTGAGTGTATCTTAAGTGATATTTTCACTCAGTGGCTGCTTTTAATGAGATGTTGATGTTCCAGGAAGTTTAGCTGGAGTCAGCTGCAATCCGGTGAATGTTTGGGGGTCTTTGGATTACTCTCACTGATTAAACGCGGGGGGAGGTGTTTTCCTCCACGGTCGTGTCCAAGTGTTGCAATGTAGAAGAAAGTATGACATGCAGAATGGAAGAACATGGAGGACTGAAAGCTTACCAATGGAAACCAAAACCCCCAAAATATGTCAAGTACTTCTGAGGCATGCGTGCCATGAAATCCCTTGTTCCTATAACCTCACCACCAAACCTGTCTTCAGGAAACCTTTGGAAGGTTCCTTTTATCTTACTGTAGCACGGGAATTTTTAACAAACACTTCCTCAGGTCTCCTCATGTTTTATATTCCCTTGTGTCCACAGACAACGAGTTCTGTGTCCAGCACTGGCTGACAATGAGTTATTTGTGACGTGGCCAGGGCTGGTGGTGGAGGTGGTCGGGGAGACTGTGAGAATCAGAGCTAAACAGGTAGGAGAGGGACCGATGTCAGCAGTTTCATTTTTTCTGGATGGCTGGTCTCCGAAATTGTAAGCTATTTTTAGTCATAGGGAGAAAGTTATTTGCCTTGATTTGTTTGCCGTCAACTTCCACCCTCCAAGAAGAAAATCACTCTGGGAAAGAGGCATTTGTCACCACTGAACGGTGTTGTCGGCCGCCAGCTTTGGGCAGTTCTGTTTCATGGCTCCATGTGATACTGTTTTCCTGGATGTATCAACCGGGTACGCCAGGGTGAAAACAGACTCAGCTTTCCCCCACATAGTAAAGCAGAAGCAACAGACTCCAAAGGTAGACATTGGCAAATTCATCCTAGTCTGCCCTTTCTGTAGAACTACAGATCAGGCTTCTGTCTAGAACAAGCAGCAGCCAGCAGGTACACCTTCAGAGACGAACCCTGGAATGTCCCCTCCTTCTTCCATCCTGCTCACATGTCACGGATAACTTCTGGCCGGTTTCTAACAGTAAAGACAGGATTTTTTTCTCCTGCTTCACATGGTTCATTTTAAAGCTCTGCTCCAATTTGCACCAGCCGCATCCCTTCCTGTCTTCAGTCACCCAAGAACATTCCTTTTTCTGGCTTCTTCCACTTATTGTTTGGTGATCCCAATGGTTTCTTCAAGTAAGTGCATATGGTGGACCTCATAACATAAAGAATGACAACTTGACAAACTACAATGATGCCTGAATCAACAGTAAAAATACTCCATAGTTACTCGTATTCTCTAGTAAATAATAGTTGGAATGGAAAGGGGAAGGTTAGAACAGTTTTATTGAAATTGAGGAGATGTCTTATATCCAGAGCCCTCTGAATAGCAAAGGGATTCAAACCCAAACATGTAGACTAAGGTCTGTCCCACTATTCCCACCACCAGCTTGAGCCCCACACAGTTTGAAGAGAGGCCCTCATTTGGGCTTTCTGTCAAAGTCAAGAACCAGCTCCTGTCCCCATATGACCCTCAGAAGGAGGCAGAACTTCGCAGCTGGAGGGATGTATGGACTCACAGGCCCATCTATTGGTCCAACGTCCAGGAGGGTCTGAAGGATAGTGTTAACCTGTGCATGCACGTGAGTCAGCTGCAGCCAGACTCAGTCCCCAAGACCAACTGCTCCACGCAAAACTGTCACCAGCTGGAAAATCTCTCCCCCTTCGTCAAGGCCATGGTCAGCCATGATGTGAACTGTTTGCGAGTGGGAACGTGAGACGGGTGCAGGTGTCTCCTGTCACTAGCAGGGAAGGACAAGACAACAGGCTGTAGAGTAGCAAGGCCATTGGCACTGAGTACACAGAGAAGCAGGAGCAGGGCCTCGATGGCTCCACCATGAAGGTGGGCCAGTGCGTCATTGGGCTCCATATGGGCACCAGCACATGTGCCAGCCAGTCGGGCATGATGGCAGATGGCACAACAAGGCACCTGTGCAACCCCAGGAGCCATATCCTGCCACCCATGGGCCATTCAACCATCAGCCTGCAAATGGGCACCAATAGGTGTGCCAGCCAGGCGGGCATGATGGCTCCTAGGACCTGGTGGCACATCTATGACACCGTGCTGGGGACTTACAGGTGTGACAACCCCTCCGTGTCTCTGCAGATGCGCTGCACACAGGGCATCAACCAGAGTGGCCTGGTCTGTGGCCTGGGCTAGAAGTTACACGACCCCAAGTACTGCCCACAAGGCCCAGTGGCCGATGGAGTTCCAGGGTCAGCTGGCCACTGCCCAAGTCCAGGGAAGGCCCCAGAGACCACCCGCTACTAACAAGGGGAGGCAGGCTACTGGGGCCCCCTCGAGGGCTGTCTCCCCACATCATCTCCCCATCTGGGATTTCGGGTTTTCCTGTGTTTTAATCTTGTTTTTCTGTGTTCAAGTGCTTCCAGCTGAGGGTCTGTGAAGGCCAGACCCAAATGCTGTGGGGTGGGGGTCCCCACCAGAACACATCCAGATAGCAGATTTCCCAGCAGGCCTTGGGACAAGCTGTTGAGGGGAGAAGAAACCTGTGTAAGGAGGGGAACTGGACCCAATGGCTTGTTTTGCTTCCACCAATCTTCCCTTTTCTCTGATCAGTATGTGGTTTCTGTACCCACAGAGGTTTTAGGCAGTTTTAACAAAACAAATGGGGAATATGGCAGGGGTTGTGGAGGGGGTACTAGGCTGGAAGTCCCCAGGGAGAGAGCCAGGCCACAGTCCCCAGATATTGTAGGCATCGTGAGGGACTGGACTTCCCCAGGACCCTCCCAGGGGCCCAGTGACAAAACTGAGGCCCAGACAGGACAACGGTTTCTAAGTGGTGGAGGCTCCGCCAGGCACCCCCCTGCCATACTTGCCCCCTTTCCCTGGTCAAGTACTGCCAAGGGACCCCCCCCAGAGGACCCACCCTGGGCCCAAGAGCCAATGTGAAGTACCAGCTGAGGAACAAAGGCAACAAAAACCTCTTTTAAAAAGAAAAATAAATGTGGAGGAAAAAGTAGATATTCCCAGCAGCATATTAATAAATAAAACAATCCTATTTCTTTACTCAGAGAATCATTTAAAAATAACTAGAAATAATGTATTATGGCATATAAGAATTATTATTCTAATAATAAGAATTATTGTGAAAAAACTTTTTCTTCATCTAAAATTATTACAATTTTTTGTTTCGAAGAGTTCTTCAGACATAAAATTCTCTTATGAAGGGCATGTGTCAAAATATATAAAACTCTAAGTTCAAAAAAGTTTCAAGAATTGTTTTTCCTTGATGGGACATGAAAGAATTCATAGATGTTTTTAAATTTTTATTGAATTTATTGGGGTGACAGTGGTTAATAACATTATACAGGTTTCAGGGGTACAATTCTATAACCCATCATGTGTACATTGTATTGTGTGTGTACAGCCCCAAATCAAGTCTCCTTTATTTATTATTTAATGCCCCCCTTTACCCCCTTCCCTCCTCCAACCCCCTTCCCTCTGAAAATCACCACACCATTATCTGCATCTATGAGGTTTTTATTTTGTTTAACAGGAGTTGTAAACAAACAGTTCTTAAGCATCACTAATCACCATATATAAAAAAACAAAAGAAAGAAACCATATCCTGTCCAACCTTCCCAGACCTCGGGCCATGCCTACCCTTGGCCTCCGACCCTCATCTCTACTCGATTTCAGGCGTGTTCAACCTTGTCTTTCAGGCACAACTACGTCTAATTAACCTTTGGATATCCTGGGCTTATCGCATTGCCACCTATTTGACACTTTGATATTTTTGAAGGAATGGAATTCCTCTTTGAACCCAGTTTTTCCTTCTTTCATACCTATTAATTCTGCCCTTGTCCTTCTTGTGAAGTTCAAGCTCACGGTAATTCCCTGAGCTTCCAATTAGCGCATCTCGCTGGAGTTCTCTTCTTTCTCTCCCCAGATGGGAAGTCAGTGTCAGCCGCTTCAAATATATGTCAACACTCACTTCCCAGTTTTCGTCTCCTTTGTCCGTTTGTAAAGTTTGTCTCGCAATTCCTGAAATTCTCTACCATCGTCTCTGTCCTCAGGCTGCCAAATTCTGCTGGAAGATGCCACAAAATGAGACCGAGTACTTTCCCGAGCCAGACTGTCTGAGTGAATCACATGGTTGCTGGGAAACCCCTCCCTCCCCCTTTGTCAACCCACATGCCTAGTGTTGCAGTCAAGGGCATGGGCTTGGGAGCCAGGGAGTCTCAGGTGTGAGTCACCGACCGCCTCTCACTGAGGGCCCTGAGCAAGCAATGTTCTCTAAAGGTCCCATTTTCTACGTTAAAACGAGAGTGCATTCACAGCACACACTGCACTGAGCTGTTAGGGAGACGGAATGAGCTCACGGAAACCAGTAGGCACAGTTCCTGGAAAAGAGAGTCCCCTAAATAAGTAGTCAGCATTATCTTTGTATTGATTACTGCAACCAGGACCAAACAACCAGAGGGACTGCTTAGCATATCGATTCTTTCTGGCATTTTCACTTCTCTCTTTGTAGAGTGGACGAGGGACACATTCTTTCCTGTGACCATCTCTCCTTTCACCTGTGCTCCTGACTTCTGTCTATCCTAAACTTCCTAGTTTCCATCTTCAGTCTTTCCCTCCATACTGCGGAGTTCCTTCCTGTCCGGTAACAAACATGCCCAATTTCTGCACTCCCTCTTTGCGATGCCTCTGTTTCAAGTTGCCGCACCACTCGTCCCCTTACTTTACTGCAATAATTATGGAAATGGAGCATATCATTTTTTTAAGATTTCATTTTACTTTTTAGAGAGAGGGGAAGGGAGGGAGAAAAAAAGGGAGAGAAACATTGATGTGAAAGAGAAACATAGATCAGTTGCCTCTTGTACACTGCCTGATCTGACCAAACCCACAAGCCGGGCACATGCCCCAACTGGAAACTGAACAGATGACATTTTGCCTTGCAGGATGATGCCCAACCAACTGAGCCACACCATTTAGAGCTGGAGCCTATCCCGATGCCTCTACTTCCTCAGAATTCATTCACTCCTCAAATTTATCCCTTGTAATCAGGATTCAACAAAAACCTGTTCTAGTGAATAGATCTACTAAATATTACACAGAAATTATTCTCTCCAAACCACTACTAACCTCTTAGTCACCAATCATGCCTTCTCTCTTGAAATGTCTCCCCTTTTGGCTGCCAGACCCAGGTATCAGCACCTTCCACCTGTCCTCCCCAAATATTCCTTGGTTGTCTCCCGAACTGGCTCCTCTTCCTCTCTCAACCTGCCAACGGTAACCTCTCTTGTCAAAGACATGTTCTGTTTTTACCTGTCTCTGCTCTCTACTCATTGATTCAATCATCCTGAAATTTTTGACTCTCCTCGCTATGAAGATGGTTCCTGGATCTGAATTCCTAATTATGGCTGCAGTCCTCAATTCCAAGCTCAATGTTTAACTTGCAGTATGGTGCTTCCCCACTTTCATTTATCGGTAGCATTTTAAATGAACTCAGCAGAGTCAGCCCTGTTCTTCCTATTACCTTTCCAATGATTTTTCTATTTCTGTAGAAGTGCCACAATAGCCCAGCTGAAATCGAGAAGGCATATTTAATGTCCTCCTGTCCGAATGCCCCCCAAATGAAATATCTATCTATAAGGTCTACAAACTACCATATGTTTCTCATGTCTACACCTTCCTGTGCTCAAAAGTCTATTATTCTGCTTTAGGCTTTTATTTTCATTCTTTGTGGGACCATTACAATAACCCCCCTAGTTGGTTTTCCTGCTTCTAATTTGCTTCCGTGTCATTCTATATATTTTGCTGATCATGTGACTGGCCATCCTGAAAACCTTCAGGGACTCAAGTCCAAACCTCTATTCCTGTCCCCAGATTCTCCACCCACCTTCCCTTTCTGTCTGCGCATCTCCACACCCCACGTAGAAGGGCATCTTGTCTCCATGGAGCCTGCTCAGTCGCTTCCCAAAGTGCTTACCCACGTTTGACGGTCTCCACTGCTTTCTCTCGGATTTTGTCTCCTTCTGAACTTCGACTTCATCCCATGCAATGGGGGAAATTCTACGGATTCTTCCAGATGCTGCTCAGACATAGCTTTCCCAAAGCCTTCTCTGGTTCTCCCAACTGTTTCTCTTGTGTGTTCAAAATAATGTAAATTTCTTCTGATGGTGTTTGCCTGTCTTAACTAGTGTTAATCTTCACCAGTTTATCAAAAAAGAGATTTCTTTGCATTTATCTTTGTATCTCTCATACCATATGATATGTTCTGAGGAACAGTAACACATTGCATCGATGAAATGAACTTCTACACAGGAATACAGTCAAAGATAAATAGAAGTCAAAGACGTGGAGAATCCAAAAATATCATGAACGCCACTTGCATGTGACCTTATTTTTGAAACATGTTTAAACATTCATTTACAGATAGGCATTTGCTCTGAGAGGAATTTTAAATTTTCACTAATTCTAAAAAGTTAGTATTTTAAACTGCCCTCAAAATAGACTCCAGTAACCTTCAGACACAACCCAATGCAGCGACCCCCACCCACGACCTACCCTGACTTTGTCAACACAAGTAGTGTGCTCTACGTCTCGGTCGTAATCTCCAAAACTCAGCTCTCTCTTTCCTGTCTTCCAACCCATGGAGCTGTCCGAGGCACTGACTACTGTTTTGTCACTTATAATCAGCCCCTTCCTGGCTTTGCGCCCTTCACTCTCTCGCTCTGACCCCCTGGTTTTCCACGCCAGACACTTTCCCGCCTTTACACTCAACGTGTCCTCACAGCCGAACTGCACCACCCCGAATACCTTCTCCACACCACTCAGGTCTCAAGCTACCTGACAAGACTGGGCGCGTGCACAGGCTGCTATCACTGCCACGCAGGGCCTTCCCTTCCGCTAAGCCCCACGCTTTTGCTCAAGCGTGATTTCCTCTGGAGAAAACTTTCCCCATCAAACACACTATGGGCTGGCAGGCTGGTTAGACATCCACCTGCTCTCTGTGTTTCAATAGTAATCTGTGCCCACGTTGCCCGTGCTTCTTCAGTAAATATGTCCTAGGCCTGTGTCCTTGGACTTGTCTAGATGATCGGTATACAGGAGTGGACAAAGCAGACGGACTTCCTGCCTGCTGAAACTCAGATTCTAGTGAGGGAAACATCGAATGCATAAGGAGAGTCACGCGTAATGTAAGATTGAGCTATAATAGGCAATGGGGCAAAAAGCAGAGTAACGGACCATCCTATTTCAAATGAGGATGTAAAACATTTTTGTGACAATTCAACGTCTATGCCACAACCTAAGATTCTAGGACAGAGAAGTCTTCTCTTAGGAGCTAAAATTCAATGTTAAGTACAATTCTACATAAAAGTAAATTTCCACATTTAAATTATTTATGTACATGTTGAACACATTTAAATGTATTTACTCAATGCATTTTTATTGAAAATTAAAATGTTTTTATAGTTTTTTGCGATTAAAAATAATTCTTGGATGGAATTATTTACTTTGGGGAGACTCAAACAGATTACCAGTTTTTGCCATGTATAATACATACTTTTTGCCCAAATTTTTGAGGGAAAAATAAGGCTGTGCATTGTACATGGGTATAATGATTACATACCATGGCTATAATAGTGGGTGTAATAATCCCATGTATGATGCGCACAAAAATGTGGGTGTGCGTTATACACGGCACAATATGGTAAATGCATGATATAAAGGGTCTGCTAAGTTGTAAGACTTTTCATTCACATGTCAAATGTTAACCAGCAACCAATAAAATACTGACTCCTGTGGTGGGTAGTTTCTACATTGTCTCCAAAGACTCCTACCTGGTATCTGTGTTCTCATGTCATCCTACCTAAGCATATGGACCCCATCTAGTGACTTCTGTCTAATGAAAGGAACAGGCAAAAGGGGTGGGATGACGCGTTCAGCGTGAGGTCACAAAGGGACTTTCGGCCTTGTTCCCTCAGCCTCTTCTTCCCCTGTTCTTAGTCTCTCTCCCACTTTTCTCTCCCTCCACCTTGATGCGAGGCACCCTGGCGACAGGCCTGCCTGGCAAGGCACCCAGGGCAGCCTCAGCCATAGCCAGTGAGGAAAGGACATGTCAGTTCAACAGCGAGCGAGGGCCCAAGTCCCACCAACCCGCACGAGCGCGCGCAGAAGCAGCCCTTCCCATGTCAGCCTTCGGATGGGGTCACGTCTCCGGGTGCAGCGGTGGCCTCGTGAGACGCCCCGAGACAAAGGCAGCCCGCTGAGCTGCACCCAGATCCCGGAGGTGCAGACACCAAGATCATAAAAGGTCATTGTTTAAAGCAACTCAGTTTTGGGGTGCCCATTATGCACAACAAATACCTTTCCCTTTATGTGCTCCACGGCACCCGTCTGAATGCTAGTTGGGTGAAAGGATTAAATAAACGATCGGGATCTTCTACTGTCGCCATTCAATTCTAGTTTCTTTTCTTTCATTGGAAATGCATACTTGCTGATATAAATTAGGCCCCCAAATCACTCAGTATTAAATGTAATTATTAACACATCCAGAGGCCAGATCTAGGCATCGTTTAGAATTATATTTCATCACTTACTATAATGGCAAAACTTTTAATCACTTCACGAGTGACACTGCTTTTCGTAGATGTGTTTGGAATCAATCAAAAATCAAATCCTGGGTCTACTGTTTACTGATTATAAGACTTCAGTGAGTAAATTAACTTCACTAAACTTTCTGAGTATCCAAATATGTCAAAAGAAAAAAGGTATTATGCACCTGAGAAGGTTTTTATATAGGTTAAATCTGATAATGTGTTTGACCAATCATTAGCAAAAATGTAGCTATTATAATTTGGCTCCAACAGGACATCCTGAAAAATTTTTTTTTCAAAACCCTACAACCTAGATTGAATGTTTCAGCTTATCTTGTGCTCTGAAGTGTTTGACCCAGGCCATATTAACTCCACTTGAAAAACATTATAACCAAAGAATCTCTTGCTTGGGTTAGAACTCAGAGGTTGAATTGTCATGAAACATTTTTAAATCATTCACTTTGAGTGTGTTGTTTGTTTATGGTCCTTGAAGCTTTACAAAATGGAAAAACAGATTTCTTTGTGTCCAGCTTGCAGAAATGCCAAAGAACACAGAAGTGCCATTAATTTTACCAGCTGGAGTGTCCTTATCCATCAAGTTCTTTCCTTAAAGGGTCATTCTAAAATTGCGATTCAATTTGAAAATGCCAAGTAACCATTTTTAACTCTTCTGTTATTCCCCCCTATATCCTGCATCATCCCCAAACACATTACAGAGTTAAAAAGTGGTGTTGCTCTTGGAATAGGGCCCATTATTTCTCAACTGTGAACCTGGGGAAAATCCTTCTTGGAAAGTAAATATGCTCTTTTCCAAGTCGAGTCCTGCATCCCAAGGACGGGATGCAATGGGCTCAGTGTGAAAATCTCTAGCACACCAGGGAATGAGATATTCCACCTGATGTCATCTCCTGCATAACAGCAAAAAGACACTAAGTATTTTAAAATCATTGTCCTAAAACTGAAAATATGGAATAACCTCTGTAAAACTCTTTAGTTAGTGAACGAAGGATATTTCCAACACGGATAAATAATAATGGAGGGTGACTCATTTTCTTTGAAACATTTTCCTACCCAAAAACTATCAAATAAAAAATGGCTAGAAGGAAAACAATTTTTTTTTTTGCTTTCAGACACACAGTAATTTTTCTAAACCGAGTCAATACTCAATTGAAATGTATTATTTGTTAATGTAATTTATCTCAAAAAATTCAGAAATTTGACTTCAAATCAAAAGTACTTCAAGGAGAGTACTTTTTCCTTTTGCAATTCTATGAACTATATACATAATCATAATCTTATGCTTAACTAGAAATAATGACTTTCCTATTTGCCTGGATTATGTTAAACTATTTCTTTAGCTATACACTCTTAGAACTAATTAACTACAGGCCAATTTTATGTCTTAATGTAGAACAATCTTTTTTACCTCTTAAAGTTGGTGAATTTCTAACTATTTTTAATATTATATTTAAACATTTAGTGCCGTGTTCCTTAATGTGTAGTTCTACGCTATGGTTACAAACTCATTTGTAAAGGTAGAAACTTTCGTTTCGTTCTTTCTGTTGGTTTTCAGTTTCACATTGACTTGAGGGCTGTACTAGAAACTTGTTAAAAATTGAACAGAGGTTATTGTATTTTGTCATTCACAGATTAAAGTTAGGGAGTAGAATCCACTTAGCATTGTAATGTAGTGTTCACCTGCCACTAAGTAGTTAACCACTGTACGGAGCCCACTGTGCACATATATAAACGCAAACTGTTGTAATTCTGATGAGTTTCAGAAAGAACACTTACGAAGACACCATAATTGCTGTCTTGCACCGTTAGTAGTAGCCATTAGTGCATATTCTTTACAGCGATTAGTATATTTTGTAAATAACCAATAGAGATGTTAAATTTGAACATGCAAATTCATGCATTGTTATCATTTTGTTTCTTTCAATGTTTTTGTCATCACAGATCATTTTTCTACAGGTAATTGATACACACAGACACACACACCTGGAAACACACAAAAAAGCTGGAGAAATTCTCCACGGCCAGTTTTCCACACTGGGGTCCATGGACTTCTGGAGCCCCATGTTGTATTCTGCAGGGTTCTGTGACAGGTTTTCATTTCGTGTTCTTTCTTTCAAAGCTGAGCTCAGCAGGAGTTAAATCCAATCCTGTTCTGCATCATCTCCTGGCCACCTTTTATCCTAGTTTTGATCCAGGATTTTAAGGCTTGTTTTTATTTTCTATTGTACTTGCTCTCAGGAAGGGTCAATGAGGTCAAGGAATAATAGAAAACAAAGGTTTTTCAAAGTGATCAGATAATGAACTCATCATATGGCTACAGAGGACATAAGCATCTGAAAAAAAAA